>CM052017.1:18293437-18697208 GCA_028476595.1 Obolodiplosis robiniae | reverse complement strand
CCAATCTTTAAAAAGGGATCTAGATCGAATGTTGAAAACTATCGCTGTATAGCTAAACTACCAACTATAGCTAAATTCTTTGAGAAACTCGTGAATATTAAACTGACTGATATGGTTGCAAATAGAATATCACCGAAACAACATGGATTCTATAAAAGGCGTTCAACAGTGACCAATCTTATGGATTTTACTCACTTTGTGTTTAAAAATCGACGACAAGTAGATGTGCTGTACACAGATTTTGCAAAGGCCTTTGATAAAGTCAATCATGATATATTGATTTCAAAGTTAAACAGATATAATATACCTAGTAACCTCATCTATTGGATCAAATCATATCTTCGCGACCGTCGTCAATTTGTATACTACAATGGTAGAAGTTCCGGGGAATTCATAGTAAACTCGGGTGTGCCTCAGGGAAGTCACTTGGGACCTACACTTTTTTTACTATTTATCAACGACATAGTTATTGGGTATTGATGTGTTTATATCTTTGTTTGCTGATGATCTTAAAATTGCAGCTGCAATCAATTCCGCTATGGACACATTGAAGCTTCAACGTGCTATCGATAAATTGAGGCAATGGTGTATCGCAAACGATTTACACCTAAACTTAAACAAGTGTTCAGTGATGTCAATTACCAACAAACAACAATCGAACATCTTTATTGGAAATTACCATTATGGGGATCACGTGTTTGAGAGAGTTAAAGAACAAAAGGACCTTGGTGTGATTGTGGATTCGAAACTGAATTTTAATAACCACATAAATATGATCGTGTCTAAAGCAAAATCTACACTTGGATTTATCAAACGCTTTTGCTTTGACATAAGAAATCTCAATACTCTCAAGACTTTATATAACACTCTAATTCAATCATTGCTTGAATACTGTTGTGTCGTATGGTTACCATATCATTCGATATCGATAGACTTAATTGAATCGGTGCAAAAGCAATTTACAATATTTGCATTGAGAGAATATCCATCTGCCGAAAACAACTATCATATTTCTTCATATGAATGTAGACTGGAAAATTTGAAAATGATGAAACTTGAAAGGAGGCGTATCAATGCAGCTTTGCTGTTTTTCTACGACGTATTGAACGACATTATCCCATGCTCACAGATAAAAAACGATATTGCGCTTCATTCAAACCCATTCAATCTTCGTGAATCGTCGGTGGAAACTTTTAGAATAATAGATCTATTACTTATTAATGAACATACGGCACCAGTAAATCAGATGTGTAAACTTGCAAACTTCATTGATGAACTGTTTAAAGAACCTGCTTCTCGTGCAAATTTTAAATCTCAATTAGTTGCCTGTGATAAATTGAATCTTAGGTTGAAACAACAACAAATCCAATGATTGTAATTAAACCATTTCTTTTTAAATTTCATTAGCATTGTTAATATTGTGATATTGTGATTATGTGATATTTTTAGCATAGTTATCGAATGTAATATTTATACAAATTGTATTTATAATCATCCAACCTTGCAATGTTTGAATGGATTTTTCTAAAAGAAAAGATACAGGTTTTAATGGTGGTGAGATCCGATATAATCGATTAATGACCCTTACCTTTTCCCTGTCAGATATGTAATTAATCAATAATGAATAAAAACAGCCAGTCTTTGGCGGTGTATTGTTAAATAGATCTTCAACGAGTTTCGCCTTTTCTTGGTTCAGCGAGTCGATTTTCTTCCAATATTTCGAATGGTGCACTTTCAGCAACTTCTTCTTTTTTCACCACTGGCACTCGCTCACGTTTGATGTTCAAAGTCTTGTTGACTGGCTTGATAGTTGCATTCTTGGCATATATCTATAAAGAAAGATAATTGATCAAAATTATGACAGTAAAGAAAAAAAAACTGAATGCTTACAATGGGATAAGAAATATACTCATCAATGCGTACGACTGCTTCTTTGAAGTCGTAACCACGGCCTTTCTTTGCATATTTGTCACGGTTTGCCACATAGTCAGCTACAAATTCTTTTGCTGGAGAGCCGCTGAAAAAAAATGGTTTGGACACGTCAGTTTAAAAGAAAAAATGAATTCATTTATTGACATTTACAAGGTTTTTTCGCCAAAGAAGAAAACACAGATTTTATCTTTTGGAATTTTCCCAAGCTCTGGTGGAGGATCAAGGGGCATTTATGTCGCACATTGATCCAAATGAATCTTATGGGATTTAAATCTGCTTCATTCAAACGCATGTAAATGATTCAAAGACTCAAACGAATCCTATGTAAGCAGTGCGCTATGCGATGATTCACACGTACGCTCATAACAAATACATTGTATGGATCCGCAGAGATCTAAATCCCAACGAGTCTGTATCAAACGTCAAACATCAATAGTAGTGCCAATTTGTCGCTTATATACAAGTCAAGTCGTCTTCTGTCATGTCCGTCTTTCAGTTTATTGAAAAAGGTCTTGGTGAAAAATTACCGTCCATTATGGTAAAAATTATTAGCGACGCCGGTTATGATTCGAAATCCGCTATTTTAGAATTAAACGAACAGAACATTAAGCATATCGAAGATCACATCAACAACAATAAAGTTTTATTGCAAGATTCAGTGTATCTCTAAATCTACGACAAAAATTTGGAATTCAAATTCAAACCGGGCCATCGAGCATTGATTTTATCACTTCCAAGAGGAATTGATAAAAAGAAAGCAAAAAAATCCAAAAGAAGTGAGGCAAAGCAACCACAAATCAACGAAGAAGAATTAAAACAGGCGTTAATACAAAAAGTGTTGATATTTGCCCATAAAAAGAACATTGATTTACTACTCACTGAACAGAACATATTAAATTTCGAATCAGAATCAAATAAATCAAAGTGCGATTTAGTTTGTCCTCTTTGCGAAACCAAAACAGTACAGTGCACATTCGATAAGTACTGGTGTGTTAGTAATTATACACGACACTTGAAAATTCATTTCAAAAAAGCATTAGAACCGGATCAGAATTTACTAGAAAGTTCTCACGCTGAATCTCCATTAACATATAGTGCACAAAACCAAAACGAATTGGACCACGTGTTGAACGAGACATAATCGGAATACATTTGTCTATTTAGCTGTCAAAATAAACCGCGAATATTCTTCGACCATTCATTCAATCATGTATTTCGTCGTGTATTTGCACAAATTAAACAAACATTTCATCATCCCGAAAAAATGGATAAACGGCATTGAGAAACAAATGGAGAAATTTGTAAATCGCAGCTTGAATAAATCGAAAACATTTTTATGTTACTACACCACAAACGATGCTGCATTTGATTCTAATGGTCGCCCAGATGTACGTTTTGTACCGAACTTCACGAAGATTGTGACTGAAATAAATGCCGATGGTTCATTCGATGGATGTTTTTACGGAAATCTTAAACAATACAACCGTAAGTACCGAATGAAATTATTAAAAAGTAGTGCAATTTTCAGTGTAAACATGTTATTGCCAGAATACAAAAATCGATGTTCAATTATGTTGTGGTGGACTGTGATGAAGCGGTCGAATTCATGGTTCGTTTGCGTAACGTCAGACCACCGATTTACAATCGCAAGCGGCTGCAAGAAAAACCAATTCCACCGATTGAACTCACAAGCAATGTTGAGCCATCTACGTCGGCATCAAACGTAACTGAACCGGAATTCAATGAACCATCAGTTGAAGCCAGTGATGATTTATCTAATGAACCATTAATTTATGAAGAAGACAGCACTGACCATGATTTGATTGACAATGATCCGCTGGAAATGGAATTGGATGAGGCGAATGGACTTATGAAACCCCATGCACGGATGAAAATTCGACCGTCAATACTGTTGATACATTGGTACATGGCCAGACAGAATACGGCGAATGTTCTACTGCAAATGATACCGATATGATGATCACCACCGAAGCCGATTCGTCTGAACAACATTTGGAAACAACAACTGGGAATAATGTCTCAGTTAACGAAAATGAAACTAATTTAAACGAAGCCGTATATGCCATTGAACAAAATTCAACTGTTGCAAAAGAAAATGTTTGTAATGAAGAGTAATAAAACAGCGTGCGGTTCGTGTGATGACAAGTATAAGCTGGCGTCTCTCTTTCATGAAAGCTAGAAGTTAGTGTGTTAGTGTGTACATTGTTGGTATGCATGTGACATCTCCCCTGTTTTCTTTTAATAATAAATGAAAAGCTTATTTTAAAAATTTGACTGAAAAATGTTAATTGATTTACTCTACGTTACTTTACTCTACATAACTTTACTTTACCAGGGTTGTCATCTTGATTCGAGAGATACTCCTACCATATAAAAAGGAATATATAACTTTATGCTATATCAAATCGAAGATAAATCTTAAGGATTTAAATCTAGGACGAATCGCTTCGAAACTAGTCTTAAGGATCAAATTTCCTGCACATCACTACAGAAATAGTCTTAAGGACTAGGTTTCTGCGCTTTTAGTCGATTTACTTCGAAGGATCGTATATTGTTCTCGGTTTTAAAATCCGACCATATCGGCTCCTCTTTGGTTCGTTCGCTCGTGTTTGGATGGTTTCGTTTGTATTTTGAGGAATTGGTTCAGCATGTGGCGATTGTCCCGGGGTGGGAGTCTGAATCCCTTGTGGCGACTGAACCGTGGAAGTAGCTTGTGTTTGGGTCGTGTGCTCGCATATTGTATCGAATGTACCTGCCAGCGATGGGAATTGTGCTTTTGTGATTGCTAAATGCGTATTGTTTCGTCCAAACTGTTTCCCTTCCGGAGTTTCGACTATTACTGAGCGTGGAAATTCTGTTTCTTTCACCACCCTGACAGGCTTCCAATCTCGGTGATTCACTTTCATCCGAACGTTGTCTCCTACCTTCAATGGCAATCTCTGCGTTGCCACCTTGTTTGCGTAACGTTTTGGTTTGTTCGTAGTTCCTGCAATTCTTCGGTCACGCCGCTGATAACTTTTGGTTTCAATTTTTCTATTTCGACCGGTATGCGTGTCTGCCTGCTGAACAAGCGTTGCGCTGCCGACGAGAACCTCGTTTCTTGGTGTGTTTCTCAACAGTAGCATAGCTAAGTATGGATCCGTATTGTCAATCCAACAACGTTTCAGTATTCCTTTAACCGTCCGTACATTTCTTTCGGCGAATCCGTTCGATCTCGGCTGTCATATTCATCTGTGTCTTTACACGTTGACTTAGCGCTGTAATTTTAAATTGAATTAAAATATTAAATCACCGTTTTAAGAACTAAAAATTTGTGAATATCACTTTAAAGTGCTATCAAACTGAAATTCACTGCTATATTTCTCCGCCATTGACATTTTGCTTGTAATTTAGTGCATTTTTGTGAATCATTTTATCGTTGTTGTCGGCTTCACTACAATGGGTGCAGACAATCACTTTTGCAATAGACAAGAGTGCCCGCCGAAAAATGTTAGTGGACCAAAAATAAACTGTGCAAAATGCCAGAAAACTTGTTTTTTACTGTGTTATGGATTCGAAAAATGTGGCAATAGTTTCGTCAAAGTGAAATTGATATCAAATTCATTCATTGCATTGGATCCAAATTCACTCTGTTTCACATGTCCAATGTGCGATGCTGTATTTTTGGATGACGCTGCGAATTCAATGACAGATAGCATAAATGTTAGCAAATTGAACAGCGTTCCCCAGTCAACACCAACGATACCGAACCCAGTCGGCAATTCTGAATTGAAGAAAGAATTGACCATGATTAAAGCGGCAGTAAATAAGGTACAATCATTGATTCAAACGCAAAATATTGACATCGTTGAAATTAAATCGCATACATCATCAACTAACACTGAAATAAAAGCGATTATATCGTCAAATATGCCCAATAATCCGTCGAAAACGCCAATTTCAAATTTGAATCTGCCACAGACACCGTCATTGGCTAATATAATTCGCCAACGACAAAATGAAAATCGCCGCCTTACTACTGCCAAACGTCGCCTCCAACCGTCCATTTCACCAGCCCCCCCAAAGTTAAATTTGCCACCACCCAAAATGGGTACCCGTTCCGCCGCAACTAGCTTGAAAGTTGCACCTGCACCACCACCAAAGCCAACTAATCCGAAATTTGACCGTGCAATTCATGTTTCACGCATCGAAAAGTCAGTAACTGTCGGCACAGTCACGGAATTTATTGCCGAAAATGCCAAACTCAAACCAAACGTTGACTTCAAATGCACGCTGCTCGTTAAAAAAGAACAGGATGTGAGTGCTCTGTCATTCGTTTCCTTTAAAATTGACGTTATGGGTGACAAATTTGAACGTTTAATGGATGTTGATTTCTGGCCAAGTGGATCGATGATTCGTGAATTCATCAAACAGGACCGCCCAAAATCGACTTTTGGTGATATTTTGAGCAAAGAGTCAGCCAATGATATGTCATCACAACCGAGCAAACAATCAAAACCGATAGAAAAAAACGAGACAACAACAACGATCAACCAACCCGAATCCATGGATACAGATCCTGCCCAACAACCCGCCACCACCAGCAATTAATAACGAAATTCACCCGACCAAATCCTTCCGTTAACCAGCCAACCACCATTCATCAAACCAACAAACCCCCAAATCACGTAAATTTGAACAATGGCGGTACGCTTATAGCTGTATGTAACACCCTCACAGCTATTGCTATCACGCTTAATGATTCAAATGACACCGAGTACACTTGTGTAAAAGTGAGCATCAATTCTCGCTCAAGTTTGTTCATTTACGTAGCGTACATACCACCTTCATCACCAAGGGAATTGTATCTGAAGCATCTAAATGCCATCAAATCGATCCATCTTAACCCATCTGACAGCATTTTCGTATTAGGTGATTTCAACATTCCCCATGTAGATTGGGCTCTACCAAATGAGAACTTCGATGATGACATCAATGTCATGCTTCCAACCAACGTTTCACCGCCATTTGCTGCTGAATTTTTGAACGAAATTCTCAGCTTAGGATACAATCAGGTCAATGATATCGCCAATGACTTGGATAGATTGCTTGATTTGGCATTTACCACCGAGTTTTTAAATTTTGAAGTGGCAAAACCCAGACCGCTGTCAAAGATTGATTCCAGCCACCCACAGCTCCTGTTCAGTTACCAATGTCAACTTGATCTACGCAAATCAATGTCAACCGCTCATCGCCCAAATTTCAACCGTGCCGATTACATCGGAATGTGCAATTTCTTCAATCATCCAAGAATTGTCGATAAATTTATTGGGAAATCGTTGGACCAAAAAGTGCAAACTTTGCATGAAGTAATCAATGAGGGGATCTCATTATATACACCATTGTATACTTCTAAGCGCTACAAGAATCCATGGTGGAACAAAGAGCTTCAATCGTTGAAAAACAAAAGAAACAAAGAATGGAAACGATCTATTGCCACAGGTGACAAAACGCAATACAACTTTATCTTTGCTCAATTTGATGCATTAAACTCGTCATCGTATCAATGTTATCGAAGGAATTTGGAGTCATCGCTCAAATCTAACCCATCATCGTTTTGGAAATTCGTCAACTCTAAACGTAACAATGATTCATTGCCAAAATTACTGCACTATGAATCGCGTTCTTCAACACTTACGATCGAACAGGCTTCAATGTTTGCTGAATTTTTCAACGGCAATTTTTCAGCACGCTCAACTACAACAACATTATCAGCTCAGCAAACTAATTTTGTCAATAATGAGATATTTTCCCTCAACGAGTTTTTCGTCTTCGACCAGTTGATGAAAATTAAGACGAACACAAGTGCGGGGCCAGATGGTATCCACCCACTGGTGTTGAAAAATTGTGCATCCATATTGTTTGAGCCACTTTCGCTCATTTTCAACGAATCTCTCGAGACAGCAAATTTTCCTGATGTTTGGAAAAGATACTCCGTCACCCCGATCTTCAAAAGTGGTGCCAAATCAAATGTCTCAAACTACAGAGGCATAGCCAAATTGCCAACGATTGCAAAGTTTTTTGAGCACTGCGTCAATTTTCATCTGATCAACTACGTCTCACCAAGTATTTCACCACACCAACATGGCTTTATGAAAAACCGCTCAACAACAACGAATTTAATGGAGTTCCTTCATTACTCGTTTAATGGTCTAAATGCAGCTGGGCAAGTTGATGTCATCTATCTCGACTTCAGAAAGGCTTTCGACAAAGTTAATCATGACATTCTAATTCGAAAATTAGCAGCATTTCCGATCCCAGCCAATATTGTCAAATGGCTTGAATCATATCTGTCGAATCGTCAACAATATGTCAAACTTGGAGATCATGAGTCCTCGGATTTTACAATCAATTCCGGAGTACCTAAAGGAAGTCACATTGGCCCCACTTTGTTCCTGCTTTTCATCAACGATTTACCATCCTCGATCACAAATGAGGTATTCATTTCAATGTTTGCCGATGACATTAGAATAGCCAAATCAATAAATAGCCAAAATGATTCAATGGAACTGCAATCGTCAATAAATTGTCTTCGAAATTGGTGCGACTCAAACGACTTGCACCTAAACGCTAGCAAATGCTCGGTACTGTCACTCCGAGGTAGAGTAGTACCCCAACCAACCTACTTTTATGGCGACCATCAATTCTCAAATTCAAGTGAACAACGTGACCTGGGTGTCATAACTGACAGCAAGCTCAACTTTAGAGCTCACACTGACTTGATAATTTCAAAATCAAATGCTGCCTTAGGCTTCGTCAAACGTTTTTGTCACGAAATAAATGACCAAACAACGCTCAAAGCAATCTACTCCGCGTTTGTTCAATCAAAACTCGACTACTGCAGCTCATTATGGCTAACGATACCACCCACACGATCAGATACGATTGAAAGAGTTCTACGACAATTCACAATGTATGCGCTCAGAGAATACCCGAATGTGAATAATAACTACCAAATCTCATCTTATGATGAGCGATTGAAGGAATTAAATATGATTAAACTTGCTCGTCGCAGAATAAATTATGCAATATTATTTTTGTACGATTTGTTAAATGATAAGATACATTGTCCATATGTCAGAAATTTGATCACAATTAACCAGAACACCCGCAATTTTAGAAATGCTGAACGGTTTAAGATTTCAGACAGCAATTTAAGTAGAATGCCAAATGTACCAATTACTATGATGTGTAAATATGCAAACCTAGTCAAGGATGTATTTAATAATTCTTGAAATCGAAATATTTTTAAGGAAAGGTTGTTCAAGCTGGATGATACCCTGTTCAACACGTAAGAGGTTGTAAATGTTATATATAAGGCATTCAGCCAGTTTTTTTTTGGCGGTGAAAAATAAATAAATAAAATAAATCTCGGATAGTGAGGTGATGAAGTTCGGTGTCTGAATCCCCATTCCTTCGCGAAGTTTTTGAATGTAGAACTCGTGTATTGTGGTCCGCCGTCCGATCCCAATATTTCTGGTATTCCGTGAATCGAAAACCATTGACATAGCATCAGAATCACTTCTGCCGAGGTTGAAGATTTTAGCTTTTTGAAATCGCTGAACCCCGAGTAATGGTCCGCGATCAATAGGAAATCACTCCCGGCAAATTTGAAGATGTCCGTAGATACGAGTTGGAACGGATATTCCGGTATGTCACGTAATAGCAATGGTTCTTTTTGGTTTGCTCTCTGCGTTTTTTGGCAAGTTGTGCATTCTTCAACGAAATTCTTCGTGTCTGTTGAAAGTCCATGCCAAAACAATGTTTTTCTTATTCGATGCATTGTGGATGAGATTCCAGCATGTGCCTTGTGTGCTTCCGCAATAATGGCTTGAATTTGATTTCTTGGCAGTATGATTTTGTTTCCCTTCAGGAGTAAACCATCTTCGAATGTTATCTCATGTTTGTATGGCTCGTATTTTTTGATTGATTCCGGTATTAGTTCCGTTTCATTTGGCCACTTGGTCATGATGATTGACTTTAGCGCTCGCAACTCTTCGTCTCTTGACGTTTCTTCGACTAATCTTGCTCTTAGTTTATCGCCGATTGCATGAATTAGATTCACTGCGCATTCTTCATCCTTTTCGATCTCTTTTGCCTCACAGTCGCGGCTTAATGCGTCTGCAATCGGAATCAGTGTTCCCTTGGTATACGATATGTTCGGTGAGTATTACAGGATATCGTATAGTATTCTCTGTAATCTCAGAGGAGCATTTTGTATTGGATTTTTAAATATCGTTTCCAACGGCTTATGGTCTGTTTCGATCGCCAATTTTTTGCCGTAGACGTATTCATGGAACTTCTGGCACCCGAAACGAATTGCCAACGCCTCTTTGACGATTTGCGGATGGTTTTGTTGCGATGTCGTGAATGCTCTTGTATCATAGGCTACCGGTTTGTCATTCTGTAACAATCAGGCCCCCATTGATTTGCTGCTTGCATCTACCGACAGTTTGACTGGTTTATTTACATCGTAATATGTCAGTACCGGAGTGGTAGTCAACATGCGCTTGATTCTATCGAAAGCCACTTGGTGCTCCGGCTGCCACGACCAGGCTGATTCCTTGCGCAACAAGCCTCTCAGTGGATCTGTCAGTTCCGATAAATTGTTTATAACTTTACCTAAATAGTTCACCATTCCTAGAATTCGCTGCAATTCCTTGACGCATGTTGGTCTTCGGAGCAGGTGAATTGCTTCAACCTTTTCCTTATCAGCTCTGTAACCTTTTTGCGTGAAGATATGGCCAAGAAATTTTACTGTTTTTCTGTTGTACACACACTTTTCGTCGTTGAGTGTGAATCCCGCTTCCTTTAAACGGTCTTTAACTACTTTCGTTGATTTCTGAAGCTCTTCTAATGTCGGTGCGTGAATGAAGATATCGTCCATCGCCACTTCGCACCTTTCAATTCCCTCCAGTGTTTGATTCATTATCTGGCAGAATACCTCTGGTGCTGATGATATTCCAAACGGCATACGAAGATATCAATATCGACCCCATGGCGTAGAGAATGCCAGATACTTGGTTGTGCGTTCTGTAACTTTAATTTGCCAGAAACCCTTCTGACAGTCAAGTTTTGTGAAGAAATTGCTGCCGTTTGTTCTTGCAGCGATCTCCTCGACTGTTTTCATGGGATAAATTCTTCGTTTGATGTTTTTGTTAAGTTCTGTTGGGTCCATGCAAACCCTGAGCTTGCCCTTGTTGACTACGAGCATCGGGCTAACTGCTGGCGTTGGTTCGCTGATTGGTTTGATGACACCCATATCTACCATGTTTCGTAGTTCCGCTTTTACTTGCTTTTCAATTGCGTACGGTATTTTTCTTACAGGTATGATCTTGAATTTTGGATTTTCAATAAGATCGAAGTCGTATTCATAATTTTTACAACATCCCAGTACTTTTTTTTTCCGGTTTGTCCAATTTGTCCACTCGCTGCACATAACCCATTTTTTCGCAGCTATCTCCACCCAATATTGGCTGGAAATCGTCGTCGATTATTTTAAAGGTTAATTGCTTCACAACGTTTTTGTTTTTGCACTGTAACTTTGCTTCGCCCAACACTTTTATTGATTGATTATTGTATGCGACGATTCTTTTCGTTGATGATTTTCCAATACTGGCTTCCAGTTTCTTCGCCAGTTTCTTTGACAGCACATTGCAGTGAGCCCCAGTGTCGAGTTTAATGGTGATATTTTTTTTACCAATGAGTATCGTTGCGCTCCATCGGTCATCGACTGCATTCACTTGTTGAATCAGTCCTACGAATTTGTAATCTTTCATTGTCTTTTCATTTTCCGAATCGCTGTCCGAGTCGGTGCTCGAATTGCTGCTTGAATCGCTGGATATCGCATTCACCTTTTTAGAGGATCGTTTCTTTCCCCCATTTTTCTTTCTGTCGTCGTTTTTTTTATTTTTCTTTTTGTCCTCTTTATTCCCATCTTTGTTTGAACGACAGACTGACCCGAAGTATCCCTTCCTTCCGCACTTTTTGCACTCTTTATTGTATGCTGGGCAGCTTTTGGGTCCGTGTGTAGTGTTGCATCGGCCGCAGTCGAATTGCTTATCAATTTTATTTATTTTAGCCGAAGCACCCATCTCCGCACTGAGTTCGGTTTTTTGTTTGTTTGCCCGCTCAGCCGCTCGGCAGATTTTCAGGGCTTTTGCAAGCGTCAACTCCTCCTCAGTCCATAGTTTTGATCGAGTTTCTTCCGAGTAGATACCCAGGACTATCTGGTCCATGACGAATTCATCCTCCTCGAGTGTCGCGAAAGAACACTTCTTGACTTGCTCTCTCAATTTTTGTAAAAAGCTCTCGAAGGGTTCGTTCTGTTGTTGCCTGATTCTATGAAACTGGCATCTCTCGTATGTTTTATTTCTCGTTGGTTCGAAGAATGATTTCAGTTTTGCTTTTACCGTTGACAATAACTTATTTTCAGCCGCAGACAATCCCAATGTATTTATAACACGTGCTGCGTCGCGACCAATTACTGATTTGAAATTCGCAATTTGAATCTCAGGCGATTTCTTGTCGATTTCTGCCGCTATGAAATAATTGTCGTACGCCTCGATCCACTCCGACCATACTCTCGCCATGTCAATATCATTGTTCACGAGTAATGGCTTGGGTGGCTTGATCGGACCCATATTCAACAACCATTTCAACGCACAGATTGTATTATTGTCGGTTTACCGCGATATTTCCCGTATTAAGCTCGTTAAACGCGCAAATACTTTTACTTGATACTGTATTGATCGTTAGTCCCGTTAAATCGTTGTTCTATATCGTCGAGCGCGCGCACTGACACACCAATTTGACCGTATAATGTATTCTCACCGATTCGCTCTTGTGCACAGTAACTGAGCCGTCGGTGTTATGTATTACGTTTCGCTTGTTTCGTTCGTCACGTAATCCGTTATGTCGAATGACGCCACGAACTGAATGTTCCAGAAGAAAGCAATTTCACAATTCAATGCTTACTTTGATCATTCGCCACTCAATTTTTGTTGTCTTTTTTTCGCGTTTCCTACAAACAGGCGATTTCACTGAAATCCGCTATATTTTCGTGTATTTCCTGCTAAACTTTTCATCAAAAAATAAAAAAAAAAACTTTCGACTGAGTCTCTCACATCTTTTGCTTTATTTCACCAGATTGTTTGGCTACCGATCGTGTCTACGCTTTTTTCGTTGAGCACTTATTGCCTCTGTTCGTTAGCACACACGTCGGATCACCGGTATTTTTTCTCGAATTTTCCTTTAGAAATACCGGGAGTCCACCTTTGTCGCTAAAAACCCACTTTCACCTTATTTTTCTTCGTAATCTTTGTCGACTATTACGGTTTCGGCACCATGTAATGAAGAGTAATGAAACAGCGTGCGGTTCGTGTGATGAGAAGTATAAGACTGGCGTCTCTCTTTAATGACAGCTAGATGTTAGTGTGTTAGTGTGTACATTGTTGGTATGCATGTGACAATGTTCAAAATGGTAGTTTTAAGAATGAAAGTTCAATAGATTATTCCAACAAAGCAATAGAAAATAACAAACTCTTTCTTATAGCTAACAATGTGAACCAAACTGACACCCGAATCACTTCAGCCGACATCTTGCCAAGTTGAACAAGATTTGGTAACGGCAAGTGAAATTCAAGAGGAAAATGGTGAATCAGTCAGTGGTGACTGCATTGAAAATGAAAACGTTTCAGCAAGCGAAGGTGAAAATCCTACTCAAAACGAAAATTTGGCAAATCCAGTAAAAGTTGAACATTTCGTTGGTGTTTACGCGGAGAATAGCACGCACATTGATGACTTGTTGGATGATCCAGAGGTAATTTTGTGGCAAGACAAAGATGACAACGAAATAATAGTTATGAAAGTTGGTAGTTCTGGTTTTCCAAAACCTTGGTTTGCCACCGACGAACGATTGGTAAAGCGAGAAATGGACCCGATGTCTGGTGATATTGCGTTCAATGAAATGGTAGGCTAAGGACTTTTTCATTAATCTGCTAAAAACTAATCATTAAATAATCGTATTCAGAAAACGGGAGGCCGAGTGTACAAAGTTGGTGATGATTTCATTGAAATTCCGAAAAAAGTGGTGGACAAAATAATCTATTGGAACCAAGATCAAAGCCGCAACGACTCAAACGTTGATAAAAAGATAGTGCAAGTTCTTTTGATGTCTTTGGTTTCAAATGATAACTTGTGTCAATCAAAAATCAACGAGCATGTGTTTGACTTCATTAAAGGTATCTTATTGCATGTGTTAAAATTTGAAAGAGACATTCTAAAAATCATTTGCTCTACAGGTTGTTTTGTTGTGGCGAGGATCGATCTGCTGACATCAAAAAGTACATGGGTGACATTTTTGCTGAAACTGAAAAAACTAATCCGAAGTAGGCTACCTAATGAACTGATTCTTATGGTGTATGTGATGAAAAATACGTGCTATTAAACGGCAAACAATTAGTCAATTATTAGTCCTATTCAATGTAGTTTTTTCAAGGCAATTCAATCAAAATAATATCAGCAAAACTAGATTTTAAGTTAAGAATTCATACATTTTCATCTTTCTATTTACACATTTCATTCTTTTACTTTTTTACATTTCAAAAAGATAAATTTACAAAAGAAACAAATCAAATCGAACGTATAAAAAGAAGAGAGAAGGAGATGAAAACGGCATTTAATAAAATAGTCTATATATTTTTGATGAAGCACTGATTTACATATTTTTCAAATAAGAAAAGTCTATTTGATATCGTCTCGTTAAGATAGTTATCGTTCGCAACCAAAAAAATCTATAAGGTCAAAGAATTTGCATCTTTAGGAAATTACATATTCAAACATAGAAGAAGATTTGCAATGAAATCGCAATAATGTCACTGTAGATATTATAGCTGAAGAGAAATGAACCTTCAGTGTTCTTGATAACTAAATTTAAGTTTGAAATCTATTTTTTTTTATTTATACGTTATAATTCTTTACCTTGTTCTTTACGTAGCTGTCAACACATATGACCAAAAAAAGGAAAAATCTAAGATAATTAATGAGATAAAATTAAATTTTCTAAAAACCGTTTAATATATATTCTCTTTAAATAAGAATACTCGTAACCACTTTAAAAAATGATTACACGGATGTGAAGCTAAAAATGAAAATACTTATTCTGACATTTGTGATAAAAAAACAGACCAATGAAATTACAATTATCTCAAAATAGTTTTTTAATACTAGCGAATTTAAATGTTTGATCAGTGACTGAAAATGTTCCTAAGAATCTAAACTAAGTTTGACATCGTTATTTTTTATTATATTCATTTACGATTTGAAAAAAAAAACACAAGCATTCGACAAAAAAAATTCTAATTTAAAAACAATGCAACTATTTGATTCAATTACGATAAAGAGAAACGCATGAAACAATAATTAATATTCAGAACATAACTATTCCATCTTTTTGAAAAATATGATCACTTAAACATCCATAGTGGTTGAATTTCAAGTTGCATTGAATGAATGCAATCTGAATAGGACAGTAAATAATATCATGTCCATTTTTAAAACCATATCGAAAAATGTAACAACATTTTTTTATTAATAATTTTCCATGAAACAAAAAAATGATTTCAGTTTATGTACAAGAGCAATTTCAGCTATCTCCACATGTGATGTATTTTTATTTATTATTCTGCGTATTAATTTGGACATTTGGTACGATTAATTTGAATAAAAAAATATTTCTTAAAATTTAATCGAAGAAAGAAGAACATTTTTTCATTATTTTAATGGATGGTTTGTTATCGATTAAATATAATGTGCATACGTCCTGATTATCAATTTTTGATGCATTTTCATCAGCTTTGAATTTTTTTTTTGCTGATCATTGGGTATATTTATTGGTCATTGTTTTCATTCAACTTATTGAATGCGCTTGATGTTTTTTATATTTTTTTCAACTTTTCTAGGGCTTGCATGCATTTTTTTGCCAAATTAATAAAGTGTTCAAGTCTATGATGTACCGCCATTTCCATTCTGAAATTTTTTTGACCAACCAACCTTTCTTTGTCCCCCTGCATATTGACTACAAAGAATGTAATATTTTTTTAAATGAAGAAATATGATTTTTTGAAATCAATCCATCTTTTTTTTCGATTGCACCAAGCAAGACAGTCACACAATACATTTCAATGGAAATAAATATGCATTTAGATTGTTCAAAGCCTGAGATGGTCCCCTCTGTATCCACTTTGTACCATAGGGCAAAAACTTCAATTTTGCGGGCATTTTTTTCTTGTGTTATATTCCCATGAATAGTAGATGCATATTCCCATGAATAATATTTCGTCTTTTGTGTTTTGCCTTCTGCGTATTGAAACGACAGTATGTTGCCCAAAATGTATTTTTCGCTCCCGCCTATATTATTTTGAAATATACACCAGTCTCCAACTTTAATTGCATCTGCTTTATTTAGCGGTTTGTCGACCATAGATACATCGATGAACTCCAGCTGTCGATTAGAAGCTGTTCCTTTTATACCACGAACCCGTTTCAAACGATCGGCACTAAGTTTAGGTTTCGAATCAGATAAATTCCAGATGAGCGAAGATTTTCGGATAATTTTTGTTTCATTTCCATCAGTTACATTCAAGTATGAACGATTTCCAGAACTTTGGGGGTTGTTCGAATAGTCTTTCAAGTTTTGATGGTCGGAAATACTGTCGATACTGTTTGAAGCTATACCCAAATCAACATGAGTGTCATCTAATTGACCACTCTCGTGATCTATGCATATTTTGATGTCATTCAGTTGACATTGCTTGATTTCATCGACGGTCAAACTCATTCCAAATTTCATAGCATCAGCTACGGCTGCTTTTGAAGCTTTCGTAATTATTGACTCTATTTCAGCGTCTCCGGGAAGTTTGAATTTACTTTTAGTCATTTTGTTGAGTGAGATTCTTGGGAAACAGACATCAAATTGAGCTAATTTAAAGTGGGCAATATCGTCCATCAGTTCGACGCGACCTACTAAGTGCATGAGTTCCAACCAGAGTTTGAAATCGCGTTTGGCAAGTACCGCTCCTACCTAGCAAGCGCGTTACTTGATAAGTGCTCAGTGTTCTTCTCAGGCGCCGCTCCCAGCAACGCATTGAGATTAACATTTGCGTTGAATGCGTTGAGTTTGACATTTTCTAAATGTCATTGTACATTTGTCATTATTAAAATCAACTATTATAAAAAAAAGTATACCGCTGCGTTACACAATTGTGTTGTACGCTGCGTTGCTGGGAGCCGCTCCTATGAAGTAATCGCATCACAGGTTACGATTTCAAACTCTGGTTCCAACAACGTGAAATTTACTTTTGTGTAGTTCATCGAACCAAGTGATCTCATTCTCCTAAACGTCTCCTCGCACGGCTCACTGTTGAAAATCGTCGGAACAAAAAACTCATCAAGATGCAAATCATGAAATCTTTCCATGAGAATTAATAAGTTTTGAGCGTTAATTTCTATGCAGGCATAGGCATTCGCTGTGATGAAGTTGTTATCAATGTTCAAACCATCAGTTTGATTAATCCTTAATCTCCATGCACGTATGAAAAATGTGGATCGCCATATCCGAAAAAGTCTTTCCTCCGGTTGCAAGTCAACAACTACAAGACTTGAAGTTATTTCGTGACATATTTTAATATATTCTATGGTGCCTTCAGAGCCAATAATGTACCGTGCAAGTGAATCTCGTACTTTAAATTGCATTATACGGTTCAGGGAATCGTAATTTTGGCGATCATCCGGGCAAATGTCGGAGTAGACCAATCCATGGATGGATTTCGGAACTATATTTATTAGCATTTTCAAATGCGTTACTGACACAGCACTATTTCCAATTAACAATGACATTAATAGGTTGAGCAGCCGATTACGTAGCTTTGTACCAATATGAATGGTGTCTTAGAAAAAACACATTTGAAAATCGTCTGCTAAAAATTTGCCTTGTTTAATACTAAAATTATTCCGCATGCTGTTTAGTAATCTCGCATCGCCATCCGCAGATATCCCATCTACTTCAATGCCATGTCTAGAATTGTAATACATATAATGATCAATCACAAACAACATAACAAACTTGAATTATTATGAATAATGTTATTAATTCTCAGCCCAATATACCTTCTTATTTCTTTAATGGTATGTTTCCAGCGTATTAAAATATGTGATGTTTTAAATTTGTTATCTGTTCCATAGAGCATGAGAATAAATGGAGGCACATTCAATGCGAGAGGCTGGGCCATCACAATGTATACGGCCGTTGATTTATTTCTTCGCATGTTCATTTTAACTTCTTCCACATTTTTGGCTAAATATGTAAATGCAATGGGCATCCCAGTGCTAGAATTTATTGGCAATACAATTCCAATCATCTGGTTGGTTTCCGGATAAAATTCAATCTTTGAGACAATCGAAGTTGCATCTTCTGATAACCAAATACGCAACGGTAGTTTCAAAACTTCCAAATAGTTTTTCAGATGCTTGCAACGCAAATCACCAACGATTCTTGACTTATAAAATGCTCGGTGCATTTTTCAACCCGAATGGCATCCGAACGAATTCGTATTTCGCACCGTTTATTGAAAAGGCGGTTTTTTCTCTGTCTGAATTTTTTATATTTATTTGGTGAAAGCCCGATTCTAAGTCGATTGTCGAAAATATTCTTACATTTCCAAGATTCTGTAAAGTTAAATTTATGTCAGGGATTGGATAGCGATCTGTGATCGTTTGAGAGTTTAGTTTTGAATAATCAATCACCATTCGTCGTTTCGGTTTGTCATTTTCATCGGTACCCTTTTTTGGTACTGTCCAAATAGGTGAATTATATGGGCTAAATGATTTTTGAATAATGTCGTTTTCAAGTAGTCGTTCAATTTCACTTGTGACTAAATCGTGATCTGACACAGGGTATGGATATTGTTTAACCCAGACAGGGTCACTACTCTTTGTTCTAATTGTGGCTTCTATTGTCGTTGTAAAAGGCAAAGTTGGGTTACCCCTTCATTTCTTTCCATCAATTCATTAACTCTGTGTGCATATTTAGGGCTGTCATTTGTGAAATTTAATCTCTGTAAACTTATCTTTCGTTCCCTTTTGGGAATAGAATAATTCAACTTATATTCAAACAAATTTATTTGTGCTTTCATTTCTCTTAAACTTGTTTCGCCCAAAATCATATCAAAGTCTTTTAGGTTGTCTATTTCGAAAAATTCTAAATTTTGATTTAGTAAACGTATTTCTTGTTTGTATTCTATTGTAGAAAAGCCATGAAGTGTCTTTACAATAGTGTTTTTGTTCAATCTGACTTTATTTCCAATTAGTAAATCTGCTTTAATATAGCTATTGGTTGAACCAGAATCTACCAAAATTTTTACTTCCCTTAAGTTTGAACTCACGGTCCTGATGATATGGCAGATTCTTCACTCTTCTAAAAAAACACTTCCTTGTTCTTGTTGATCGGCAGTCTTCAGCCTCCACATCGTAGTTGTTATCTAATGAATCGCCATGGATGGATTGGATCTCCTCGTTTTCCTCCATATGCTTCACTCGTTGTTGTTTTTTTACGTGTTGAAACGATGGTGATTGTTTGTTCGCGTTTTGGAACGATGGTTCACGGTGCCTCTTCATTTGTTGAAAATCATTTGATTGATATTGGGTTTTTTAGACATATTGTCCAGAGCCGTCGATTTCCATTGGTGTCGCGTTTTGTTGAAGTGGTGTTTCCGAAAAGTTTGGTTTTTGGGTCTGATTTGGTTGTTGCGATTGATAGCGGAAATTGGGATTTGATATTGGTTCAGCAAACCTTTTTGTATTCCCTTGCCGTTCATGCATTTTAAATTCCAATTGTAAATGTTGGTTGTCGTACTGGATGGTTTGTGCGACAGCAAATGCCTGAGATAGTGAATTTGGCATGTTACCATATAACGTTGTGCGGATCAATGGACTATTCAAGCCAGATATAAAGGTGCGAATAGCCTTGCTTTGTGTTTCAGCGATCAATGATTTTTGTTCACCTGCTTCCTTGTATGTCATCGCAATTTTAGTTAAAACCATATTCAGAGCCTGATTGATAGAATCATAAAATTCCTGCAATGATTTCGAACTCTGTTTTATGGTTGTCATCTCAGCTTCAATTACATACAACGGGCGTTGGTCAGCGTACGAAAAATCCAGTCGATCGATTATTGCGTTAATATCATGAGCAGTGTTGTTATTTATTAGGATGTCAGACGCAGTTCCGGTGATTTTAGCACGAATAATCGAAAGTGCCGCTGCATATTTTGGGTGTGTTCTAAATTCCGAGATTTGTCCCATTAATTTCGAGACTTGGGTTCTCCATGATCGATAAACTTTTCTATCACCATTAAATTCATGAATCACTTTAAAAGCGTCGAGTTGTATGTCTGCACCATTTATGTATGTCGTTTCAACATCGGTGTATTCGGTGACCGTTACGTTAGTTGCTTGTTGAGCTTGGAATGTTGCCTGAACCGTCTCTAATTGATTCAATTTCCTCGTTAAATCGATATTAGTAGCTACCAATGCCGCCAT
Organism: Obolodiplosis robiniae; assembly: GCA_028476595.1. Classification (NCBI taxonomy): domain Eukaryota; kingdom Metazoa; phylum Arthropoda; class Insecta; order Diptera; family Cecidomyiidae; genus Obolodiplosis; species Obolodiplosis robiniae. Next base: position 18,676,619 of record CM052017.1, on the reverse strand, counting down.
TTGTGCTTCCAATCGTTGGATTATTGCTTCCATATTGATTTGTTGTGAATCAGTTTCGCGTTGTAAATTAAGATTCTGAAATAATATCGATAACCCGTTGTCTGTGCTAAACGGATCTGACAAAGTTCTGCGTATACGTTTGTTCATGAAAAAACCTCACTATTTTTTATCCTCGATTACGAGTCGTATGAGTTTCTCACTTTTCAAAGAATGTTTATCACTCGTACACTTTATATTTAGTTGGTGTTATTTATTTTTTTCTCCGTAGAGTCGTTCGATTCTCACAATTTTACTTGATCTATTAATCAAACACTTTTGTTTTTTGGGATTTATAGCGTTCGCAATTTGAAACACTACTATGTAGTTATGAATACATTTTTTTTAACACTTTCCCAGTTGAGCCCCCAGTTAACGAACTCACTGTCGCGATAGTGAATAATTGATATACACTGGCTTTAATAATGGTACCTTTTATTCGCTATGCTGTTTGTTCGTCGTTGTGTTTCGATTAGCGAGAACACTTTGTCTAGTAGTTGGAAATTAAAATACGGAAATACTTCGAGTGCTATGCACTTGCTATTCGATTATAATGACAACTTATGTATGGAACAGATGATGGACATAATTACGAACACTATGTGCTTGCTATAATCTATGGTCAAGACTGAACGGTGTTCCCACGTTCACAAGGTCATATATACATAAAAATAGAAGGATCGGTTTACAATGGAATGTGTGTAGTTTACAATGTCTTAAATGCATAAAAATAGAAGGATCGGCTTACAATGGAATGTGTGTAGTCGAATATGTACTCGACTTTGGTTCTAACTATATTTCTGCTGTATTGACAATCTGTTCAAAGTGAAATTCAGTAAATTAAGTTAAGACTATAAAGAATCAAATAAACGGCAAATTTGGATTATGGTTACCGACGTGTGTTAACTCGCGCGTTCTTGGAATATCGCATAGAGAAGAGCAACGTTTTGAATGATGTAAAAATGACGGCAAACTATTTGCACCCGGTCTATCGCGGTAAAAGATTGAATCCAGACCAAAAACAACAAGTCTCGAACTACCTTTTTGACAAACTTGAAGGGACGGAGCCTAAATCGTTACAACAGTTTACGGAAGGTGAAGGAAAATTCGGGGCGTTGTTTCGGAAAAAGTTATCTTCGCCAAAAACCTTCTGGCACTTCGCTGCTCAATTGGGCCACAATGAACTGGCTGCGTTTGCAATGGATTATTTGAAGATTCCGGCATCTACGGCACTATTAGAGCGCCTTTTTTCAAACTGGGCATATATCCATAGTGACTTACGAAACAAACTGTCAGACAACACATCAAAGAAACTGCTAAATATTCACTTCACTCTACGCGCCACAGATGAAATAGAAGAAGAAGAAATCGACGACACCGACATTTTTGACGAATTGCCTGACGTTTAAAAATCAGAATTTTGAATAAATCAATTCGTTTTTTTATCAATTTATTTACAACAAATGTTCATTTTTCGCATAGAAATCGTTGAACTAAAATATAAAACCAACCTCCATGTATTTCACATCTGAAATTCATTGTTCTTGTAGTTTTTTGTAATTTTTTTTGGGTTTTCGACAAATTTATGTAGAATATTCCAATTTAACTACGAATTTTACAGCAGGTATTCGACATGTAGAAAACGTCGAAAACTCGTGGACGATGTATTCGACTTGTCATCCCAGGGGATGGCGCAGTCATTTAGCCACTTCATAAGAAAGGCAGTAATAGAGACAGCAACAACTATCGAGGAATTTCTCTACTGAGCAATGTCGGTAAAGTATATAGTGCAATTTTGGAAAAGAGAACAAGAACTATTGTCGAATCGCTCTTGGATGAAAATTAATCGGGTTTCCGCCCAATGCGGGGCTGTCAAAATCAAATTTTTTGCATGAGACAACTGATGGAGAAATTCCTTGAAAGAAATAGGGAACTGTACTTCTGTTTCGTGGATTTGCAGAAAGCATACGACTGCAATCCGAGATCTAAGTTGTGGTCATTCTTGGCCGATTATGTTGTGAATTTTGTTAGTACGCAAACAGTAAAGCAGCAGTAAGAGTGGATGGAGATTTGAGTGAATGGTTTGAAGTACGTAATGGTCTGCGACAGGGATGTACAATTTCACCTCTTCTATTCATTATTTATATGGACAAGCTGATACCCAGCTGTAGAGTAGTGGTTAGCATGCCGCCCTTGCAAGCGAGGGGACGTGGGTTCGAGTCTCACAAGCGGCGTTTGATTTTCTATCAATTTCATCATTGCTAATAACAGTGATATATTGATGGGAGACAAACTAACACATAAAACAGTGATGTTCGACTCACGGAGTATTTCTGAGGACACTTTGAGCCATCGGTCCCGTGTGTGTGCACATAGAGGATTTTGAGTTAGCACAGAAACACACAGACACACTTAAATTGACTTGACTACCTTAACGCTAAGGTTGTGTTATTGGGTATTTCCAATATTCAATACAACACCGCAAAAAGGTAGTAGCCATTCATGGGCTCGAGCATTCGAATGCGGTGCAGACGTGCCCTGCAAGCCTCTCACCAATGTATTCGAATAATAGTTCTCATGCTAGTGGTATCCATGGAATACGAAAAGAGACTGAACACACCTAACGGTACACAATTCGGTCTATAAATACTGAATAATGAATGAATGAATGACAAGCTGATACGATCAGCCAATTTAAGGGGTAGAGTTGCTTTGGGGGACAATATTATCTCTGCACTCGCTTACGCAGATGATCTGGTACTGTTTGGCAATTCATTGCACATTGAATGGCAACCTGTTGGAACAAGTTTTCCAATTCAAATATTTGGGTTGCATCTTTTCGGAAGAAGGCAAATTTAATAAAGAGTTTGAACAGCGTAGGGTTAATGGAAATAAAGTAGTAGCGCAACTTAGATCACACGTTTTTAATAAACATTGAGTACAGGAACAAAGATGTTGATTCACGGGTCAATCTTCAGACCAACTATTCTATATGGTAGCGAGAGCTGGGTTGATTCTGAGAATTTGATACATGATTGGGAAGTGTCGGATATGAGAGTGTTGAGAATGGTTTCGGGAGTCTCGCGCCGTGATAAGTGGGAAAACAGAATCCGAAATGAAACGATTCGGGGGGATTTAAACGTCAATTCGGTAGGAGAGGAAGCAAGAAAATCCAGACTGAGATGATTTGGTCATGTAAAACGCATGGGAGAGGAGCGATTACCGGAACAGATTCTGTTTGCCGAAGCTGATGGGCCGAGAGTCAGGGGTAGACTACGTCGACGTTATTTAGATTCGGTTAAATATGATTTGAATGCGAGGGAATATGAATGGTGTGTTGAAACTCAAAACTTGGCTCTCGATCGGGGGTTGTGGGATTAAAACGAAACATTTGCACCCGTTGTGAGATATAATAATCTGTGAAATCTCATTGCCTTGGTAGCTAAATACGACCTTCACATTCATCAAATGGATGCAGTCACCGCTTTTTTGAATGGGGAACTGAAGGAAAAAATTTACATGAGCCAGCCAACTCAATTCGATGATGTGACACTCGCGTCTGTAAATTGAAAAAGTCAATGTACCGCCTAAAACAAGCAAGCAGAGACTGGAACAAGGAGCTTAATTCAGTACTTTCAAACTTTGGCTTGAATCGAAATGAGGCCGACCAATGCGTGTATCATCTGATCGAGTGAAAGAAAATCATTATAGTCGCGATTTGGGTTGATGATGTGGTGATATTCAGCAATGATATGGATAATCGCTTGAAGAATGAACTTTCAAGAAATTTCAAAATGAAAGACTTGGGAGAAGCATCACAAGTCCATGGCATGTGAAAAGTATGAGACAGAAAAGCCGGCACCGTCACAATCAATCAAACGAAATACATTCAAGATGTTTTGATTCGCCTTGGACTGAAGGACTGCAATCCGGCGTCAGCACCACTTGACTCGAACCAAAAACTGTCTGCGAAATTTTGTCCAACCACCGAAGCCGAGAAGTATGAAATATCGAACGTTCCATATAAAGCTTTATGAGCTTGGTTGGAAGTTTGTTATTTGCCGCACAAGTTTCGCGACCAGACATCAACTTCGCAGTGAACCTTCTCAGCATATATGGCACAAATCCAGGGAAAGTGCATTGGGGTGCTGCGAAACGAGTACTACAATATTTGCAAGGCACAATCAACAAATGTATGGTGTACACCAAAGAACCAAGCGAGCTCAAGGGATATTGTGATGCAGACTACGCAAGTGATTTAGATCAACGCAAATCTAAGACGGCATTCATATTCAAACTGCAGGGAGCGGCGGTGACATGGAACACCAAAAGACAAGAAAACCAAAGCAGAGTCATCAACCGAATCTAAGTTCATGGTAGCCGCAACGAAAGAAGCATTTTTGTTAATAAAACGACTGGAAAAAAGTGTTTTCTCATTTAAACCAAATACCTTGATTTTGCATTGCAACAATAGAAGCGCCATGAGCACGTCAACCGACAACAGCTAATCGGATCTGACCAAGCACGTGCATGTGAAAGGATTGTTCATCAGCCAAAAAATCGACAAGAAATTAATCCAACTGAAATGCCTACTGACAAGATGTTGGAAGATTTCCTTACCAAAGCAGTAGGGTAATAGTCAATTGGAAAGAACTCATCCAAATTATTTAAGTAGGGTAAAAATAATCTATTGCAAATAATTCCTTTATTCCTTTAAACTTAATTGCTAAAAGAATTCAAATGGAAGATATTTTTTTTTTGCAGAGCGAGTATTATATAGTTTATACTCAAAAATGTTTTTAAAGCATTCGTTCAAGGAAAAGTGTTGAAATGTGAACGAGTCATGAGACAGCTAAGACTAACTTGTGACATCTGTCAAAGCAGCTAAACATATTGTTGAATAAACTCCTCCTTCTTACAGCTACGTTCAATATATACGAACATGTATTATTTTGCTCATATTTACTTCCACTGAAAAATAAGGTAAATTGTCCAAATTTGAACCTACGACTTAAAGTATTTCTAATTATAACCTCAGACTCTATTTCAGCGCTGTCCAAACTCTTTTTGGTTGGTGCCAAAATGGTGGCACCAAGATCGTATAAAGTGCCACTTTTTTCTAGAGTGAAAAAAACTTTCAAAGATTGTTACCAATACACAGCATATTCACATTTAATTCTTCGCTAAATTATAAAAAAGACATTCAGTTTGCTGTTTCAAAAATAAATTCTCATGTATTTGGTTATGTTTCTTACTTGATAAATAATAATGATTGTTTTGGTTGTCTGAATATTTGTTTTCTTAAAAAGAATCGATAAAATGTAAAATCAAATGTAATCAAATGTGTTTATTGCGAAATCAATGCGATGGATGGCATTCTTTGTTTTTTGTCATATTGCAAAAATCGGGTTTAATCTGGCTGAGCTCACATCGAATTTCAGATTCCAAGTTTGTTTGAGATAACGTATTACGGAATTTCGATTTGCGACGAGCTAAACTTGAAAACGTAGTTTCGCAAACGTATGTAGAGCCAAACATGCAGAAGAACTTTTGAACGATATTTTTGAGAACCATAAAATTGCATTCAGAAAGCAACCGATTCCATAATGCGTCACTTTTTTCATTTGGCTTGGAAGTTTCTTCGTTGATCAATGAAATATCAAATTGCAAATGATTTTTATTTATTTTGAGAAGATTTGCCAACGTTTCGATACGGTTTTCATCAAAAATGAATGGGTTTTTAAGAAACTTGAATACCAAACTAAATTCCTTGAAATCTGAAAATCGCGAATCGAATTCCTTAACCAAGATATCGAGAAATTGGGTAAAGATATTTGTATCATATGGCTCTCCGTCCCCGTCTCCCTCATGATCAAACAATCTTTGGAAAAAAGTGTAATCAATATCGCTCAATAATCAAATGTAAACATAGAAAAAAATATAAACAAAAACGAACGACACAACGCGTGCAAATAATGGACAAAAGAAAATATGCGTCAGCATAAATTGAATTCAGCCAAAACAACGACTTTATAAATAGCAACCGACTTCAATTTGTCGCATCACAAATCTAAAAATTATTTTTAATGAGAAATTGATAAAAAAAATCATTCATTTGTGATGACGAACATACTCAATATGACGAAAATTCGAAAACGAACGGGAATGGCTCTCGGTGCCACTGTGCATCATAGCAAGTGCCACTAGTGGCACAGTGGCACCATGTTTGGACAGCGCTGCTCTACACAGTACAAAAATACCATCCGCCGTCATACGTATTTACGGCTGATGGAGACGCCCAGTCGTAAATACGTATGACGGTACGCATATTCAGATGTATTAGCGGCGAAAACACATTTCATCTCTTCTTCTTCTTAGAATATTTGTCAGATGTAAGAACCAGTCATTGTGAAATAGATATTTAGCAGCAAACTGCTGGATATTTATCTGGCTAAATAACGCATGCGTCCACACAATCGAACGCATACGCACAGTTGTGTGGACGCTGCGGCTGCTTGTATCGCTTCATTTGTAACACTATGTACATCGTTTGGAGCGATACAAGCAGCCGCATGTGTCCACTCAACTGTGCGCATGCGTTCGATTGTGTGGACGCATGCGTTCGATTGTGTGGACGCATGCGTTATTTAGCCAGATAAATATCCAGCAGTTTGCTGCTAAATATCTATTTCACAATGACTGGTAAGAACCGCTGAAAATATGTACCGTCATACGTATTTACGACTGGGCGTCTCCATCAGCCGTAAATTCGTATGACGGCGGATGGTATTTTTGTACTGTGTATTTATATATGAAATGAGGTTCAGTTTGGCAGTTAGGTCATAATTAGAGTGTAATACCCTTAGTACGATATTTCCACCAAATTATCAACCAAACTTATTGTCGGCTGTGTTTTATTTCTAAACCTTATTTATTCTACATGGGCACTTTAGATGAAACTCTCAGAAACGAGAGAATACGACAATCGAACACGTTATTTCAACCGAATGTGAATTTATACAATTTTCATGGGAGTTTACTATGAAACCGACCGGAGAGACATATCATTGCCTATGTTGGAAAGACAAACCCAAAACACACGAAATATTTTTCAATAGGCAATGGTATGTCTCATTCATAAAAAAATATGTTGATATGATGGTTGGTACAATTAATGACAATTTAACGCGGTTAATCAATCGATTCGCACCACTCAAATCGCGTCGTATACGTCACAGTCCCAAGCATTGTTTAATTGTGACATTGCCACGGCTCTGGAAGAGAGAAAGTTTGCCTACGACAATTGTCAAAGGCTTAATGTTAATAATGATGCTCTTGATAAGGAGAGAAATGATCTGCTTATAGTCAAATCGGGGGCAGTGAAGTCTCTAATAAAGTCAATTCACAAATCTAACAGTTGATTTAAATAATTTATCATTGCCAACCAATATAATTCCAATTTTTCTTTTCGTGAAGTTGATGAGGATTTAATTCTTAACGCGGTTTCTAAAGTCAAAAGTAATGCAGTTGGTAAAACCAAGATAACACTGGAATTTTCGAAAATTATTATGCCTTCAAATGTAAACTCAATTGAATTCATTTTTAACTATTGTATTCGCAACGGTGTGTATCCTGCTGATTGGAATAAAGTTATTATTCGGCCTCTGAATAAAGTCACACAACCCCAAATCGTTTCTGAATTCCGATCAATCAGTATAATTTCCGTCTTACTCAAAATATTCACGATTTTGCTCAACGAACAAGTCATCTACTATTTGGAATCTAATCATTAAATTTATGATCGTCAGCAACATATCAGAGAGTATCAGATCGTTTATTAACCGAAAGAGGTTTATTTATGTCTTTTTGAACATCAAAAGTGCTTTCTGTTACCAACAAGCTTTGGAGCGAAATACTGGTTCGCATGCGTGAATGAATTGCGTCACCAAATAATGCGTAAAATCCATGCGCGCATCAGCTTGCGTAAACAATAACCATGAGTCGGCTATTCATTGACTCGTGAACACCAACTACAAAGTCGTAAAATTTGCGGGTCATAAAATAGTCGTAAAATATTAATTTTAATATGCAAATGAGAGAGCTCAGCCCATTTCTAAAACCAATTCATTAGTAGAAATTGATAACAGAATAGGTCGGTCCATTACATATTTTCAGTTAACAAAACAAGTTAATTTCACGCTTGATTAGCGAAGGGCCTTTCTGTTTAAGCGGCACTCTTTCATCGGCATATGAATTGTCCTATTAGAATTTTTAATCAATTTTCGAAGTACAAATCTCACGTCTAATGTAACAAGTGAGGATTTGTACTCGGCAAAAATCAGGCAAAAATCAGTATAAATAGAGTTAAGATTTCTTGTAAAAATCAGTTTCAAAATAAACTCAGTCTTGCTTCAACAATAAGCAACAAACAAAAATAGTTTCTGTTCGAACTTAAATTGAACCATCCTTGTTACAAAGCCAAAATACTTTGTAACATAAAAATTTGGAGGCCCCGGCGTGACGCGAACGCTAAAAACGGTAGAATTTCATTGCGTTCAACAGTGATAGAAATTCAAAATTCATCACAAGGTTATAGAATTTAACCAGCAGTCTCAGTAAACTGCGAAGAGTTACCAAGTAAATTCATCACGTTCAAATAAAGTGATAGAATTAAAACCAGCAGTCACAGTAAACTGCGAAGAGTTACCAAGTAAATTCATCACGTTAAAATAAAGTGATAGAATTAAAACCAGCAGTCACAGTAAACTGCAAAGAGTTACCAAGTAAATTCATCACGTTCAAATAAAGTGATAGAATTAAAACCAGCAGTCACAGTAAATTGCGAAGAGCTACCAAGTAAATTCATCACGTTCAAATAAAGTGATAGAATTAAAACCAGCAGTCACAGTAAACTGCGAAGAGCTACCAAGTAAATTCATCACGTTCAAATAAAGTGATAGAATTAAAACCAGCAGTCACAGTAAACTGCGAAGAGTTACCAAGTAAATTCATCACGTTCAAATAAAGTGATAGAATTAAAACCAGCAGTCACAGTAAACTGCAAAGAGTTACCAAGTAAATTCATCACGTTCAAATAAAGTGATAGAATTAAAACCAGCAGTTACAGTAAACTGCGAAGAGTTACCAAGTAAATTCATCACGTTCAAATAAAGTAATAGAATTAAAACCAGCAGTCACAGTAAACTGCGAAGAGTTACCAAGTAAATTCATCACGTTCAAATAAAGTGATAGAATTAAAACCAGCAGTCACAGTAAACTGCAAAGAGTTACCAAGTAAATTTATCACGTTCAAAAAGTGATAGAATTTAAACAGCAGTCTCAGTAAACTGCAAAAGTTACTAAGGAAATTCATCACGTTCAAATAAAGTGATAGAATTAAAACAGGCAGTCGCAGTAAACTGCAAATGTTACCAAGTAAAGTCATCACGCTCAAAAAGTGATAGAATCCAAACAAGCAGTCTGAAAAAACTGCAATCAATTAGTGTTTCAAAAGGGTATTTCCTCTGCTCTCCTTGTAAATGATATACAGAGAGTGGATAGAAATGCTCAGAAAGAAGCAATAATAAAATCTCGTGCTGCAATCCACAAAAGGAGACAGGAAGACATAAAATCTCGTGTTGCTATCCACAAAAGGAGACAGGAGGACACATCTCAACCTAACCAGTCAGCAAAATTGTCAGGACATCAGCCCGTGAGGACAAAACCAGCAAACTGGCGAAAACAATCATTCCATCAAGGCAATTTATTAAAGTTAAGGCAAATAATTTAGAAATAACAATTTGCATTTCGTGTAGAGAACATTTTATAGCTAGTAATATTCCACATCGGTGCAAACGAAAGAAAAAGCAATTTAAGATAAAACCTATCTCGCCAAGTGCATTGTATAAATATTGCAACCCACCAAGGAAATAAATTAAATAAATGCCAAATTATTTAGTGGAACTAAAAGCAGCAAATTTGCCACCTGCAAAGCATCATTATATACAACCAATAAACATTTTTATGAGAAATATTTGAGGAGTTCGAATAATAGAGCCACCCATTCTTCAGGAACAAGATCCTCAAGGAACATTATTATTTACAGTCCCAGTAGCAAATTGGGCAACAAGTAAATTACAAATTGTCGTGAAAACCTATTCAAACGATCCAAGCATTGAGATCGAGGTTCAACCTCACGAACAAATACAACTCGGTTTCGTATTTAGATTGGTATCAATATCAAATCTAAATCAAACATACGAGGTAAGACTAGACCCTAAACCAGAGAAAGAGGGACTACTAATCCGAATCAATTTTCGAGATATTTTCACCGAAGTAGATCGTCAATCAAAGGCGATTGTGAAATCTCAAGAAGAATCCCATCAAAGGGAAGAAAAAAGGCAATTGGAACAAACTCCAATTGAAAAACGGTACGAGTCATATTGTTATGAGTACCCAAGAATCAATTTCCGTGAACAAAGGAAAACAATTACACAAGGCATTAGAAGCACTGAAAAAGCTGTGCAAACAAGTCGGGAGCAACAATTACTCCGTCACGATAACAATTAGCACCAATGGAAGAACTAAAAAGAGTTCACGATCAAGTGATCGAGCTAAGCCTCAAAATCAAAGGGAGCGAATCGCTTCAAGAGGCCAAAGCAAATCACGAGCTGCTCACAAAAGCAGTAGCTCGATTCAAACAGGGCTTCAAAGAATATCAGAGCCTTCAAATAACAGCAGACCCAGCTGCAACCGATCTGTTGTTTTCCGTAGAAGCAACGAAAGACCAAGTCACAGAAAAACTCAACGAACTCATCGAGCCACTGGAGGAAGAAATTCACAGGCCTACACCAGTACCGACGCCTGCAACAACTCCAACTCGAATTCGCAGCCCAAGCCCAGGGCTCAGCAATCAAAACGAGAAAAATCAAGAGCCAAGTACACGAAATGTCGAAGCTCAAACAAGCCAAGCGAGCATTAGTTCCATCAATTTGGAAACTAGACCACGATTAACCTATCCAGGCATTGCAAATATATGTAACGATGAGGTTAAAGCTCTACACGCAATATTAAAACAAACTATTGATCAATTCAATAACATATTAGTCGGAAAATCTACTTCCAATGAAGACACCGACCAAGAAGCACAAAATTTGGGAAATATCCAAACCGATCAAGTAAGCGGACCACGATCAGATGAAATAAAGAATCTAATTAAAGATGTGGAAAAACGCATGGAAGAAAAAATCGAACAAAACATTCTTCGAGACATTTCGAAGACAGGCGGAGACGGTTCAAAGCCTCTAGTACAGCTAAAGTTGGATAAAATCCAACTTCCTATTTTTGATGGTGATCTCACAAAGTGGATTGCCTTTCGAGATCAATTTGTAGATCTCGTACACAATAATGACCAATTAAGTACGATAACGAAGTTTTATCAATTACGAAACCACTTAAGGGGACTTGCTTTAGACGCAATCAACGGGTTTAAATTAAGTGCAGCCGATTACGCAGCAGCATGGTTTGTCATAAAACGTAGATATGACAAACCGGATCAAATAATTGAGGAGTATATCAGAAAGTTTGAAGAACTTCCTCATTTAACATGTCCAACGGCAGTTCATCTAATAAATATGGTGAATCGGACAAATCAACTCATAAGAGTACTACCAAGTCTAGGTGTGAACGTGCAAACATGGGACACCTGGATAATGTTCAATCTCAAATCACGACTTGATCGATCAACAATAAAGAAATGGATGGATCAAGTAAAATTAAGACAAGATGTTAAGCTTGCAGAAATGCTGGAATTTTTAGAAGTCGAAGCATCAGAATGCTTACCATCAGAAGCCGAGAAAACGCGGCAAAACCAAAGGCCAATGCAGAAAAGGAAGACTTTCAGTAGGCCAACAGTGATGACATTAGTCAATGATGTCACATGCGGACAGTGCAACGGAAACCATTTTCTCTTTAAGTGTGCCACATTCTTAGCATTGCCAGTTTTAGATCGAATAAAAAGGGTTAAAGTTTTAAGATTGTGCATTCGCTGCCTACGAGAACATGCTCATCCAGCCGATTGTAAATTTGGTGCATGTCCAACATGTAAAAAGGATCACAACAATTTACTCTGCTATAGGAAGGAGCGAGAGACAAGGTCAAAAAGGGAAGAAACCACGGTAAACAATGTGATTGAAAACCAAGTATGACTAGATAAAAAAGAACACACAAACGTATTGGGAACAGCCGTAGTGAATATTCTGAACGCAAAACCATGGAATAACTCACTTCGAGCATTATGTGACAGTGGGTCACAACTAAATTTAATAACAACAAAGGCCACTAAAAAAATGGGTTTGCGAATCCAACCAACAACGATCAATATGAATGGAGCACTAAACACGCATTTAGGTGCAGCAAAGGGACGTACTATTGTACACATCAGCATCCCAAATTCTAATCAATCAATTAGATCAGTGTTCTATGTTGTCAACCAGATAACAAAGAATTTACCACGATCTAGAATAGATCAAACCAAATATTCTGCATTTCAAGATCTTCCACTTGCAGACCCGAACTATGGAGTACCAGGAGAAATCGAAGCTCTGTTTGGCGTTCGCATTTGGATAAAAATCATCATGTCAAAGGTAATTCAAGCCGAGGATAATTTGGCAATCGCTCAGCAAACTCGACTTGGCTACCTAATTTATCAAGTGTCTGAAGACCAATATCTTCAGAAAAATAGTTCATATCAAACTATTGTGGCATTCATAGCCCAAGAAAATTCATTAAAACAACCAGAGGAACAGTGGCCAAGTCCACCAGCAAATCAACTCGAAAACCCGGCAGAGGCAATCGAAGAGAGTAAATGCATACTCACCATCACAGCAGGAGAACCTACTGTGCAACTACCAAACAATGATATCAAGCAATCATTGTTAAATGCCTATGGAAACGCAAATCGACTCATTAGAGTCTTAGCATACCTGCGGCGAGCAATATTCAATTTTCAAGCAAAAAAAAAGGAGGTCAGAGCGAAAGATTGAACCATTAAGTCATGCAGAACTAAGTGAAGCATCAATTCTGGCAGCTCGTATGGACCAGGAAGTGTATATGCAGAAAGAGCTGCAAAAATACAGTTCAAATTCCGATCAAACAAAAAGTGATAAAAATTACTGGTTTGATTCAAAAAATAAGGTTTTGCGACTCTTCGGGAGAGTAGTTAGTGAGGAACAATTTCCTATCATTTTATCACCGAACGGAAAATTTGCAACTATGCTGCTTCGGGCAACTCATCAAAGGACCATGCACGGAGGCACTCAGCAAATGCTGCAAATTTTGAGACAGCATTACTGGATAATCAAGGGTCGACGATTGGCAAACTCAATCGTAAATTCATGCCCGAGGTGCTTTCGATTCAAAATGAAAGCTCATCAACAATTAATGGCATCATTACCTTCTACCAGAACTACACCTGAGCGACCTTTCAAACGCTGCGGTGTGGATTACATGGGGTCGGTGGGAATTGCATCCAGAACAGGACGAAATCCACAAATAACAAAGGGTTACGTTTGCCTGTTCGTTTGCTTTGTCACAGCTATCCATGTGGAATTAGTAAGCGACGCAACAACACAGCATTTCATACAAGCTATGCGCCGATTTATCGCAAGAAGAGGTGCCATAGCAGATATATGGTCAGATAATGGCACAAATTTTGTTGGCGCAAACAACTATCTACAAAAAATCATAAAACAAAGAATGGAATGGTACGCCGACCCGAAAGCAGAGACTTCGGGAATAAGGTGGCATTTCATAATACCAAACGCACCATCCTGGGGCGGATTGTGGGAAGCAGGAGTCAAAAGTGTAAAGAAGCACTTACTCAGAGTGATTGGAAACCAAAACTTAACATTTGAAGAGCATGCAACCTTACTCACGCAAGTGGAGGCATGTGTCAATTCACGGCCGATCGCACCATTATCAGATGATCCCCAGGATCTGGGAGCAATAACCCCAGGGCACTTCCTCATTGGAGAAAGCCCAGTTACTTTATTCGAAACAGAAAAATTCGAAACGGGAAAACCACATACCTCAAAAGATGGGATATGATACAAAAAATGTATCAACAATTATGGGAGAGATGGCACAATGAATACATTTCTTCAATTATGGCTAGATCAAAATGGAAATCTCAGCAAAGAAATCTTCAAACAAACGACCTTGTGATCATACGCGAGGATAACATGGCGCCAAGCAAATGGCGACTGGGTAGAGTCATCGAAATATTTCCATCAAAGGATGGTTTGGTTCGGGCAGTTCGACTCAAGACACAACACGGTGAATATATGCGACCGATAACAAAGCTCGGACTACTCTTACCAAGCGATGAGGACCCAATAGCACTCAACGAAATTGAGGAAAGCTTAAAGAAACAAGATCTCCAACAGGAGTCATTCACGCATTCTCAAAGTCTGCAGCCGGTAGTCAAATTAAGACGTCTAACAAGACAAGAAATACTGGAAGCTGCGAATAAATAAATAATAATTTGTAAGCAATATGTAAATGCAGTTTAAAGGGAATAGCTAGTTCACGTTTATTTAATACAATACATAAATAAATAAATGTTGCTCATTGGACTACTACGGTTGGTGACGGATTCATTCATCGAGTGTTAAACTAACGTTTAACAGGGGCCGGTACGTTACCAACAAGCTTTGGAGCGAAATACTGGTTCGCATGCGTGAATGAATTGCGTCACCAAATAATGCGTAAAATCCGTGCGCGCATCAGCTCGCGTAAACAATAACCATGAGTCGGCTATTCATTGACTCGTAAACACCAACTACAAAGTCGTAAAATTTGCGGGTCATAAAATAGTCGTAAAATATTAATTTTAATATGCAAATGAGAGAGCTCAGCCCATTTCTAAAACCAATTCATTAGTAGAAATTGATAACAGAATAGGTCGGTCCATTACATATTTTCAGTTAACAAAACAAGTTAATTTCACGCTTGATTAGCGAAGGGCCTTTCTGTTTAAGCGGCACTCTTTCATCGGCATATGAATTGTCCTATTAGAATTTTTAATCAATTTTCGAAGTACAAATCTCACGTCTAATGTAACAAGTGGGGATTTGTACTCGGCAAAAATCAGGCAAAAATCAGTATGAATAGAGTTAAGATTTCTTGTAAAAATCAGTTTCAAAATAAACTCAGTCTTGCTTCAACAATAAGCAACAAACAAGAATAGTTTCTGTTCGAACTTAAATCGAACCATCCTTGTTACAAAGCCAAAATACTTTGTAACACTTTCCCTTCGGTTCCATATTCCGGTTTGCTTAAAGTGTGTGAATCTTACGGTTTCAACAATAATTCACAAAGTTTGATCAAATCAATTTATGGTAATACTTCTCAAACAGTTAAAGTCGGTAATAGTGAATCAGATAGTGTTTAAATTGATAATGGTGTGGCGACAACCAATTTCCTTGCTTTTGAATCATTTCCAATGCTTTTAATCGTCTGGAAATGGTTGTTTGATTAACTCCCAATGATTCTGCAAGTTCTTCTTGCGTTTGACATGGATCTTCATTGAGTAACGCCTCCTATTCATGATCTTCAAACTTTTTCATTTGGCCAGGACTTTCCTTGTCTTCAACCTCAAAACACGTTTTTCTGTCAAAAACTATCTCAGGGTAAACTTCTGAGATCATTTAATGACTTTCAGACACGGTTTTCTTCAAATTTAAACAAAAAAGCAAAGCTTCCCGCAAATGCTGTTTCGATGGCTCGAAGTTTGAAATTTTTTCACGTGTGTTGCTTATGTGGTACTAAATTATTAAGGTATTGACGTCTACTTTAAGATACAATAGCTGTCAATGTCAAAATATTTGCCAGAATGATAGTAATGAAGTTGGATGCTAGTTGGACATTTTCAATGCATTATCCCAATAGTTAAGTCTTTGTAAATTGGCCAGGAGATCACAAAACGGAAAATAACAAGCTATATAGCTCAGATTTGGGTCTTATGATTATATTTCCTCGGTCACTATTATGGGAAAAATACTTATATAAGATTTATGGAGAGCAAAATTTGGATGGGACGAAAAGGTAACGCAGCATTTGGAACAAAGATTTATAGAATATTGGAAGGAAATGAAACATTTGAAATTATTTACAATTTATCGGTGGCTGCACACAGGAGATGGAGCATCGATGCAAATTCCCACATTTGCAGACGGCGCCGAACCAGCATTAGGAGCTGCTTTGTATGTGCGATCAGAATATCCAAACGGAATGGTTACGTGTAACTTACTCGTATCGAAATCAAGTAGTGAAAGTGATAGCTCAATTCAAACAGTCAAGACAGCTCAGTCAGCTCGCATTGCCAATCAACCAAGGCCAGAATACAGACCGCCAAATTGCGGTTTCCACGCTTTTGGCGATATATTATCGGATCCATGAACGCCTGAAGAGGCGTTGGTCCGGCCAGATGGGCACTTATGGAAAAAGGTCATGGGAGAAGAGATACAGGCACACGCATTCAATGGAACTTGGATTTTGATTGGACTTCCATCCGGAGACGTGAATTACTGTTGCTGCCGAAACGGTTTTCACATTTTTCGACTTAAATTAAATTTTAGGCTTTTTTAAATTTTATTTTTATTTTCAACGTGTCCAGTAATCATGTTCGCTTCAGTATGGTATGGAGTTCGCGTGAAAACTTCGATTTTCCGGGTTTTTTCGCATAAAGTGTGTGTTCGATACAAGAAAGTGTACACTTGTTTACGCGGCAAATGTCAAACTCGAACATGTGAACATAAGCACCGACTACAGTGACTGTGCAATTTAAAATTTTTGACCGTAAAATAGATTTAATTTGGACGCTAAGGAGTAGTAATCAATTTTTCATTCCTTTTATAATATTTAATTTTCAAAAATATTACTTTTGTGCATTTAATATGAGCAGATGACAAGTCCATTAGTTTCAGTGCTTGTGTCCGTTAGTTCGTCAATGGCGGCCGTGAAAACCAGAAAAGTGCACCGCGAATTAACTTTATCATAATTTGAACGGCGTTTCATTCATTTTAAGTAGTCATTAATTATCAATTTTGAGTTAATATTTCATTAGTAATTTTACAATTGGTTTCATGTTGTCTCCGCGCATATTCTCTACTATTTATGTCAATATAACGGTAAATGTTCGGTTAATTTTGCTTTCACAAGTGACGAGTGTACACGTAATTTGGTGAGTTCGTTCCAATTTAATACATTTAGCCGAGTTTATTTTCGTAAATGTTTACTATTACTACCGGAATCGGAAGCAGGGAAATTCCGCGAACATGTCTCTTTCGGCAAAATCGATGTGTATTTTCTCGGGTGCAGTGTGGCTTAACTCGCACCTCACCTTAAATTCATTTAGCTCGAAATCGAAACATTGTGCCCCGGACGAGGGGAGGCCACGAAGCTCGCACTCCCTGGGACCTGACCGGAGCTCCACAGTTGAAAACCGTTTTGAATAGGAACCATTGAATTTGAGAGGAGGTTTTGAGTCGAAGAAGTTCGAATTAGTTGAGTGAGCGAATGTTTTTGGTTTAGATGTTTTAGCTTTGAGTGATGTTCGTATTAAAGGACAGTTTGGGACAGTTTCGGGATAGTTTAGGGAATTATCGCGTATTTTTGTCGGGTGTTTCTAGAGGAAGAGCTAATTGGGGCGTAAGGTTTTTGATTCACAAAATTTTAGAGTGTTCGGTAGTCAGTCATAGATTCGTCAATGAAAGATTAATGTGGATCTCGATTAAAGTTGGGGGAGCAATTTATAGATTTGTGAGTGTTTATTCACCATGTGAAGGTGCAGACTCGGACCGTTTGAACGATTTCTACATCGATCTGAATGATGTAGTCAATAGAAAGGGCAGTGAAAGAGTGATTCTATTAGGCGATTTCAATGCGAGAGTGGGTAGAAATGATCCAAATTTCTCCGCTGTACTGGGAAAATTTGGTGAAGAGTCTGCCGCGAATGGTAATGGGAAGAGATTACTCGATTTGTACCAGAGTTCAGATTTAGCTATAACTAATTCATTTTTCAAACATAAGAAAATTCACATGTATTCGTGGGTCAGAATCAAAAATCTCTTCTCGATTACATTATCGTTGACGCAAGCATGCGCAAAACAGTTTTAAATACGAGAGTGTATAGAAGTTCTGATCTAGACTCTGATCACTACTTGGTAGCCAGCAAACTATGCATTAGCAAGAGCGGCTTAAGAAGCTATCAGAAGTCAACAAAAAGAGTGAAAGTGGAAAGATTACGTGATGCGAATGTAGCGAGAGAGTTTTTAGCAAAATTAGGAGAAAAATTTGCGCAAGTCGAAGTGAACGAAGCGTCTGATATTGAGTATGAATGGAATTTGTTTATGGAAGTGATTGTAGAAGTAGCAAAAGATTGTTGTGGCATGTTTGTAGTCAAGAATGGGAGAAAGAAGACTGAATGGTGGAATAGAGATATAAGAACTGCTGTGAAAGAAAAGAGAATGAGATGGATCCGCTGGTTGCAGACGAAAATCTAGTATCGTATAGGGAACAAAAGCGTGTGGTGAAAATGATGGTGAAAGGAGCAAAAGAGAGAGAATGGGTGAAGTTTGGGCAGGATCTAGAAGTTGCTGGACAACAGAGGAAAAAGGTATTCTGGTCAAGTGTTAAGAACATTAGGAATGGAGGCAAGAAACATGCTCCTGGAGCTGTTTTAGACAAGTTAGGCAATGTAGTGATGGGTAGAAAGAATGTGTTGAAACGATGGACGGAATATTTTGATGAATCGCTGAATGTCGAAAATGCCGATTTGGTGAATGAGAATGTGAATGTAAATATGAGTGAAGAGAGTTTGGAAGAGATTAGCATGGATGAAATTCAGATTGCAATTAATAAGTTGAGTTGGGGTAAGGCTGCGTGTGTGGATGAGATTCGGTATGAATATTTGGTTGGTAGTGGTTTGGTAGGTGTTCGCTGGTTACATCGCATCTTTAATTTAGCTTGAGATTCCTCAGTAGTCCCTGGAGAGTGGGGTGGCGCAGTCATTTCACCACTTCATAAGAAAGGCAGTAATAGAGACTGCAACAACTACACGTATCGAGGAATTTCTCTACTGAGCGTTGTCGGTAAAGTTTATAGTGCAATTTTGGATAAGAGAACAAGAGCTATTGTCGAATCGCTCTTGGATGAAAATCAATCGGGTTTCCGCCCTATGCGCGGCTGTCAGGATCATTTTTTTTGCATGTGACAACTGATGGAGAAATTCCTTGAAAGAAATAGGGAACTGTACTTCTGTTTCTTGGATTTGCAGAAAGCATATGACTGCTTTCCCAGATCTAAGTTGTGGTCCGTCTTGGCCGAATATGATGTGAATGGTTTCTTCTCAACGCGATAAAAAGTTTGTACGCAAACAGTAAAGCAGCAGTAAGAGTGGATGAAGATTTGAGTGAATGGTTTGAAGTACGTAATGGTCTCCGACAGGGCTGTACAATTTCGCCTCTTCTATTCATTATTTATATGGACAAGCTGATCAAATCAGCCAATTTAAGGGGTGGAGTAGCTTTGGGGGGCAATATTATCTCTGCACTCGCTTACGCAGATGATCTGGTACTGTTCGGCAATTCTGAACGGGAGCTGCAAAATAGTATCAAAGATTTGGAAGAGGCTTGTACGAACTTCGGAATGACCATTAGCGGCACAAAAACTCAAGTTATGCATGTGAGCAAATCTCGAAAGCCAATTCATTGCACATTGGGAACCTGTTGGAACAAGTTTCCCAATTCAAATATTTGGGTTGCATCTTTTCGGAAGATGGCAAGTTTAATAAAGAGCGTAGGATTAATGGAAATAAAGTAGTAGCGCAACTTAGATCACACGTATTCAATAAACGTGAATTGAGTACAGGAACAAAGATGTTGATTCACAGGTCAATCTTCAGACCAACTATTCTATATGGTAGCGAAAGCTGGGTTGATTCTGAAAATTTGATGCATTATTTCGAAGTGTCGGATATGAAAGTGTTGAGAATGGTTTCGGGAGTCTCACGCCGCGATCAGTGGGAAAACAGAATACGAAATGAGACGATTCGGGGGGATTTAAACGTCGATTCGGTAGGAGAGGAAGCAAGAAAATCCAGACTGAGATGGTTTAGTCATGTCAAACGCATGGGAGAGGAGCGATTACCGAAACGGATTCTGTTCGTTGAAGCTGATGGGCCGAGAGGTACGGGTAGACCACGTAGCGTTATTTAGATTCGGTTAAATGTGATTTAAATGAGAGGGGATATGAATGGTGTGATGAAACTCAAAACTTGGCTCGATCGATGTTTGTGGAGAGGTATTGTTAGGGGTATATGACGCTTTTTTTTTTTTCGTAAAACAGACCAGACGCTGAAAAGCAATAACGGTCTATAAATGTTTGTTGTTGTTGTTGTTGTTGTTGTTGTTGTTGCTGTTTTTGTTGTTGGTTTTTTTTTTTTCTTTTTTTTAATGCAAAGCATATAAGGTAGCATTACGGCGGCGCATCTCACTCAGCTGTCGCACATATACAGCTCTCGTGCGATAGCGGACTGTGATTTTTTCAATTGTCATAGAATGAATCACTTGAGCGTATGTGTGTGTTTGTTGTTTGCGACGGCTACGGTGTGCGCACACACACAGTCCGCTATCGCACAAGAGCTGTATATGTGCGACAGCTGAGTGAGATGCGCCGCCGTAATGCTACCTTATATGCTTTGCATTAAAAAAGGCAACCTTCTAAGTAAGGCAAAATAGGATGCTTGGTTCCAACTTCACTTTATTTTTGATTTCACAGTGTTACTTTGTTCCCTGATGTCACCTGATGTCATTCACAGCACAACATTCCTATGACAAAACAATTGCGCCTTAGACTCAAACAGATATTCAATTACAAAAATCATAGAACAATTCGAGACAGAACATAAAGTTGAAATGTTTTCAAATGAAATGTTACCAACATGAAGTAAAGATATATAGAATTATTTTTTGGAGGCTGCAGAACTGAAACCCCAAATGATTCAAAACTATTTTGGTGGAGACGCCACATTAGAAAGTACCATATTCGACACAATAAGAGAATTATTTAAATTAATAACTCAAAAAGTTGTGTCCACTCCCTGCAATAATAATACCGCTGACAACAACAAATCAAACAATTAATTTGACTGGCGATAAAAAAAGGTCGAACTCAAATTTACAGGTAAAAACATAACCGCTAATGTTTTATAGTCTTTTTTGTCAGTTTTTTCGTTTTTCACACTTTCCTCGTTAACGACAACAGAATTCCTTATAACTATAGCCACAAAAATATATCGTATAATTCTCGGTATATCGCAAATTTTAAAAAGGTTGAAAATGCTAGCAAATCATATGTTCTTTACTGAAAATGATGTGAGGAGAATAATACAATTTGAGAAAAAAACAGATGTTGAAATATTGATTGCAAATTTTCGATTTCATTTTCTTAAAATAAACTTTCGGATCTATGGAGAAAAAATTCAAACTTTTAAATGTGATTATTATGTACAAAAAGACATGGCGATGCCTCAGGAGAGTTCTCTTTCATTTATGTATTGGATACCATTTAAATGCCCAGTTAAATCAATTGAAAGTCAAAGTAATTTTAAATTCGCATAAAGATAATTGCAACATTGATAATATTGATTTCTTATTCTTAGAAATTTTTACTCGTAATGCTAAATTAGTTGTTGGCATCGTTTATCGCGCACCACGTTGCGATGTCAGCAATACGCGAAACTTTTTGGATTTAATAACTTCAACCGTGGCTCACGAGCAAAACGTAATTATTGTTGGTGACTTTAATATCAACATGTTAAATAAAGAAGCATCAAATCATATCTTAAATAACAATTTCATTTTAAACTTCAAACTCGCGAATGATGAGTGTCCTACTCACCGCTGGCCGGGGAAGGAACCATCTCAAATCGATCTAATATTCACAAATAATCTTGAGCGAGTTAACAAATTTTATCATTTTCCTTCGCGTATTTCTTTTCATGATTTTATTTTGTGCTCGTTTAATTTAAAAATCGATAAAATTAAGAAAGTGGTCATTAGTGGCAGAAATTTCAAGAGAATTGATGTTGGTGAGTTAATTCATGAACTCAATCAATTGGAATGGAACCTAGATCGATGTCAAAATGTTGATATGATGGTCGGTACACTAAATGACAATTTATCGCGGTTGATCAATCGATTCGCACCACTCAAATCGCGTCGTGAATGTCACAAACCCAAGCATTCGTTTAATAGTGATATTGTCAAGGCTCTGGAAGAAAGAAAGTTTGCCTACGACAATTGTCAAAGGCTTAATGTTCATAATGATGCTCTTGATAAGGAGAGAAATGATCTGCTTAGAGTCAAATCGAAGGCAGTGAAGTCTCTAATAAACAAGAGCAAAAAAGCTATATTAGTCAAGGACTTGACTGAAGCCACGACTGTTCGCAGTAAGTGGAATGTAATCAAGTCCCTTGGTGTCACCAAAGATAATTCCAATGATGACTCGGAAATTCTAAATAACTTCAATTTAAATGATTTCAATAACTTTTTCGCGTCAATTCACAAGTCAAACGGGGTTGATTTAAATAATTTATCATTGCCGACTAATAATAATTTCAATTTTTCTTTTCGTGAAGTTGATGAGGATCTAATTCTTAACGCGTTTCTAGAGTCAAAAGTAATGCAATTGGTAAAGACGAGATACCACTGGAATTTTTTGAAATTGTTATGCCGTCAATTGTATCCTCAATTAAATTCATTTTTAACTTTTGTATTCGCAACGGTGTGTATCCTGCTGATTGGAATAAAATTATTATTCGGCCTCTTAATAAAGTCACAAACCCCCAAATCGTTTCTGAATTCCGACCAATCAGTATAATTTCCGTCTTACCGAAAATATTCGCGATTTTGCTCAATGAACAAGTCATCCACTATTTGGAATCTAATCATTTAATTCATGATCGTCAGTCTGGATTTCGCAAGAATCACAGCTGCTCAACTGCGCTATTGAACATATCAGAGAGTATCAGATCGTCTATCAACCGTAAAAAGGTTGTCATTTATGTCTCTTTGGACATCAAAAGTGCTTTTCCCTCGGTTCCACATTCCGGTTTGCTCAAAGTGTGTGAATCTAACGGTTTCGACAATAACTCCCTAAGTTTGATCAAATCAATTTATAGTAATATCTCACAAACAGTTAAAGTTGGTAATACTGAATCAGATAGTGTTGAAATTGATAATGGTGTCCTTCAGGGATCTAATTTCGGCCAAACTTTTTTTTCAATTTATTTCAATGATACTCTCAATGTACCTGAGCACATGACTGGCCACTTATTCGCAGATGATTTTCAGGCACATCTTGAAGTAGATTTCGATAAAATCAACGAAGGAATAAGTAAAGTAAATTTTGATTTAAATAAAATTAATGATTTCGTTTCGCGCCGTGGTATGGCTCTGAATAAAGCCAAATCCAAGGTTATGATTATCGGTTCAAAGCACAATACTAATCGTAT
This sequence comes from Obolodiplosis robiniae, assembly GCA_028476595.1. Lineage (NCBI taxonomy): Eukaryota > Metazoa > Arthropoda > Insecta > Diptera > Cecidomyiidae > Obolodiplosis > Obolodiplosis robiniae. The sequence continues at coordinate 18,653,008 of CM052017.1, read as the reverse complement.
AAATTTCGATATGATAGATGGCGTTGTTGTTGACGGCGAACAGCTGGAGTTTTGCAAATCAATAAAAATCTCGGTGTTGTATTTGACTCAAATATGAATTTTGAGGAACATAATAGTGGGAAATTGCAAAAAGTTTATGGTGTGTTGAGTAGAATTCGCCATACTCGACATATCATGCCAAACTATGTAAAGCGTGATGTTGCTTGCGCGCTCATTGATCCCATTTTAAGCTATGGTGATGTGATCTCTTATGGCTGGGGAGCTCATGGCTCCCTTGATCAGGAGAATCGTATTCGCAAGGCTGATAACGATAAAATCCGTTATATTTATGGCTTGAAAAGATCCGAGCACATAAGCGAGTATCGTGAGCGAATCAATGGCCTTACCCCTGAGTCCAAGGCGAAGCTTCATTCAGCTACTTTGATTTTCAAGCAACTGAAAACGCGCTCTCCTTCTTATTTGAATGATATGTTCGTGTTTAATGAAGGTTCAACTCGCGCAAATGGTCAATTGAGGGTTTTGGTCAAACCTCGCTCTGAGTTCGACAAACGTGCATTTGGTTTCGCGGCAATCACCTTTTTTAATACAATCCCAGTTGACATCAAGAAATGTAACAATATCGATTCATTTAAATTTCAGCTCAAAATCTGGTTGCGCAACAACCAGCAATAATTTCAGTTCCTTTCAATTTTCGTTGCTTGGTTGATGAATTTGTGCTCTTGCCAACGTTTCTCCATCATCATCATCATTTAGTTTTAAATTATTTAAGTTTTTCCCCTGACTCTCCTGGGTCAGGCCGGTTTTCCATGGTTTCCCGGATTCAATTTGGTATCTATAGTCATTCGTAGATATCCCCCATCCCTGTAATTGTCTTTGTTTAAGTCGTTCCATGGGCGGAATTTATACCGTATTGGGCACTTTGCCAGCATACATGAGTTACTGCGTAGCTCTTGTACATATTGGTATAAATTTAGGATTCGTAATAAATAAATAAATAAATAAATAAATATTTCAATGCTCAGTTATATTTAATATTTAAGCTCAGTTAATAAAATGATGTTGTTAATAAAGTACACCGAAATGATTCAATAATGATCGACAATTTCATAATAGTTTTTCAATTTGCTCAGTAAATATACGATATTTTCATAATTATTTAATGGTTTGTTGACCGATTAAAGTTACCAAAAAACCATAAAAAAAAATAGAAAACAAAATGAGAAATAACTTGAGCTGCAAAAATTGAGTTGATTAAATTCGATAAATAAACAAAATTTCACAGTTGATTGTCACAGATGAAATTTCAAAAACACAATAAATTTTTCAAAAAAAGAGATAAATATTTACAACGGGTAGACCCGTTTCGAATCGAATTGCTATTGACCTAGAGAAAAGATAAAAAAATATCGTTAATCAAACAATTTTAACTAAATTGGAATTAAACTAAAATTAATAATGAATACAATTCGCTTAATTACATTTATTGAATTACAAGCGCAGCTTTGGCTCTCTTTGGTCGGCTGCGTTTTCTCTTCTGTCCCAGAGGTAGTGATTTGGCCTCATCGGGTGCGACAATGAATTTAAATCGCTGCGATTGTGTTGTCGAAAGTCAAAATAAATTTATCTAGATAGAAATAAGATATTGTTGAAATTTTGCCAAAATCATCTAGATAAAGATAATATGTTATCTTATCTTTTTCAAAAAAAAGATAAGACATTATCTTATCTTTTTATTGTTTTTAAGATAAAAAAAAAGATATTTGATTAGCAGGCGTTACTATGCGATGGATCCATCAACGCATTTGAATCCATCGCTTAAATTTATCTACTAAATGCGATGCGACCGATGTATTCATGCTTGTCTGCTACAGCGTACGCAGTGATACAGTGAACGCGTGTTCGTGTTAGGCAGGAGTGGGAGTACAAATTGAAAACCGCGCATTTTTTTCAAAATTTCGATCTTTATTATGGAAAAATGGTTACAAATTGATTATTCAAAGTATTGTCCATCGCTAGCCACAACTTTTTCCCATCTTTCTGGCAAATTACGGATTCCGCGTCGAAAGAAATCTGTGCTTTTTTCGGCTATCCATGAATCGACCCATTTTTTGCATTCCTCATAAGAATGAAAATGCTGTTCAGCCAGGCCATGTGTCATTGATCGGAAGAGGTGGTAATCGGAAGGGGCAATGTCTGGGCTATACGGCGGGTGGGGTAGGACTTCCCATCGAAGCGTTTCCAAGTAGGTTTTAACGACCTGAGCAACATGTGGCCGAGCGTTGTCATGTTGCAAAATAACTTTATCGTGTCTTGCGACTGTTTCCGACCGTTTTTCCTTCAGTGCTCGGCTCAAACGCATCAATTGAGTTCGGTACAATGCTCCTGTGATGGTTTCGTTTGGTTTCAACAACTCATAATAGATCACGCCGAGCTGATCCCACCAAATACACAGCATTAGCTTCGAGCCATGAATGTTCGGCTTTGGCGTCGATGTTGATGCGTGGCCGGGGTAACCATACGATTTTTTTCGCTTCGGATTATCGTAATGAATCCACTTTTCATCACCAGTCACAATACGATGCAAAAAACCCTTCCGTTTTTGCCTTTGAAGCAGCTGTTCACAAGTGAAAAAACGGCGTTCGATGTCTCTCGGCTTCAATTCGTATGGCACCCAATTTCCTTGCTTTTGAACCATTCCCATGGCTTTTAAACGATAGGAGATGGATTGTTGTGTCACTCCCAATGATTTTGCAAGTTTTTCTTGCGTTTGACACGAGTCTTCATCGAGTAATGCTTCCAACTCCTCGTCTTCAAACTTTTTCACTTGGCCTGGACGCTCTTTGTCTTCCACATCAAAATCACCACTTTTGAACCGCGCAAACCACTCCTGGCACGTTCTAATCGACGGAGCATATTCTGGATATGCTTCGCATAACAAACGATGACTCTCGGAAGCATTTTTCTTCAGATTAAACCAATAAAGTAAAACTTCCCGCAAATGCTGTTTTGTAGGCACGTAGCTCGACATTTTCAACGCAATAATAAACTTGTGTATTCAACTGAATGATAAGTTTGACAGATCGATTTCAATGTATTTTTTTATCCTCTTTAAGATACAATAGCTGTCAAAGTCAAAATAATGACATCTATGATAGATATGAAGTTAGTAACGAATGCGCGGTTTTCAATTTGTTCTCCCAATAAAATCACATCTAGATAAGATAGTAAGATAATATCTTATCTTATCTTATCTTGTTTTCATAGATAGATAAGATTATCTTCGACAACACGATTTAATCGCAAGCCAATGCCCAAAATATGCTCGCACATATACAATTTCAGAAACGAACCGCAGTCACAGAGTCCATTGTTAAATTTGGATCTTGTCATCGGTTTAGGAAAAGTGACGTTGTTGATTTTGAAGTGTTCATTACAAAATTCTTCTTTAGAAATCCAGTCGTCCTTTGGCTCATCAAAAGTTTCGTTTTCATACTGCTGAGATGGTATTCTGTAGATGATGTGATCATCTTGCTCGATAAATTTCATTGTGACGTTCCGTTTTGCCCAATTATATGCAACAGTCCACTGTTGCAATGTAATTTCAGGATTGTTGTGAATTTCTTTTTCACCTTCTTCATACGCCAATGACCATGTTTCCAACATCTGGAATAGAACCGATCGAAAATGACCCAAATCAAACCGTTCCCTCAATGTACATATGTTCATCCTTAATGAATCGGTTTGCGGTTTCAATAGCATTGTTTGAGCTTGGCACTGTTTTCATTTTATGTGCAGCTGCCCCTTCACACCAGAAACGATTCTTGTTTAGCAATTCCGATTCAATATAAGCCATAGCATCTGATCATATTCACAAAAAGACGAGATGATTTGTCGAACACGTCTTTACTTTCGCTCAATTGCACTTATCGAGCTGAGCAAAGAGCTCGTATCTTTGCTTTTCATCACGAATAAATGTTTCCATTTTATCCACCATCGCTCTTTTCATGTGTGCCCAACACATCAGCCCGACACCGTCATCATTAAAAGCACGTTCATATCCATTTTGGATGGCAAGTGCAGCATCGCGAATTAGAATCTTCGGACGATAATCGATATTGTAGACTTTCTTGACGCCTATTTTTATTGATTCAAAAATAAACTGGTAGTCAGCGGCTTGTTCATTGGTGCATACGCCCAAACCGAATGGATGAAAGCTGCGATACATATCTGTGGTATCCACAGGAAGAATAGGATAGCCCCGCCAAATCAACTTATATGTGCCATCCATGTGCACAATTGGAGCGGATACTGCTGAAGCCAAAAGCAATTTTGTGGAAACAAAAAATCTGAAACTGGGATTTTTCTCATCCTTTGATAATTCAAAATGCACAACGAATGGCTTTGTTTTGCTGGTTGGTATGATTAAGTTGTCTTCGATCCAGTTTTTGAGATCAATCAGATTGATATGGCTTGATCCGAATTTGTCATTTTTAAGGCCTCTCAAAAAACTATCCAACTTTTTACGATCTGGTACAGGAATTTTGTTGAGCAACAAATTACTCACGATTCGCTTTGGCTTAGTAACACCAAGATCGAACATTTTTTTAATTTCATCTTTCGTGCTGTCTGGTATTTCGTACACAGCGTTCACATTTTTATCAGGATCATGAGCCGCAGGTGTTTTATAAAACTGAATTTTCGAGCTAGTGGAATCGTACAACAAATATGCTTTCGCTGAATACTGCGGGCCTCGAAACTTTACTTTTGGGCACCTGAGCATTTGACGATTGCCTGCTGCAGAGTTGCTCATATAATATTTTGACCAATTTTCACGATTTATGAACGCCAAAGCATCCGCTTCGTTTCCAAACGATTGAACGTAATCAAAATCAGCATGAAAACGGGCTCTTTTGCTTGGTGGTTCTTCTTCTTCATCACTGACTACAACAGCAGCACTGTAAATCCAAATATGATCGAAAACTTTTTAAAATCCAAATGTAAACACACCTTTGGGAACTTGATCCACAAGCGGAATCAGTAATATCACTCACAGCAGGAGTCAATCTTCCATCTAAAAAATTGTCAGTAGTTTCACTAAGTGTAGCTAATGAACTGGTGATAACACTGTCACAACGAGATTTATCGAGTCGCCCGTTGGCTTCTTCTTCCAAAATCCTAAAAAAAAACATTGAAAATCATAAATAATCCAAAATCATTCAATTGCATGGAAATACAAAAAAAAATTTCAATGCTTTGGCACTGTAGATCAGTCGATTTACCTATATCAGGAACGAAAATTCCATTTGACTGCAAACAAGTTCGAAAGGTGTCTTCATCTCCGCATGAATTGCACATGGAAATCGGTTGTTTCTGCACTAAATACCGCAAACATTGACTGTGTTGCCACTTTGATCCACAGCAATTCAATTCAACTGATATTACTGGGTGGAATTTTCCCATTGGTTTGTTACATAGAACACAATTCTCATCGTCATTGTGAATTGTTGTTCGCTCGATTTGATGGTGTAGATATAAAGACCAATAATTTCCGTGAAATTCTGTCACGCAATTATTTTGCACGCCGCACGGAAAATGAAATGATTTTCTACATGATTTTCGATCACACCCGATGCCTACACCACGCAATTTACAATAAAAACAAGACTAAAATAAAACGAATTTGATTTAAAATTATACTTGAATGGAATTTGAACAAAAAAAACTGATTGATTCATGGCCAATGCGAAAATACGTACCAATTTCGAAGCATGTTTGATTTCAGAATTGATATCCACTTTTAAATAGCCAAGAATATGATCATCTTCGTCAAATTTCTGCTGCAGGCCAGACGAAAATAGCTAAAAAGAAAAAAATTATATTTATGAATAGATTTATGGTAAAAAAATGCGTTTCAACAAAAATTGTAAACAAACATCAACCACGTACCAAGCAGAAGTTATGTGTATTTATCTTCGAGAAGAGCTATGTCGTCCGAAGATGATTTGCAAAATACACATCTTGCTGCCAAATTTTCGTCAAAAGATATAGAAATCAAGGATTGTGTGGTTTGTTCGAAAATATCACTTTTGTTCGTTCGTTCGTTCGGCGAATCGTACCGTACACGAACCAATCAAAGGAGTTGTTTCACTTTGGGGTTAGTTCAGGCGCATTTGTGCACTTTGCTATAGAATTCAAATGGGTGGTTTGTGCCTTATCTTTAGCAAAAACACAAGTGTTTTAGGCACAAACCACCCATTTAAATTCTATAGCAAAGTGCACAAATGTGCCTGAACTAACCCCAAAGTGAAACAACTCCTTTTGAGATAAACCGAACCGATCCGAATGCGATCAAAAACGACCCAAAACGAATACGAATCCACAACAGCATTGCTTTTCCTCTTATCAGTTCCGCGAAAATCAATAAAAAAAATTGAATTGAAAAAAGAGTTGGGACACTTAATAACAATATTTTTCAATTGACATACAGTTTGACGAAGAAACAGGTTGCAGTATTATATTTTTTTTATCATGCTCACCCATTCATTTAAACCGTTGAAATTGAATCACGAACTTCTTATTCTCATAGCCTCCGCTCAGTGAGTTTTTTTCTCGTTTTTTTCCAAATATTCGTGCAAGTTCGTGATTTATTATTAGCGGCTCATTTATTGTTCTGAACACAGTAATAGTTTTGTAATGAGCAAACAGAATATATGTTGTCCAGATATTTTGTCAGTTGTAACAGCACACGCTTTATTCGATATTGAAATATGAGCCTGAATTTATGACGTAAATTTTTTTTGGGATGACATAGAAATTCCGGTGTTTGACAAAAAAGCTATAGACTGAGAGCCATAGAACAAATCATTCACTTCATCGAATTCATAATTTTTACTGCGACCTATGCAATTTAGGAATTAATGCGATTCAATAAATATATTTTAATTTACAAAAAAGGTGTACAAAGGCAAAATCCGCAATGTTAAAAATTTCTCAAAAAATGATAATCGACGGAAAGAATTTGCCCATATGAAATTTTGAATATATATAATATTAATTTGATCCAAAACAATCTACATTCAAAATTTCCGCATCCAATTGTTTGTACAACTATCTATTTTTGTCAATTAAATATTTGTAGTCAGATATCAAAATCGAGCAAACGTCAAAAGTGACGTATCAAATCAATGTGGCAATGAGTGAGTTCAAAAGAGCGGATATCTAATTAAAAATATTTAATTGACAAGAATAGATAGTTGTACAAAGAATTGGATGCGGAAATTTTAAATGAAGATTACTTTGGATCAAATTAATATATATTCGAAATTTGATACGGGAAAATTCTTTCCGTCGATTATCGTTTTTTGAGAAATTTTTAACATTGCGGATTTTGCCTTTGTACACATTTTTTTTTTAGAAATATGTATTTTTTGAATCGCATTATTTCCTAAATTGCATAGGTCGCAGTAAAAATAAGGAATTCGATGAAGTGAATGAATCCTATGGCTCTCAGTCTATTACGTATGTACAACTAAAGTACAATATATTGGTATATGCACCAACATTTTGAGAAAAATATTTCCTTTATAACGTAATAATTTATAATTTTTGGCTGTATATATTGAACTCAGTACATTAGACCCGTTACGGTGCTACCTGAGAGCATGAGTAAAAATGGAAGAAAAAGGGGCATTTTCGATTTCTTGAATAGTCAACAAGGATTCTGAATATGTAAGAGGCAAAATATCTCGAACAGAAAACTGCATGAATAATGCAATAACGATGGTACAAAAGAAATTAACTTTGCAATTTTGCGACACTCGGAAAATCACGCACCATTTTGTTTGTATTCTGAGAGTGAAAAAACAGAACTTTTGGAATCAAATAATAGAGAGAAAGAAAATCAAACTTTAACTGCCGGGAAACAATAATGATACTTGATGCGCGGTTGTGTCATGTTATTTCTTTGGTCTTTGGCGCTTCGTACATTCAACAATGAACGCATCGCATTGACAATTGAAAAAATACTTGGTCAACATTGATGCGTTGGCGGTGCAAACTCATAGAGTGTAATGAAAAGAATTCCGTCACTCCTTTGAGCCGAAATGGATACGGCCGGGTACAGCATATATGTTTGAGTGTGACACATTCACATTGGCACATGCCTGATAGTGTTCGCGATGATATATAAGCTGTATACAAAGTATCATGTACTGCGCGAAAATTTTCCCCTAAAATGTCGGGCAAACGATTTGCTTTGCATGGTATTTCTCCATTGCCGTTTCAGAAATACTATTCAACATCGCCGATGATTCGGTTTCCATAGGCAACTACGTCTGGGTGCCTATTCGCCACCAAATGATGTTCATCCACCGCAACATACCAATGCATATCGTTCTGTATAATGGTTGAAGTAAAAATACTTGAGAAAGCCTGAGCAATATTTCGGGGGGAAAAGCAAGCGGTGCAGTACTTCGTGCTACAGTATGTTTGTGAACTTGTGAAGAAGCGAACGTTTTTCGTCCCTTTTTCAGAAATGAAATGAATTTTCACATTTTAATGGTGGTATCTAAAGAAATTCGCGAAAACATATATAACTCCGAGGGAAAATGTCAGCATCTATGGCAAGCCCGAAACTAAAACGTAAAATAAAGTGCAATAAACAAGTGAACTTGGTGAGCCATTTTAGAAAAAAATAAAATGTGGGAAAAACTGCAAAATTTATCAGCTCCTCAGTGTTCGTCGCTCAATAAATTTAAAATTATATTAGTTGTAATACTAAAATTGATTTTTTGTGGTCTATTTGCAATGGATTCGATGAGTGGTTCCAATATTGTTCGTGTCATATGAATTAGAAAGGAGAACATTAAAAATTGGTAGATATGATTAAAACTTCTACAATTATCACCGAATTTGCTGCACACATTGAAAATGTATGTAAGACTTTATAGCTCAAATTCATGTGAATATCGCTCATTTGAAATAATAGCATGTCGCAAAAGGGGAGAAAGGAATAAAAAAAAGAAAAAAAAAAATTAGAAACACATAATCAAAAATGGTTGTACGTAACGGTTGCAATCTTTGATAGCGTCTATGTCCAGAAATATATATAAATCGAATCAAAACTCAATTTTTGTAAAACATATACGAATAATTTGTCACTGACTGTGTTGTTGAGTAGCTATATAGTATATTTTAAACTAGAAATCGTAATGTTTTCGAAAGGTTTATGAGTCAAATTTTGGATTGCAGTGAAATGGGCAATCAAGAACAATAAATAAAATTAGTCTGGTTTGTGAATTGATATTTGAACCAACTTATATAAAACTGAATTCTAGCATTTCAACGAATATCTAGTCAAGTCTGCTAGGAGTGGATGCGGACACAAACAATTTGTATCAAAAATCATCTGAATAAATTAGTTGTTTGCAGAATCAAGAGTGAAATCGAATAAAAATCGTAATAAAATTGTTGACTTTAGATTGGTTTCACAGTGATTTGGTTTCAATTTTTGAAAATGAAAATCTGAACTGAATGCATTTAAATAAATTGAAACTGAATCACTGTAAAATCAACCTGGAATGACTTTTTTAATTGCAAATCATCTGAATGTAATAAATCAATAATTAATGAAGAAATAGACAAATCAAAATTACTTCAATCGACTTGAAGAATAAGCAGATTCAATTAGATCACTCTAAATCGAAGATTTGAGATGAACCCAAAAAAAAAAAAAAGTCCACAAGCATTTGAAATAAATTTCTCAGTTCGAAATCAAATCAAGCAATAGTGAATCTGAAAGCTCATTGTCGTCAACAAATTCATGGATACTGAAATTGTTTGAAAAAATTTTGAAGGAAAAAATTTCCGCGAAAGAAAAAACAACAACGCACAAAACGAAGAAATGTTAATCTGTAACTTTATATATTTGAACCATCTTGGTATTGTCGTTGATTATTTTTTTTTATGGAACATTGCTCGTTGCTGTGTATTTTTTGTTCATAAAATATTCCCCCGTAAGTAGAATAGAAAAAGTTCGAATACATGTGCAGAAAGAAGCGTAGAATAGATACAAGATAAGAACATTTTCACGTGTAGTTATATTATATTCCTTTCACAAGTGCAAAATTTAGCCAACGAAGTAACTAATAATAAAGCTAAAATCCACGAATCTGCCCGATGTGTGTTTAAGATCCATATATTCTATTGAATCTCCTTTTTAGAGCGCAAGGCTTCTGACACTCACTTTGTTCAAGTCATGTCTCCTTTTCACTTTCCATACTTGCAGAAAAAACACAAAAGATGAAAAGAAATGTTAGCACTAATAAAGGGTTAATTTAATACATTAATTCACAACATATCTGAAAAACATATTAAAAGACGGACACTATGTGGTTTTGGTAGTTCAAAAAGTATTCACCTGATTCATTTTTTTGTTATTTCTCCTCCGTACAACGATATTGTATGCGTCAGGGTTGAATTTTTACTCGTCGATGGTTTTCAATGTGTATTAGATAATGTGTGCGCAAAAGTGAAGTTGCATGCACTTCATAACTGAATGATTAGCATGAAATAGAAGTACAGAAAAATGTGCGTGGGTATATAAGCATAAGTGTAATTAGTAATTACATTGTAAATTAACTAACAGTATTCTTCGCTACGCGACATTATGTTAAACCTTAAACTTTTCATTACACTCTGAAGCATAGCTGATATAAGAGTTTTTGTGCTTGTCATGAATTTTATTGTGAAAAAGCTGAAATGATGTGAATACAAAAAAGAAATCCACTTCGAAGCTACAAAGAACTTTGCAGTATACAAATTTCAACGACTGAATTTCTTCGACTTTGATATACTTTAATATTATTTTGCATATACGTATGGGTAGAGCTAAAAATGAGACAAGAAAAGATCTATTTTTGTACGAAGTAAAAACTTAAATTTCCTGGCACGGCTTTATTTTCTGTGCATTTCATTTCGTTTAATCTTTGCATTCTGCATATTCGAATGAATGTAAAAAAGGAGCAGAGTAATAATTAATGCTGAAAAAGCAGCCATTTGGTTACTGTAAAAAGTGAAATAAACTGGCCTAAGTCATCGTGCATTCATTTCAACGGGGTAAAATATGATGAAGAAACAATGAAATACACACTACAAAATACCAAAATAAATTGAAAGAAATGACAACCAGTAGAAAAACTTAATAAATATTAGGGACTATGAAGGAAAATCGGATCCAGATTAATTGTAGTCTTAGATGGAAATTACTGAGGAAAATCGATCGATCATAAATTCGCAATTCGCAACAGACTCACAATTTATCTTTACTTTACTTCTCGTACGATCGAAACTCACAAGCGCTCTTTTCAAAGGTGGTATAAATATACTTTGTTTCTGCACGGAAGCAGTACAAACTGTTGCAATCCCAGCATAGAAATTAAATTCTACTCCGAGGTAATATGTTTATTATGCAGTGGAATTTCTATAATTCGAACACGTCGGCGTTTACGCCTACTTACAAACGTCTTTTTTCGACTTATCAAGCCATACAAATGAATAATTTAGACGAGGTTTTAGGTTCCAATCAAACAAATACTTATGCACAGACAAAAAAAAATTGTAACTTTAATGTTTAATTGAATATTAATTTTACTTTTTACTGTATGATTTTTACCATTTGACATTTATGCAACATATTTTGGAAATGAGTAACGTTTTGAGAGTGAAGCGGCAATTGGTAAGTTTACTAATGTGTGCTGTGGTAACTTTAATTCATGCGGTATACGCATCAGACCGACCACATGAACGCCGTTCGTGTGCACATCTCTCGCTATGATTTGCGGTCGAGAGAAATTCAGTGAATATGCCACTTGCGGCAAGCGTGGATTGGATTTATCTGCTGAAATTATTTGATAAATTTATCATCAACTAAATTTTTAGCGCTTGAATAGGTCTGGCTTCATTTCTTTTGATAAGAGTCAAAGTAGCCTATGTTAAAAATTTATTTTTTATTTGAGAAAAGGCGCATGTTTTTCGACATTACATATGTTTTGGAATAGAGAAGTGCATGTTACCTCAATATAAAAATAATAAAAGAAGCGCATGTTTTCCGTTTAACTTTGATCGGTAAAAGGTGCACATGTCTCGAATATTTCAGTTATTACAAAAGTAGCCCATGTTATCGGCACACATTTATTTTGTGTTGAAAAGTATTATGTTTTCATATTTTTCGGTCCCCAAAAGCAGCCTATGTTACCAATAATTCGAGCGAGTACACAATTTTTATCACCAGGGGTTCATAAGAAAGAACATGTTTTGAATTCATCGTTCATATTGGTGAATTACGTTAGCCAAAGGCAAAATTCAATGAATGAGATCATATTTTCATAATTTTAGGTCATCAAAAAGAGCTTATTCTATTCAATTGAGTATTCAATATCAGGCGCGCATAAACCCAAGGCGTCTCATGTAAACGCCCAGAATAAGAGCAGTATAAGTGAGCCGAACATGTTGCTGCATTCTTACGCATGTTTTGTATACTATACAAACAAAAATTCTGCTGAGCATTTATATGGACCCTTTGCGTTTATGCATGCCTGGTATTGACAACTCTATTGAATCGAATAAGCAACAACATGGGCTCCTTCTGATGAGTTCGAAAAATGAAGTTATATTATAATCCATTTATTGATTTTTATCTTTGCCTAACGTAGTTTCACTAGTGTGAAAGATAAATTTAAAACATGTTCTTTCTTATGAACGGCTGGTAAATAAAATTGTACTCGATCGAATTAATGGTAAAATAGGCTGCTTTTGCGCAACCCAAAATATGAAAATATATTCTTGTTTATTTATTCACATCCTAAGCAATCATAAATAGTTCCAAATGTTACAAAATAAAATCGTCGAAACAAAATAAATTTGTTTTTTTAATAATTTCCAGTATCGAAGAAATATGTGAGATTTCTAATTGAATGGAATCGTACCAAAAACATGCACTTCTTTGTTGATTTTTGAACGCGTGATAACATGCGCTCGTTTCATTTCAAAATCATGGAAAAACATAGGCTACTTTGACTCTCATCGATAGATTTGCAATACGATAAACAAAAAATGAATGATATTTTGTTTTTTTGACAAGGGAGCGCCCTAACTACGCTATGCAAAATACATGGGGTAGTCTAATACGCGCCCTACCGCGTTTGTATGGTCATTTCGCCCCTCTGATTTTTGATGAAATAACTTCATGCTTTCTCGACAAAATGTGTGATTGTTTCTGTATGAAGTCGTTTGATTTTAGAATAACATTCCAGCAAATCGTTTTCGACACAATCCCAACATGAATGAAGATTTTTAGATCAATTTCGTATAATGACACATATGTACATATAATCAGTGTGATCGACCTAAGACGTTTGATACGATAGTGGCATCACTGCACGATCAACGCTAATTTTTAAATGGTTTTCGATTGTTTATATTTTGAAAACAAAATTCTTTGTTTTTCAAACAAACGAGTATTGCGTATTTGCTAACAATCTTCCCGCAGATCCATTTTGATTTGTCTTCAAAATCAGTCGTGTTTTTGGAATAAGACAATATATTGGATTATATGAAACATAGATGGTCTTAAATATGAAAAACCGAGGCTATGTTTTTTATCGAATCGTCATATAACTATGCGCATATGTCATACCAAATTTTAAGTCATTACGATGAGATTTAGGATTAATTAATACTACGAATCAGCCGTGCCATGTTTGCGAATGTATTGGAATTTGGTTCAAACTCATCAATAGCGAAACGGAAACTATTTGTCATTGTTGGTATTATGGCAGCCGCGCTCATTGATCCAATCATGGACTATGGTGATGTCGTATCATATGGCTCATAGCACTCAAAACCAAGATCCTCGTGATCTTGTTGCTGATAATGACAAAATCAGATACATTTTTGGATTGAGGCGAAATGACAATGTCACTGAATACCGGCAGTGTTTAAATGAATTGACTCCAGAGAGCAGAGCAAAATTGCACTCAGCAGTCTTCGTATTTAAGCAGCTTTCAAAGCAGGCTCCTTATACTTTAATCACATGTTTGTTCGGAACGGTGAAATGTCGCGACATCTTAATAACCTTCGCGTCAATTTTAATCCACGCACCGATTTGGATGATCGCGCCTTTAGTTACTCCGCAGTTAAATTCTGGATTCATACCGGTTGAAATTAGAAAATCTAAATCGTTGAATTTGTTTAAATTAAATCTTAAGCATTATCTACGCGCCGAACAAAAAACCCTTTATTAAATTTATTTAATCGTGAATACTCGGAGCAATGTGCTGATATTTTCTCAACCAATTAGATTTAAGTTCTCATCACCATCATCATTATCATCATCATCATTCATCATATACATCATTTCACATGCTTTTGCTTTCGCTTTCTCATAATAATGTTTACCTAAATTTCACTTCCAAAATAACAACAACAATACACCGCCAAAGACTGGCTGTTTTTATTCATTTTTAAGTAATAAAATATCTGACAGGGAAAAGGTAAGAGTCCTTAATCGATTATATCGGATCTCACCACCATTAAAACCTGTATCTTTTGTTTTAGAAAAATCCATTCAAACATTGCAAGGTTGAATGATTCAAAATACAATATGTATAAATACTACATTCGATAACAGTTTACACATCTGATTTATTGGTGCCGTATGTTCATTAATAAGTGATATATTTTTTATTCTTAAAGACTCCACCGACGATTCACGAAGATTGAATGGGTTTGAACGAATTGCAATATCGTTTTTTATCTGTGAACATGGGATAATGTCGTTCAATACGTCGTAGAAAAACAGCAACGCTGCATTGATACGCCTCCTTTCAAGTTTCATCATCTGCAAATTTTCCAGTCTACATTCATATGAAGAAATTTGATAGTTGTTTTCGACAAATGGATATTCTCTCAATGCAAATATTGTAAATTGCTTTTGCACCGATTCAATTAAATCTATCGCTATCGAATGATATGGTAACCATACGACACAACAGTATTCAAGCAATGATTGAATTAGAGTGTTATGTATAGTCTTGAGCGTATTGAGATTTCTTATGTCAAAGCAAAAGCGTTTGATAAATCCAAGTGTAGATTTTGCTTTAGACACGATCATATTTATGTGGTTATTAAAATTCAGTTTCGAATCCACAATCACACCAAGGTCCATTTGCTCTTTAACTCTCTCAAACACTTGATCCCCATAATGGTAATTTCCAATAATGCTGTTCGATTGTTGTTTGTTGGTAATTGACATCACTGAACACTTGTTTAAGTTTAGGTGTAAATCGTTTGCGATACACCATTGCCTCAATTTATCGATAGCACGTTGAAGCTTCAATGTGTCCATAGTGGAATTGATTGCAGCTGCAATTTTAAGATCATCAGCAAACAAAGATATAAACACATCAATACCCAATTCCTCAACTATGTCGTTGATAAATAGTAAAAAAAGTGTAGGTCCCAAGTGACTTCCCTGTGGCACACCCGAGTTTACTATGAATTCCCCGGAACTTCTACCATTGTAGTATACAAATTGACGACGGTCGCGGAGATATGATTTGAATGATATGATTTTGCTCGTCGAATACAAATGCTTCTTCCAACAGGAATAAATCATTAGTTCCTCCAATGGTGGTAACTCGATTGGGTAGTAAGCCATTCCTATTTAATTCAAAATTTTTGTTGAAAAATTTTGCAAAAAGATCAGCTTGAACTTGAATATTAGTCGTTGATGTATCACCATAATGAAGAATTTTCGGTATATTATCAGTTTTCCTCCTGGAATTAATAATACGCCAGAATGATTTTGAGTCTGATCGAACAGTAGAAGCCATATTATTGATGTAGTCATCGTAGAGTTTTGTATTCAATGAATCAAACGCAGCGAATGCTGCATCAAACGAACGTCTGTCACCCGAGATTTTGAAATTCTTCCATTCCTTATTTCTCTTGTTTTTTAGGTTGCGTAGTTGAGCATTGCTCCATGGACACTTTACATTACGTTTAATGGTATTCTTTGGTATAAACCGCTCTATTGCTGTCGTTAATGAATTAACAAGCACAGTCACCTTATCGTCCAGAGATAGATGACGACTAATAAGTTGATTTTCCAAGCATAAAGATGACAAATACTGATTCAAGCCAAAATAGTCTCCTCTTTTATAGTTAAATGTGTCGGTATTTGGCACAGATGAAGCAACATTGAAATGCCATTCAAATGTGAGCAAAATCGGTGGATGAAGATCCTCTAATTTGACTAACAGAGGCGGTCTAAAAATTGTTAGATTTTCGTGGTCGTTCGTAAATACAAGATCTAATAGTCTACCCATTGAATTACGAATATTATTGACTTGAAACAATCCAAGCTCACTTATTGTACCAATAAATTCAGCTGCATGTGATGGTTCTATTTGCTCAGGCAGGTGAATATTAGAATCATCATCCGCGATCCACGACACATTTGGCATATTGAAATCACCAGTCAATATAAAAATATCCGATGGACGGCATGATGAATGTATTGATTTTATGGCATTAAGATGAGATTGATAAGTTTCGTTTGACGACATTGGTGGAATATACGAATTAAAAATAAATACATTTGTATGCTTATTCAACGTTAATTTAACACAAACGCATTCAATTGATGATGCGTTGAAAATAGATACTTCTGAACAGATGAAATGAGATCGGACAGCTACCAGAACTCCTCCTCCACGTTCAAAAATTGAATCAGTTTGATCCCTATCTTTACGAAAAACGTTAAATGATGTATCAAAATATTCTGATGAAGCGATTCCATCAGTTAACCAGGTTTCAGTCAATGTGAAGATATCATATTCGGACAAAGATGAGTTGCGATACACTTCCTTTGATTTCGTTCTCATACCACGCATATTCGAGGAGTAGATATTGATTTCCAATAAGTCCAGATGATTAATATTAATGTGACCTGGCAAGTTGGTAGGCGAAGTATTTTGTATATACGCATTCAGTTTTGTTTCATTTGAATTGACTGCAGACGAATGATCACTTAGACAATGATGCGATCCATCGGTGAAGTTGTCGGTGTTTCTATCGGTGTTTTGTTGGGCGTTTTGTTCGGTGTTTTGTTCGATTGAGATTTGGACGAGGTCATTGACCCTGCGGTGCTGGCCGGTAGTTGTGATTCGTTTGTTTCGATTAAATCCGTCGAAGGTCGAGTTGCGTCTGTTGTTCGAATTCAAGTTCGGAAAAAAATCACCTAAATTCTTGTTTTGCAGAAACTCTCGGACGTAAACATTCTCTGGCCAGGCATCCGGAGCAGACAAAACATTAAAATCGGCTTCATTCACTTCGATTTTAAACGAAATGAATTTCAACGTATTGACATCCTTGTCCTTTTTCACCAATTTGTGTACATTGCACATCGACTTGTCACTTACCAATCTATTCCGCACAATGTAATTTACGATTTCTTCTGTGGTGGTCATTGGATCAAAACCGGAAACCCAAATTGCTTTGTGGAACACCGGTCTCTCGACGCGTTTTGGTTTTGTTACGATTTTTAGGCCAGTGACAGACGATTTTGTGCCCATTTTTGGCTTTGGAGCTTCAAATTTCGAAACATTAATTTTCGGAGCAAGGAATTTCAATGAGTCGGAACGTTGACGTTTGGCCGATTGAGGCTGTGAGCCACTGCGCAATGTGTCTGCGAATGACTTGGTCGGGGTGTGTGTGCAAAAGATGATTTCGAAGCATGAGCGATTGAAATGTTTCGCGAAACAGTTTTTTTCTGTACCGAATCACCTCGAGAAATTGACTTTTGGGCCAAAAATTGCATGTCTTCGTGTATTTCGTTTGTTTTCCCAGTCAATTTCGAAATCATACTTTTAATTGTGGTTAATTCAGATAAAATTGACGGACCATCTGATTTTGCTTCTGCGAACCCCATTTCAGTCAATTTGTTTTGACGCGGTTTCAGTGTACCACTCGGTGTCGAAAATGTTTCTGGTAAAATCAAATTTGACTTACTCGGTGCTGACGATTTTTCGGCGGGTTTTTTTTAGACCACTTTTGGTTCACCACTCGGTACATTCGATTCGTTTGACATTTCGCCAGTACACATTTGTTACAAAATATTCTGACGTTCGGTGATTTTATTTGCTCGAGTTTCACAAAAATGCCAATACATGGAAGATGAACAACATGACCACAACCTGCACACTTCGTTGACAAATCCGATTTTATATTTGCAGGCGGACAGTCGTCACGGGAGCATAGTTTTATTTTGGTCATTGTGTTGCAATAGCGACAACAACAACAATCACTTTGTTCGTGAATGCCGTCACTGTAAACCCGATTTTATCGTTTTTGTTTGATATTTGATGTTGCACTTTATATTTTTCGAAGATAAAATCACTAGTTCTATTGTTTATATCAGTTTTTTTGTTTTTTTAACACAGATTATCTTTAAATAAAAATAAAATAAAGACGAACGAGACTAAACGAGACTAAACGAGACTAAACGTCAAACTCGAATGAAACTTACAATGAAACTTACAATTTAACTTAGTTAAACTTACAATTTTTCGTAATACTTTAATTTTACTTCATTTATAGTGTTTTTCGCAACGCAAATATTATTAAAGAAAATGAATGAGAACGTGACAATAAAAAGGTTATTGGATAAGGAATAATAAAGAAAAAATATGGTGATTATGAATGACTGTAATGAAAAAAGAAGTATCGGTTATTATGTAAAAGAAACTTTAAGCAATTTTTAAACCCATTAGTTCAGCGAAATGTTTGTTTTTGGTTCCATTCAGCGCCTTTGTTAGCGCGTCTGCCATCATATCATGTGTCGATATGTATTCCAATGTTATTTTTTCTTTTTCGATGTTGTCCCGTATGTGGTGGAAACGAACATCGATATGTTTTGATCGTTCGCGGTATGCGTCGCTTTTTGCCAGTTTTATACTGCTTGTGTTGTCGCAGTACACTTTGACTGGTTGCATATCGATATTTGATACCTCCTTTATGAATTGGCTCACCCATAAAATTTCTTTTACGGTTGTTGATAGTACAATATATTCTGCTTCTGTGCTGCTGACAGCAACGATATCCTGCCTTCTGCTGTGCCAGCTAATTGCGCCACCCGCCAATTTTAATACGAAGCCGGTGCATGATCGACGTTTGTCGAATTCAGAGGCATAGTCCGCGTCCGAAAAAGCGATCATATCACTTTTCTTTTTTGTCGAATCGCAATGTATAGTTCATTGTTCCCTTCACATATTTCAGTATATGCAGCACGGCCTCCCAGTGTTCAGCGGAATGTTTTGCATTAAATCGACTCACATTGTAAACACAAAATGCGATGTCAGGCCGCGTGATTTGCGCGATGTATAGCAAACTGCCGACTAGCTCCTGATATGGCACTTTGCCCGTTAAGTCGTTTTTTTCATGTACCATGGTGATCGATAATTTTTTTCATGGATCACCCGGCGTTTTTGCTGTCTTGCAATCTGTCATATCAAAACGTTTTATTACAGCTTCAATGTATTTTTGTTGACACAATTCGACGGCATTATTTTTCATTGTAATTTGAATCCCGATGCACTCGCTTGCCTCCCCCATTTCCTTCATTTTCAACTGTTTATTTAAAAAGAATTTTAGATTTTGCAATTCTTCTTCGCATTTGTGGGAAATAAAGAAATCGTCGACATAAACAGCGATGATTAATGTCAATGCAGAGTTCAAGTATACACATGGATCGAAATTCGATCGTTTCAAATTAAATTGTTTCAATACTGCGTCCAATTTGATATTCCACATACGGCCAGCTTGCTTTAATCCGTATATTGATTTTTTTAGCAAGCATACTTTATCGCTGCCGTCAGAATAGCCTTTTGGTTGTTTCATGTATATTGTTTCATCCAAATTGCTTTGCAAAAACGCCGTTATCGCGTCCATCTGGAATATTTTATAGTCATTTTTGACGGCGATGGCAAATAAAATCCGTAGTGAGGTATGCATGACAACCGGCGAAAAGGTTTCATCGTCATCGATGCCCGGTATTTGCGCATATCCCCTTGCGACTAATCTTGCTTTGAATCGTTCATTCTCTGTGCCGATTGATTTCACTTTGAACACCCACTTTGCTGTTATCGGTTTTCTTGCACTCGGTAAATTTACTAATTTCCATGTACCGTTTTCTTTATGTGATTCAATTTCTTCGTTCATAGCACTAATCCACTTCTCGCGATTGTCACTTTTCATAGCCTCAGACACATTATTCGGCTCAATTTCATTTTTCAGTTCAACCAAAAACGCGAAGTGGCCCATATGTTGATATGGTTGGAAAATTGTCCGGTTTCGCGATGAACTCCTGGAGCCATTGTTTACATTCGCCCGTGAAGTAAAAGTTGGATCTTTAGACGATTCACTTGTCGATGTATCATTTTCAGTCGAATCATTCAATTCACTATTCGATATGTCACTTGCAGCCAAATTATCATTTAGTTCACTATACGATGTGTCAGTTTCGGAGCTATCATTTATGACCGTTGCATTACTGTCTTCTTCACTTGAATTTTCAGTACTTGCATTGGAGTTTTCTGGTGCGCCATCAAGACTTTCAGTTTGTTCATTATCTTCAGCAATATCTTCTTCCTCAGTGTCACTTTGATTACTTGAATCACTAGAATAATTCACTTTATTTTTGTCATGTGATTCCGTTTCGAAGAATTTTACATTACGGCTGATTGTTAATTTTTTTTTCGAAGTATTAATGCATCTAAAACCCTTCACACAATCATCATAGCCCACGAAAACCATCTTCGTACTGTTTTCATCAAATTTGGAACGCATTTGTTTCGGTTTTAATACAGTAACTTTTGCCCGAACAATTTTAATTCACTCAAATCGCACCTTTTGTTAGTAAAAAATTCTTCAGGCGTTTTTTTGTCCATATTCTTCAATCTGGTGCAAGGTACCCGATTTGTAATGTATGCCGCCATATGAATTGCCTCGGCCCAATACATTTTTGGTAAATCAGCGTCAAAAAGAAACATTTTGCTTTCTCAGTGAGCGTTCGGTTCTTGCGCTCAGCTACGCCGTTTTGCTGCAGTGTGTATGCGACTGTAGTTTCATGTTTAATGCCATGCTTGAGTGAAAAATTCTCAAAATTTTTTGACATATATTCGCCACCATTGTCGGTTCTTAAAGCTTTGATTTCTCTATCAGTTTGATTTTCAATGAATGCTTTGAATTCAACAAACTTTGAAAAAGTCTCATCTTTTTTCTTTAAAAAATACACAAAAACTTTTCGAGAGTAATCATCTATAAATGTAAGCAAGTATAGTGCATGCCCCAACGATCTCGTTTTTTGCGGGCCCATTAAATCGCTATGAATCAGATCTAAAATGTTTTTTGATTCAGTTTCGCTGGATTTAAATGGCAATTTTGTTTGTTTGGCAAGTGCGCATGTCTCACATTCCAGTATATCGGTTTCATTGTCACTGATATGTACACCATCCACGGCACCCGCGCGCATTTTTTTCATAACTTGATAGTTCGCGTGACCTAAACGCCTGTGCCATGTCAGTGCGCTCGTTCCTCTTTCAGCTAAAAAACAATTTTGGTCGTTGGTATTTACGCGATACACGCCCCCAGTTGTTTTGCATGAGAGCACCTTTTCATTTTCTTCATTATTCACTGAACAGCCATCAGAATTGAAAATAACAGTGTTTCCATTTTTGACGATTTGCGATACTGATAGCAAATTTACAGCCAGATCCGGAACGTGCATAACTTTTTTAACTTTTATATTTCCGTCACCGAAAGTGAACTTTCCGTCACCGGTTCCCGTAACATTGATCTTTGCACCGTTCGCTGCTGTTATTTTGTCCGATTCACCCCTTTTATTTTCAATCAAGTCATTATGCTGCGTCATATGTTGCGTTGCCCCGCTATCGATGTACCACTCACTTTTGTAATTGGTGCCGAGAAATCCCATCATGAATGCTGCTTTCGCACTTTTTTTAGACTGATCACAATTATTTGCAAGATGTTTGGTCGACGAGCAATTGTAAAACTTGCGCTGCTTCTTCGGCCCTTTCTTGAATGGTTTTTTTCCCAAAGAATGCACTGTTTTTATCACCGCTTAGAAGCTGTCTAACAACTTTGAAATTATCAAATCACCGGAGATTCCAATGCCATTTGCTTCGAGTCCCATTGTAAACGGGTTGAATTCCTCAGTTAGACTGGATAAAAGTATTGCTCCTAACCATTCGTCGTTTACAGCAAAACCTATTCCTTGCAATTTGATTGCTGTTGAGGCAATTTTGTCCACGTAATCCTGCATACCATCGCAATCAACGAGTTTATTCGACAGTAGGTTTCCAAGTAAACCGATTTTTCGATATAATCCATTGTCTTAGTATAGTCTTTGCAAGCATTTCCATACACCAAGTGCCGTTGCACATTTTTGGATGTGAAGATAAATCGATGTCTCAACACCAAGTACCAAATATGCTTTTGCGCTATTGATTTTGCCCGTATCTGTTTCAATTGCTACATCATCTGGATATGTAATTTCCGCCACGGTAGCGGTCGCCGCTGTTTTCGGTCTATCAATAATACAATCGCCGAGACCCTTCAGAGCTAGGAAATTCTGCATCGCGAAAAATCGCCCATGTGTGAAAATTTTCACCACCTTTCAATATGTCAAAGTTCAATTCCTTTCCCATTTTTTTGTTCAAATTAAATCACTTTTGTTACACAAAATCGTCGTATTAAGCCGTTGCACTTTTCTCTTCCATTCACACAGAGAAGACACACAAAAAAACGCTTCTGTTTACTTTTGACTCGATTTATTTTTTACAAAAAAAAACTCGCAATTACTCTTTACTTGTTTAGCAACTTCGCTTTGCTACCATATTGATATTAAATATCGATTGCTAAAGAAAGAAGCGAATAAGGAAAATGCAAATAAAACAATGTTAATTATCCGAACAACAACATAAGAGTGAGCTCTGTCGTTTAATGCGTCGTCTTATATAGTAGTTACAGTGCATACCCGGGGAACATTTGCTCAGCTAAATAGGTTCTGCATTCCTAAATAAAGCCTTTAAGAGCCTATCTAAGAAATTAAATAGGTACATTATATTTGTGTCTATATAATTCCTATTTAATGATTTATGAAGGAACGACGAAAAAAAGGGCGGAGCATCGGCACTTACCTATATAATTTAAATAAAGGCTTTGGAAAGGAGTTAAATAGGGAATTAACTATATAATTCGTTGTTTAGGCCTTATGAAGGGTTTATAAAGGCAAGTGTAAAATACCTTGATATAAACTAAATATAGGCTTATCAAAGGAGTTAAATAGGGAATTAACTATATAATTCGTTATATAGGCTTTTTGAAGGGTTTATATAGGCAAGTGTAAAATACCTTGATATAAATTAAATATAGCCTTATGAAAGGAGTTAAATAGGGAATTAACTATATAATTCGTTGTATAGGCCTTATGAAGGGTTTATAAAGGCAAGTGTAAAATACCTTGAAATAAATTAAATAAAGGCTTAACAAAGGAGTTAAATAGGGAATTAACTATATAATTCGTTGTATAGGCCTTATGAATGGTTTATAAAGGCAAGTGTAAAATACCTTGATATAAATTAAATATAGGCTTATGAAAAGAGTTAAATAGGGAATCAACTATTGTATAGGACAGGCATTTGACAGCTGTTTTCAGAATTACAAAATTTGTTTGGAACTAAACGACATTTTATTTACTCTTCGGTAAAAATCAAAACTTTATGGGTCCAAAGTTAATAAGGCTTTAAATAGGAGTTAATTAGGAATTACCCTGAATAATTCGTTTAATAGGCATTACATAGAGTTTATATAGCTGTGTGTTCGAAATGCCTATATAACTCATTATTTAGGTTTTATAGAGGCTCTTGTAGGCATGATCCTATTTAGTTTCTTAAATGACCATAAGATAGGCATTCATTTACATAGACTTAAGAAGGTATTGTATAGACTATAAATAGAATTCGGCCATATTTTCAATTTTGTTGCAAGAACGTGGAAGATTCAAAATAATTTTACGTTAAAATTATTAGATGCTTAAATAAAAACAAATTAATTAAAAATTAATTGAAATATGATAAATTGTCGAAGAAAATTAATTTTGGCAACAAAAATTATTTGTTCAAAACAAAAGTTAACACCTAAATTCGTGTTATGAAAACCATGAAAATTTCAGAAAAAATGTCAATATTGTATTTCATGAAGGCGCTTAAAAAATAAGAGGGGTAGGATGTGTGATTTCATCATAAAAATGCATTTGCCCATGGAATTTTGAGATGGAGACAGTTCAAATCGCATTTTCAAGTTGCATATGAATATAAAATACGTCAGACATGTTGAAATATTTTCAAGAACATGTCCACAATCAACGTTGATGTTGGCTTATAATATAACATCGTGTCGCATGCCTCGATTCAATATTGCGTTCCTTCCTATGCATATGCAAAAAGATGTGCAAAGGAAATGAAAGAGAGAACAAAACACACAGACTGTTGGGTGATATTTTACAGACAAAATATAGGCATTTTAAAGACATTACAAAGGTATTAAAAAGGTATTAAAAAGGCTTTATATAGTTATATTACAGGTTCTTTTCTAGGTATGAGCCTATATAGTAAGCATTAATAAGGTATTTTATAGGGTTCGTTGTTACCTACATTACTTATTATATAGGCGATCTTTCACTTATATAGGCCTTATAAAGGGTCCTTTATAAAACCTATATAAGGACAATACCCTATATAATAAAGTTAAAAAGGAATCCCTTAACCTTTAAGAGTCTATATAAGTATAGGAGCTCCCATGTTAACAGGCTCCACCCCTGTACTCTATGTAGGCTATATATAGTTACTATAAAAATGCCTATAAAACCATATAAAGGATAGAAAATGTTCCTCGGGTACGTTGCGTATTGTTATTAATGCATACGTTGCTTATTGTTTGAGTACATATATTTTTCAACATGGGGTAGTATCATTTCTCGCTTGTCGAGAACATGTAGTGCTGTTGCTGTTTATATTACCTGGCAAATTGGTAGGCGAAGTATTTTGTATATACGCATTCAGTTTTGTTTCATTTGAATTGATTGCAGACGAATGATCACTTAGATGATGATGCGATTTATCGGTGAAGTTGTCGGTGTTTCGTTCGGTGTTTTGTTGGGAGTTTTGTTCGGTGTTTTGTTCCATTGTGATTTCGACGAGGTTATTGACCCTGCGGTGCTGGCCGGTAATTGTGATTCGTTTGTTTCCATTAAATCCGTTGAGGTCGAGTTGCGTCTGTTGTTCGAATTCAAGTTCGGAAAAAAATCACCTAAAGCTTTGTTTTGCAGAAACTCTCGGACGAAAACATTCTCTGGCCAGACATCCGGAGCAGACAAAACATTAAAATCGGCTTCATTCACTTCGATTTTAAACGAAACGAATTTCAACGTATTGACATCCTTGTCCTTTTTCACCAATTTGTGTACATTGCACATCGACTTGTCACTTATCAATCTATTCCGCACAATGTAATTTACGATTTCTTCCGTGGTGGTCATTGGATCAAAACCGGAAACCCAAATTGCTTTGTGGAACACCGGTTTCTCGACGCGTTTCGGTTTTGTTACGATTTTTAGGCCAGTGACAGACGATTTTGTGCTTTGGAGCTTCAAATTTCGAAACATTTATCTTCGGAGCAAGGAATTTCGGTGAGTCGGAACGTTGACGTTTGGCCGATTGAGTCTGTGAGCCACTGCGCAATGTGTCTGCGAATGACTTGGTCGGGGTGTGTGTGCAAAAGATGATTTCGAAGCATGAGCGAGTGAAATGTTTCGCGAAACCGTTTTCTTCTGTACCGAATCACCTCGAGTAATTGACTTTTGGGCAAAAAACTGCGTGTCTTCGTGTATTTCGTTTATTTTCCCAGTCAATTTCGAAATCATACTTTTGATTGTCGTTAATTCAGATAAAATTGACGGACCATCTGATTTTGCTTCTGCGAACCCCATTTCAGTCAATTTGGTTTGACGCGGTTTCTGTGTACCACTCGGTGTCGAAAATGTTTCTGGTAAAATCAAATTTGACTTATTCGGTGCTGACGATTTTTCGGCGGGTTTTTTTGAGACCACTTTTGGTTCACCACTCGGTACATTCGATTCGTTTGACATTTCGCCAGTACATTTATTGCAAAATATTCTGACGTTCGGTGATTTTATTTGCTCGAATTTCACAAAAATGCCAATACATGGAAGATGAACAACATGACCACAACCTGCACATTTCGTTGACAAATCCGGTTTTATATTTGCAGGCGGACAATCGTCACGCGAGCATAGTTTGATTTTTGACATTGTGTTGCAATAACACAGACGACAACAACAACAATCACTTTGTTACTGAGAAGTTCGATTCACTTTTTTCTTAAAAACAAACTTAATCTTTGGTACAATCACGGCACTCGAATGTCGATGTCTGAAAAACACTTTGCCGTTCAGTTTAGTTATTTTTTATATATACAATAGTGAGATGAAACACATAAAAACAAACTATATTCATAGCTGACAAAAAAAAACATACGTCTAGTTTGACAGTTTGACATTGGATGAAAAAAAATATATTGTATTTCCTCTGTCCCTCCAGAGACAGACCGGTTTGGCCATGGTTTTCTGAACCCAGTTTGACATTAGAGCTTCTCTCTTATATCACCCCACCCCAGACTGTATTCTCTTTTTCAAAAC
Organism: Obolodiplosis robiniae; assembly: GCA_028476595.1. NCBI lineage: Eukaryota > Metazoa > Arthropoda > Insecta > Diptera > Cecidomyiidae > Obolodiplosis > Obolodiplosis robiniae. Next base: position 18,626,154 of record CM052017.1, on the reverse strand, counting down.
ATACCATAGGCGGGATTTGTGCCGCATTGGGTCTCTGACCAGCATGCTCACAGGGTCTCTGACCAGCATTGTCATAAATTTTGGCTTCATTATGTATAAAAAAATATAAAATTAAATTTTTTTAGTTATCAAGAGTTTGTTAACAAATTTTTGCGTATAATGTACAACGGATAACGTGCCACACACGAACACAAATTTTTTCGGGAATGGTTTTAATCGTTTTTTTTTTTTTTTCAAAACTCTTATAAAACTCATTCAGAGCGTTCTGTCCGATCGCAATACATTTACTACACCCAGTGTTTTGTGCGGAAAAGAAAAAAAAAAAAAAAAAGTGCTTCTAATCATCGGGAGAAATTGTTCGAATTATCGAGGGAAAGACGAAGTTCGAATTAACGTGAATTCGAATTAGAGCGATTTGAATCAAAGGAAGTCCACTGTATATGTTTGAATGCATAATTGTTCGTTGAAAAGGATATTTATTTATTTATTCTGCGCCTAAGTCAGACAGGCTGAAAAAATTTGTTAAATTTGTTATCAAATAATGCACTTAACATAACCAGTTATCATTAGTCAATAAACATTGCGAGTGACGCAAGCATCATAATTATAATATATAAAAGTACAATTCTTTTACTTATTAATAACGGGTAATACGCTTGAATTTGATAATTTGCACATTTTTGAAGATTTTTACAAATGTTTACTATCACATTTCTGGAGTCACCTGAAGCAATCTCATCTTAAATTTAAATTAATTACGATTATTACTAAATCTAATATTATTGTCGATCAAATTTAACATTCTACCCATGCGATTCAACGGTCTATTTCAACCGTACCGTGCTATTTGAGACATTTTAATCATATCTATTCTTCAGCGCCATCTATTGGGCAGTGGTATTGATGTGATATTTCAATCGTTTCAATAGCTTATTTGTTTTTATTATTTGTATCAATACAAATTTTGTTCGCATGACAATGGATCTAAATTGAGTTCACCGATGTAAAATAAGGTGGCGCGGTCGATTGGCATACTCTCGAATAGCTCTCCAATCCAATACAAGGACGGTCCCCTTTGTCTATTTTGTGCATAATTTGTACGATCGTTCGTTTCTCTAATCATTATCGTACCATTACTTCTATTGAGATAGACGTACAGGTTCATTCATATCAATACGATCTAACAAAAGAGAACAGGCTACACACAACTAAATTTTTGTGTAACACAGCACCTTCTGTCATTGCATTTGGTGCGTTCACACTCGAAGTCTTTGAAGATGTGTGCCCATCACTAACTCATGTTTTGGAATTATCATTGGTGTAACTAATAATAAATAAATAATAAATTATTTTATTAGTTAGTAGGTTTTTTCCATTAGTATTTTATTAGTTAGTAGGTCTTAGTAGCCACTAATAGAACTAATAATTATTATTTTATTAGCGCTACTAACATTCTTCTAACATTCTACTAATAAATCTACTAACATTCTAATAAAAATCTACTAAGACCTCCTAATTAGTAGATGTTAGTCGCTAATAAAATAATAATTATTACTTCTTAGTGGCTACTAAGACCTACTTACTAATAAAATAATAAAATTGGTGAAACTACTAAAATAATAAAAAATCTACTTATTAGTGGAAAAATTAACATATATGGGAATTATCGGTAGCACATTATGAATTTGAATTGTCAGTGATATGTAGATATTTTCTGTTTGTTTACAATATTTTTATTGACTATAGTTGCACAAAATTGGATTATACACAATATTAAATCTGCTACTATTTTTAAGTACGGTTGATACTTGAGGAGCCGCTCAGTATTTTTTCTACTAGCCTTAAGCATAGTCAAGTACACCAACTACATATGACGAAATTCATTTAAAATCAAATAATTTCTTTGGAATCTCTATTCCTAAATTAACAGTGAGATAAACAACATTTTTATGCGAGCTCATTTTCTTGAAATTACACAGCACATTTATATTGATTCGATGTAAACAACTCTTTTGCTTCGTTTCAATCTGACATAATGAACGCGTCAACTGGCGCGCAGCTCAACTTTGACATTTTATGTGAGTAAGTAGATGTAGTACTTAACTCTACTAGGCAGAAGTAAAAAAAGTATTGGGCGGCTCCACAAGTTGAAATGCTACTTGTGAAAAGTAAAGGATTTTATACTCTGTAGATGTTTTATTTGGAAGACAAGCTTTCAACTTTCCGGGACATTTAATGCGCACCAAAAATGATTTTTCGCTCATATTCCTAGGTTTATCACAGCAGACACTGTCGGCGGCAAGTGCTCCCAACTTATTGTGCTTGAAAGTTGACATCGAAGTTCTTGAGTAAGTGTGGGTTTACACTCACATCTGTGTTGTAGCAACGATTTCGAGTGTAAACGCACCCAATACACTGACAGTAGGTGCTGTGTTACACATACATTTGGTTGTGTGAAGCGTTAACTCTTCTACGTTCCAATGAATCCATGGACAAAATTTGACATCTTATATTATAATTTGGTATTGGATTATTGCATAATCTCAGTTGAGACAGCGTAAAGCAAATCTTGTTAATTTACTCTAAATTCTCTAAATTCTTTGACAATGTGTTTGATATTAAGGCTGCCATACCGTAATCGAACCTGATGTATCACTAGATGGAGAATCTGATGAGCTTGGCGAACGAGATCGTGATGGTGAACTTGATAAACATTATATAATACTACCATCTTTACACACAAGCAAATATATTTGCAGTATCTTTCCAACATGGAAGTCTGAGGCGTAGAAAAGATACACACATTACTGAAACTGAGAATAAAATTTTTCATTATCACAACTGAAAAAAAATTCACAAGAATGAAACATCCTAGAAGACCACATGAATATTTTTCAAGTTTCAGATTTTCGCATTCTGTATTCAAGTTTTCAATTCACATTGAAATGGAACTTAAATATAGAATACGAAAAACTGAAACTTGAAAAATATTCATGTGGTCTTCTAGGATGTTTTATTCTTGTGAATTTTTTTTTTTCATTTGTGATAATGAAAAGTTTTATTCTCAGTTTCAGTAATGTGTGTATCTTTTCTACGCTGCAGACTTCCATGTTGGAAAGATTTGAGTCGTTATTATTCTCAGGCATTCAAATGGTATTTTATTAGTTGCTTTGGTCATCATTCTATTTTGTATGTAAGTGGCAGATGAGACAGCTTCGCTCCAATATTTCTTAGGTACATTTGCGTCTATTAACATGCATCTAGTCATCTCAAGAAGTGAAAGATTTTTACGTTCAGCGACACCGTTAAGTTGTGGTGTATAGCCTGGTGTAAATTGTACTACGATACCGTCGTTTTCATAATACACACCTAATTCTTTATTTAAATATTCACCTCCCCGATCGCATTTGAACTTCTTTGGTTTTAGTCCCTTTGAGGTTTTCATCAATTCGACAAAATCTGGCAGCTTTTCCTTTACCTCACTCTTTTGCTTCAGCAAATATATATAGTGTAATCCCTTTCGGTCACTTCATTCTGACTTTTGACACTGGCCATCTGCCAGTGTCGGTAATGTCTTTTCTCAAAGACGTCCCTATGTAGTAGTGTGTATATGTGTAGATTATTTCGGGACGCTCTTATGTACTAGTAGTTTTGCGAGACCTCTTTATGTGTTAGTAGAAATATGTACACGCTTCACCGAAGCGTTCTTATGTATGGGTAGCGTCGGTTTTGAGTAGCATAATGACTTGGCAAAAATGACTCGCTCTCTTACGATCGAACCATCAACCGATCAACGTCGTATAAAATAATAAATTGTAACTTCGTGAAATAAAATCGACTTTTGAGTTTTATTTTAAATACTTCGGCCCCGATTACATCTCAGAAGTGGGATATCACGCGAATAAAGTAATTTTGTGAAAAAAATAAACAATTTCTCGACGAATTAAAAATTTTCCTTCGGTCAACTGTCATCACTGCTGTAAGTACAAATGGTGCGATTAACAAAAGCTGAATTGGTTGCGGCCTTAGAACAAGCCAACGTTGATGTTCCGCCTTCAGGCACACTTCAGCAACTCCGAAATTTATATGATGCTACCATCGAAGAATCTGATGCCGAATCACAAGACGAATCACCTGCCGCCACTTCCGAACAAACGCCGTTAGGCCAAGTGATTTCTGATACTGCCGTAGTGACTAGTGAAAATGTGCCTGATGTTGAAATTTCTTCTGCCAATGTGACTGATGCCCCTCCGAATGCAACTGATGCCCATAAAAACCCAACGAATACGAATATTGAGCAACAAATCGCGTTACTTCGACAACAAAAGGAATTATTACTTTTGCAAAATGAGGTTGCTAACCTACAAAAAAGCACGCGGTCCAACCTAACCTCACAACGCTTCGATATTAGTCACATCGAATCAATGATCAGTCCCTTCAGTGCCGACGACAATTATGATGTGCGCAAGTGGCTTGCTGACCTTGAGGACGCCTTTGAAATCCTAATGTTCGACGAGCGTGCAAAATTAGTAGCGACCCGCCGACTATTAAGTGGAACAGCCAAAGTGTTTGTGCGAACAGTGACAACTTATGAATACGAGGACTTAAAACAATTGCTGCTTGAAGAATTTGGTCGTGTCCATACGAACCAGGAAATTTATGCTCAACTTCGGAACCGACGCCTTCGACCTAGTGAAAATGTGAAACGTTATGTCATCGAAATGCAGGAAATTGCTATGCGAGCGAACATACCCGAATCAGAGCTTGTAGGTATCATCATCGATGGGTTGGGTGACGCAAGTGCAAATGTTGCTATGCTTTATGCCGCTTCAAATATTCGAGATCTCAAACGATTATTGGAACGCTATGAACGGAAACGTGCCCTAACTTCCTCTAGACCTGCTCTTACTGCCCGAACCTCTGCTGCTGCTGCCCCAATTCGTGTTCAAACAACTTCTGCCGGTGCCTCTTCCGAAAAATCTTCGTCCACTTCCGCCTCAACCACTGACGTCCGTTGTTTTAACTGCTCTCACTTCGGACATTATCAGAGCCAGTGCCCGAAGCCAAAACGACCTGATGGATCCTGTTTTCGGTGCGGATTAACCACACACGTGTACCGAGATTGTCCCAGCCGTCCTTCGAGACCTATTACGGCTGCTGCTGCTGTTTCAAATGAACAGAACGATGGAAACGAGTCTGATGTCAGTGCCGAAACCGCTTTGCTCGCCCAGAAGTTAGCTTCTTTACAGATGGTAAGTGATGCCTTTGAAAAAAATGGAAATTGGAGTTTTATGCCTTCACATGTGCGTTCTCTCTTTGATTCTGGTAGCCCTAGAAGCTTTATTTGTGAAACACTGGTGCCTTCAATCAATTCAAAGCGGACTTCCTTCTCTGGATATTGTGATTTGGGTGGAAACCCTCTTATGTCCTTAGGTCGAATCCGATGCCTTATTAAATTCAATAAGATGCTGATTCAACACAATTTCATTATATTAAAGAAAAGTGATTTTTTGTGCCCTATGATCATTGGTCGGGACCTTCTGCCTAAATTTAACATCCACTTATGTTCTGTAAAAACTAGATATTCCAGAGAGAGACTTTTGCAATTGAATAAAGAATTGAAACCAGTTGAAACGCATGTGATTGCTGCACTTCAGTCCTTTGAACTTTTGAAGAGTGGTTCAAGTACGCAATCTGTTAGAAAATATATTCCTTCCTCAGCCAATATCACTGATTATACTTCGGTCTTAAATGTATCTGCTTCGAATGAGGAAACTGTGATTTCTGCCTGCCAACAGATTTGTGCTATTGAATTTGGTCCTTCTGCTCTATCCCCTGATCCAATCCGTCTTTGACCTATGAACAAATTGCCCGTATTTCGTCACTTATTCAAACTGATTATTTGAAGCCTTCGGTCCGAGAAATTATAAATTCTTTCCCTTCTGTAAAAATCAATCTAACCCATGATACACCTATTTCCTGCCGACCAAGACGACTTTCGCACAAAGAACGAACTGAAGTCAGAGAAATTGTTGATGATTTGTTACAACGAAATATTATACGTCCTAGTAATTCTCCTTATGCTTCTGCAATCGTTTTGGTCCGAAAGGGCAATAAACTTCGTAAATGTGTAGATTATCGTCCATTAAATAAAATCACTGTACGTGACAATTACCCACTTCCGTTAATCGAAGACTGTATTGAGCACCTCGGCGGAAAAAACTTCTTCACCTTAATTGACCTTAAGAATGGCTTCCATCAATTGAAGATGCATGAAGATTCGATTAAATATACTGCTTTTGTCACACCTGATCGACAGTATGAATACAATTATATGCCTCTCGGTCTTAAGAACGCGCCTGCCGAGTTTCAGCGATATATTAACAGTGTGTTGACGGAATTCATTGATGCAAGTGAAATTTTTGTGTACTTAGATGACATTCTAATAGCTTCACGAACTTGGGATGAACATTTGGACATTGTTTCTCGGGTATTAAGGAAACTTCGGACTTATGGCTTGGAATTACAATTAAAAAAGTGTAAATTCGCTTATTTGGAACTTGATTATTTGGGCTTTCATGCTAACCCTGATGGCATAAGACCCAGTGACAGCCACCTTGAAACCATAAAGAATTACCCTATGCCATCTAATTTGAAACAAGTGCATTCTTGTATGGGACTTTTTTCCTACTTCCGTCGCTTTGTACCTTCCTTTTCTGCCTTAGCTCGACCACTTACGAATCTCTTACGCAAAAATGTTCCATTTAACTTTGACAAAACTTGCGAAGAAACCTTCCATACCCTCCGAAAAAAACTTATGGAATCACCGATTTTGGCCATTTATGACCCTAAACGAGAAACTGAATTGCATTGTGACGCAAGTTCACCTGGATTTGGCGCTGTGCTTCTTCAGAAACAAAATGATGGGAAATTTCACCCGATTGCCTATTTTTCAAAGACAACTTCTGATGCCGAGTCACGGTTACATAGCTACGAATTAGAAACTTTGGCCATTGTTTATGCACTTGAGCGCTTCCGAACTTATGTTGAGGGTATACCTTTTAAAATAGTGACTGATTGCGATTCTCTCGCTCGCACCTTTCAGAACCGTTCCGTTTCGGCTAAAATAGCTCGTTGGTCCTTATTGCTTGAGAATTATGATTATACGGTTCAGCACCGAGCTGGCACTTCCATGGGGCATGTGGATGCCTTAAGTCGAATGACTGCTGTCGTGTATAGTGAAGCCGACATCGATTTTCAGTTGCAAGTGACACAGAATCGTGACCCTGAGGTCGAATCTATTAAATCAAAATTGGAACTTGGGCCTTATGCTGATTATGTATTACAAGATGGATTAGTGTTCCGAAAAAATTCTGCCAATCGACTGCAGCTTTATGTCCCTGCAGAAATGATTAATAATGTGATTCGCAATATACATGAGAAAATTGGACATTTGAGTGTAGACAAAAGTTGTCAACAGATTAAGAAGCATTATTGGTTTCTACAGATGAAAACTCGTGTCGAAAATTTCATACGAAATTGCTTGAAGTGTATCATGTATTCAACACCTGCCCGAAAGAATCTTCAGAACTTACATAATATTCCAAAGGTGCCCCTTCCGTTCGACACTTTACACATTGATTTCCTCGTTCCTTTGCCCTCCCTTCAGTCCAAAAAGAAGCATATCCTTGTTGTTACTGATGCCTTTACGAAATTTACGAAATTGTACCCTACGACTTCCACAAGTACCAGAGAAGTGTGTAATGTCCTTAGTCAATATTTTTCATATTACAGTCGTCCAAAGCGAATTATTAGTGACCGTGGCACTTGTTTTACTTCTGACGTATTCAAGAGATATTTAACCGAACGAAGTATTGTCCATGTGTTAAATGCGACTCCCTACAAGCTAATGGGCAGGTGGAAAGAGTCAATTGTGTCCTTCGGCCTATACTGAGTAAACTGTCCAACCCTATGAATCATGCTGATTGGAGTATGCGATTAATTGAAGTTGAATATGCCCTTAATAATACAGTTCATACTTCCACCCGATGCACACCTTCTGTCTCTTTATTTGGTGTCGAACAGCGCGGGTTAATAATAGATGAATTGACTGAGTATATTGATGGAAAGAATGATAATATTGAGCGTAACCTTGTGGAAATTAGAAATGAAGCTTCTGAAAACATAGGCAAATCTCAGGCGGCGAATCTAAAACAGTTCCTTAAGAGACATGTCCCTGCTTCTGAATTAGAAGTTGGAGATTATGTCGTTATACGAAATGTAGACACTTCCGTGGGTGTTACTACTTACAATAACTTATGATATTGAAAAGTGCCTTCCGAATGACCATTATATAGTCCGTGATATTAATGGCTGTCAGACTACTCAGATGCCCTACAATGGTGTTCTAGAAGCAAATAAATTGCGTAAATGGGTCGACCCTCAGGCTGACCCCAATGTGAGCCACTCTTCGGTTCCGAAGGCAACACTTATTAAATTACAGATTGAACCAGCTTAAGATAACTTTGTACTTATGAATTGTGGTCAATTTGAATTGTCAGATGGTCGATCTGTAATCCCTTTCGGTCACTTCATTTTGACTTTTGACACTGGCCATCTGCCAGTGTCGGTAATGACTTTTCTCAAAGACGTCCCTATGTAGTAGTGTGTATATGTGTAGATTATTTCGGGACGCTCTTATGTACTAGTAGTTTTGCGAGACCTCTTTATGTGTTAGTAGAAATATGTACACGCTTCATCGAAGCGTTCTTATGTATGGGTAGCGTCGGTTTTGAGTAGCATAATGACTTGGCAAAAATGACTCGCTCTCTTACGATCGAACCATCAACCGATCAACGTCGTATAAAATAATAAATTGTAACTTCGTGAAATAAAATCGACTTTTGAGTTTTATTTTAAATACTTCAGCCCCGATTACAATAGCAAGAACGAGAATAGTCATCAATGAAAGTCAGGATGTATCTTTTGCCAGCTAGTGTTAAAGTCTTCTTTTTGCATAAGTCAGTATGAATCAAATCCAAATTTTTCTTTAATTCCAGTAGTTTACTCCTGGCAAAAGGTTTTATAGTCATCTTTCATTCTATATAAATCTCGCATGAGTCTATAAATCTCACCTTTGTCAAAGTCAGCATAGTTTTATCACCATTTTCGTTATAAAATGTTGTCTTACAATCACCAATGCCCTTAATGTTGACATCATATCCATTTGCTACCTTAACGCTCGTTTGAAAAGATTCGTCAAATATGCAAAAATGCTCCTTTTTATCTGTAAATGCGAGGTCGCACCTGAATCGAGTATCCACTCTATATTTGTTGATTCGTTGATCGGAAAAATAGCTTCTGATTCTTCAATGGATTCTCTTGATTCTGTCGATTTTTCATTAATTGCATTAACATTGGTCTTCTCATTTTTGCGCTTTAACTTGTAGAAATTCTTAGCAATATGATTGGGTTTCTTACAGAAATTGCAAATTAACTGCCTCTTTTCACTCTTTATGTTCAAGACTTTTTCTCCATACGTAGAAGGCATTCGTCGTTGGTATTCTTCTATAATCTTTGTCTGAACCAACGACAACTTTGAATCCTTGGAATCTTTTGTTTCCAAAACAGTACGCAAGGTTTGATAGCTCTTTGGAAGACTACTGAGCAAAATTTACTACTTGCCAACATTAAATTTTCTGCTGGTCGTGGGATTGCGATTGCCATTCAAGCTGCTTCTTTTCTCAATGACATTTCCATCTTGAATTTCCAATTGAGGTAAATATCATTTGTCAACTTCGTCATTGAAATTTTCGTATCCATTTTGAATCGAACTTAATTGAAATTATCTTTGATAATGAACTGATAAATTACACTTCCTGGACTCAATGTGGATTAGAGAAGGCCCATATCCCTGTTGGAAGTGGAAACTAATGATGATTTAAATAGAACTCAACTATTCAGTTTGGATAGTAATCCTTCGATCTAAGTGATAGATATGTCATTAACATGCACTAAATCAAGCACATTACCGTAAAAATTGGTAATACTGCTTATCTGAAAGGACCCATTTATGACCATGGAATCAATTGTATAAACAGCTTCATCATTACGCAAATTAACCGTAATATAATATTTATTATTTTCTTTTTCAATTCAATCAATTTCTGGTAAATTGAAATAGTCCACAATTTTCTTGATTGCATCCAAGTGTCTGCTAAAAATATCATAATTAGAATTTGGAGGTATACATACAGTACAGGCCAAAAATATGGATACAGCAAGAAAATTTCAATTTTTTGTCTTTATAACGAAATCAGATGACTTTATCTGCATTTTGAAGGCACATATGTTTACGAATTCACTTCTAGTGACTATTCTATATTCATTTTGTATAAATTAAATGACTTTTACAAATCAAAATTGAGAAAATTCTACTTAAGACGATTTTCTTTAAAATGGCCACCTCTGGCTTTGATGAGTGCAGCGCATATTTTGGGCAATCTTTCAACAAGATTATGCAGTGTACGGACGAATTGACGCCGATTACTGCCAAAAAGTTGAAATTTTGACTCATCTGACCAAAGCACTGATTTCCATTGAGCAATCGACCAATCTTTGTGTTCTTGGACAAATTTTAAACGTTTCCGTTTGTTTATCGGTCGCAAGAGTGGTTTTTTCGCAGCTGTTTGACAGTATTCAAGGAAATTGGAGCGGCCAATGTTTGATTGATTTCAGCTCAAATATCTGACGCTGATTTGAATCGGTTTGCCTTGGAAATCAATAAAATATGGTTGTCATCTCTCTTAGATGTCTTTCGTGGTCGTCCGCGTCCAGCTCTGTTCATGTTACTGCCAGTTTCAATGAATCTTTGTCAACATTTCTGCACTAAATACATTTCATGGAATTTACCGTTATTCAGGTGGTGTGATGCAGACCATGTCGTTGCAAATCATTCAAAATCATATCAATTGTCAAAGAAAAACGTGGCAAATTCAAAACAAGCAGAAATATTCGTTGGAATCAACAAGAAAAATGATATTTTTAATTGCCACAGATTCGCAATAATCTTATTGCGCATGGAAAAAGACAATTAGAAGTAATTATTTCATTTTATTGCCATAGATTTTGTTCAGAATGATTCAAAAATCTCAGATTTACATTAAAGGGGGTTTCCGGTTTTGATTCAATGACCACCACGGAAGAAATCGTAAATTACATTGTGCGGAATAGATTGGTAAGTGACAAGTCGATGTGCAATGTACACAAATTGGTGAAAAAGGACAAGGATGTCAATACGTTGAAATTCGTTTCGTTTAAAATCGAAGTGAATGAAGCCGATTTTAATGTTTTGTCTGCTCCGGATGCCTGGCCAGAGAATGTTTTCGTCCGAGAGTTTCTGCAAAACAAAAATTTATGTGATTTTTTTCCGAACTTGAATTCGAACAACAGACGCAACTCGACCTCAACGGATTTAATGGAAACAAACGAATCACAATTACCGGCCAGCACCGCAATGACCTCGTCGAAATCACAATCGAACAAAACACCGAACAAAACGCCCAACAAAACACCGATAGAAACACCGACAACTTCACCGATAAATCGCATCATTATCTAAGTGATCATTCGTCTACAGTCAATTCGAATGAAACAAATCTGAATGCGCATATACAAAATACTTCGCCTACCAATTTGCCAGGCCACATTAATATTAATCATCTGGACTAATTGGAAATCAATATCTACTCTTCGAATATGCGTGGTATGAGAACGAAATCAAAGGAAGTGTATCGCAACTCATCTTTGTCCGAATATGATATCTTCACATTGACTGAAACCTGGTTAACTGATGGAATCGCTTCATCAGAATATTTTGATACATCATTTAACGTTTTTCGTAAAGATAGGGATCAAACTGATTCAATTTTTGAACGTGGAGGAGGAGTTCTGGTAGCTGTCCGATCTCATTTCATCTGTTCAGAAGTATCTATTTTCAACGCATCATCAATTGAATGCGTTTGTGTTAAATTAACGTTGAATAAGCATACAAATGTATTTATTTTTAATTCGTATATTCCACCAATGTCGTCAAACGAAACTTATCAATCTCATCTTAATGCCATAAAATCAATACATTCATCATGCCGTCCATCGGATACTTTTATATTGACTGGTGATTTCAATATGCCAAATGTGTCGTGGATCGCGGATGATGATTCTAATATTCTCCTGCCAGAGCAAATAGAACCTTCACATGCAGCTGAATTTATTGGTACAATAAGTGAGCTTGGATTGTTTCAAGTCAATAATATTCGTAATTCAATGGGTAGACTATTAGATCTTGTATTTACGAACGACCACGAAAATCTAACAATTTTGAGACCGCCTCCGTAAGTCAAATTAGAGGATCTTCATCCACCGATTTTGCTCACATTTGAATGGCATGTCAATGCTGCTTCATCTGAGCCAAATACCGACACATTTAACTATAAAAGAGGAGACTATTTTGACTTGAATCAGTATTTGTCATCTTTATGCTTGGAAAATCAACTTATTAGTCGTCATCTATCTCTGCACGATAAGGTGACTGTGCTTGTTAATTCATTAACGACAGCAATAGAGCGGTTTATACCAAAGAATACCATTAAACGTAATGTAAAGTGTCCATGGAGCAATGCTCAACTACGCAACCTAAAAAACAAGAGAAATAAGGAATGGAAGAATTTCAAAATCTCGGGTGACAGACGTTCGTTTGATGCAGCATTCGCTGCGTTTGATTCATTGAATACAAAACTCTACGATGACTACATCAATAATATGGCTTCTACTGTTCGGTCAGACTCAAAATCATTCTGGCGTATTATTAATTCCAGGAGGAAAACTGATAATATACCGAAAATTCTTCATTATGGTGATACATCAACGACTAATATTCAAGTTCAAGCTGATCTTTTTGCAAAATTTTTCAACAAAAATTTTGAATTTATTAGGAATGGCTTACAACCCAATCGAGTTACCACCATTGGAGGAACTAATGATTTATTCCTGTTGGAAGAAGCATTTGTATTCGACGAGCTTATGAAAATTGATATATCGAAAGGAACGGGACCTGATGGTTTTCATCCATTATTGCTGAAAAACTGTGCAGCCTTTTTGTGCACTCCACTTCACATCATATTCAACGAATCACTAACTCTCGGATTGTTTCCTTCTCAGTGGAAGAGTTATAGCGTGAATCCAATCTTTAAAAAGGGATCTAGATCAAATGTTGAAAACTATCGCTGTATAGCTAAACTACTAACTATAGCTAAATTCTTTGAGAAACTCGTGAATATTAAACTGACTGATATGGTTGCAAATAGAATATCACCGAAACAACATGGATTCTATAAAAGGCGTTCAACAGTGACCAATCTTATGGATTTTACTCACTTTGTGTTTAAAAATCGACGACAAGTAGATGTGCTGTACACAGATTTTGCAAAGGCCTTTGATAAAGTCAATCATGATATATTGATTTCAAAGTTAAACAGATATAATATACCTAGTAACCTCATCTATTGGATCAAATCATATCTTCGCGACCGTCGTCAATTTGTATACTACAATGGTAGAAGTTCCGGGGAATTCATAGTAAACTCGGGTGTGCCTCAGGGAAGTCACTTGGGACCTACACTTTTTTTACTATTTATCAACGACATAGTTGAGGAATTGGGTATTGATGTGTTTATATCTTTGTTTGCTGATGATCTTAAAATTGCAGCTGCAATCAATTCCGCTTTGGACGCATTGAAGCTTCAACGTGCTATCGATAAATTGAGGCAATGGTGTATCGCAAACGATTTACACCTAAACTTAAACAAGTGTTCAGTGATGTCAATTACCAACAAACAACAATCGAACATCTTTATTGGAAATTACCATTATGGGGATCACGTGTTTGAGAGAGTTAAAGAGCAAAAGGACCTTGGTGTGATTGTGGATTCGAAACTGAATTTTAATAACCACATAAATATGATCGTGTCTGAAGCAAAATCTACACTTGGATTTATCAAACGCTTTTGCTTTGACATAAGAAATCTCAATACGCTCAAGACTTTATATAACACTCTAATTCAATCATTGCTTGAATACTGTTGTGTCGTATGGTTACCATATCATTCGATATCGATAGACTTAATTGAATCGGTGCAAAAGCAATTTACAATATTTGCATTGAGAGAATATCCATCTGCCGAAAACAACTATCATAATCAATCAAAAAAAAAAGAACAAAAATAAAGCGAAACAATATCAATTTATTATGAAAATATGATGACAAAGTTGGAAAAACGGAATATCTGTTGCTGTATCCATATTTTTGGCCTGTACTGTATATAAACAATAAACTATTAAAAAAATTGAATGAATCAAATATTGTACACAAACAAATTCCAAATTTAAAAACTCATTTTGCAGAATACGGTTACTTTGGATTGACAATTTTGCCTCTATTACTACACCACCAGCACTTCTTGTGTGTATTGTTTTTGTTCCTATCACATTGAAATACGCATGAATTTGAAAAGAATTAAGTGTCTAGATGTGATTAATTCATCCATGTTTCAGTCAATGCAATAAAGTCGTAGTCACTAGATAATGTTAATAGGTAAAAATCATTACTTTTGGTTCCGATGCCATGAGTTTTTTGATAATATAAGTGAATGGTGTAGTCAGTTTTTTCCAAATTTTTGTTTGTGTCAACAACTATTTCGATTTGGGTATGATTGACTTTGTATTCGGTGATTTTGACGATGTGAAATCCATTAAATTCCCTTTTGCAGGCGATGTTCTATTTCCTTGTTTGTTTAAATTATCACACAGACAAAAGAAATTGGTAACTTTAATGTGTTAAGGGTAAATTTAATATTAATTTTACCATTTACCGTATGATTTTTACCATTTCACATTTATATGGCAAATTTTTCAAAAGATATACATTAATGAATTAAAGTTACCACAGCACACATTCAATTTACCAATTGCCGCTTCACTCTCAAAACGTAACTCATTTCTATATTTCTGTGTGGTACAAAACAAGCAATATGTCTCACTGCGTGAAATTTTATCCACAAAAGAAAAAAATTGAAGATCTTCAGAATCCAGAAGTGGAATTGGAAAATTTTAGTGATTTATCTATTGTATAAAGGCTGCAGTAGCACAGGTTGTGCCGTCGGAATCATCAGTAAAAGTGAAAAAAAAATTGGCGATTCAATATGAACAATTCAAAAGCATCTTCGATCTCATTGAATCCCAGATGAACAGTTTTCAGTAATACGAAAAGACTCAAAATCAAACTTGACAAATAATACATAATTTAGTGAACAGTTTTATCCAGCCAGTTTATCCTCGCTGCCGATAATAATTATTTGGATACAACATGTGATCAAATGTTTTGTGTTTGTTTTTTAACATTAAGTCAATAATAATGTTTATCTATTGTGGTCCATTTGAAGTCAACGGGTAATGCCATCTAAAGTTTCCGTGGGAAATGATACATGTTTTATGTTAACATGGATTTCGAACGGCCGCTTGTGTCACTGCACCAGCTTCAATACAAACAACACAGACTTCTTGGATTTTGGGCTAATTCCATCTAAGCAATATCACGTTTTCATTTATTTGAATAGTTTATTTACTCTAATTAAGCGTTGTTCACAAAAATGCCACCATTGTTAATAACTACAGCCATAAAAAGTGTATTTCAATACGTAAAGTTCATTGAAGAGGAACAAGACGATCTCAATTTCCAAGAAACGTTTGTGTTCAATTTCATCAACAAATGTTGGAGAATGAGTTTTATTTTTGAAATTTCTATAAAATCATTATAAATTAAATAAATGGTGATGAATATGGTGGTGAAGCGACCCCATCGGAATTTAGATTGATTTGTCACGCCATAATTGCCTTTTTCCCATCGTTAACAGACGCAACAGTCTTTCAACTCTATTGTAGAGTATTTTGTATGGCAACAACTTCGGGTTTTTACATGAAAAGTTACGCAATAAGGCAAAAAAGGAAGACAGCAATCAAAACTATGTCGATGTTGCAATGTCAGTAGATGTTCAAGGTCCAATTGATGATGAGAAAGGTCGTGAATTGATGCAATACTTCAAATTGTGTTGTAGATCAAAACAAGAATGAACTCAAATAAAAATCGAATCATCTGTCGACTTCCGATGAAATATTTTGACTAATCCTCCCGAACAAAGTATATATACCAAATATTTGGATTCTATTTTGCGGACCCAGAGCAGGTAGTTTAGATTATTTTTTGTTAATTTAGTCAACATTGATTCTACTAAAATTACTGAATTTCCTGGATACTGTTCGATTTTGGTCTTCCATTCAATCACATCGATGGCAATTCATTGGTTAACATTTGGTCCTATATAAAAAATATTGTCCTATATATAAAATAGAATACGAGAGTTATGTGAGATCGACAATAATATTGAACAGACAAATGATAACGATGTTCTAGATTTTCTCCATCTACTGAAATTTATTCCAGCACGTCGTTTTAAGCTCGAAAATGCAATTAAATCGCTTATGGTGTTTAGCAAAGTATTTTAAACAAGGGGGTATACACCAACACTCTAAATATTAGTTTTTAGATTATATATCGATTACTTTGAAATTGATAGAATACTTTCTATGCAAATAGCACTAAATAGTAGGTAAAGTAATCGGGAAAAGTAATCTTTCTAAAAAAAAAATTCCAAACAAAGTGCCATAGCACAATGACATTTATTTTATGCAGCTTCCATTATTTATCAATTCTTTAAAAAAAATGACTCAAAACTGTAAGAAAAATTCATTTTGGACAATAATGGAGGATGATCTCTCAATTGAAATTCCTAATTTCATAAAAAACTGTTTTGGGTGAGTTTAAATATTTTAAGATTTCATTCAAAACTAATGATTTGTCTGTTTACACAGCTATTGTGGCTTCAATAATGCTCTTTCATTTAAAAATATTACCGACTCCCACATCAATTCAGTGGAAACATTTATTCGAACAAATTTCAGCATTGTTGAGAACGCCGAAGAGTTTTATGGTCCATTTTATGCAAAAAACCCCAAAAAAATTTATGTTTTTTCCGGGCGATAGAGAGCTAATCAAACAACTTGCATCACATGTAAAAGACATTGTCGATAAAAATGGCAAAAACTCTGGTCTCAGTCATTTCCAATCTACTGCATTGAAACCCAATTATGGCATAGTGTCAGAAACACAGCGCCCATATTTGCTGAATAAATTAATATCAACATTTGATCAAAATTCAATTCATGAAAAAGGAGGTTATCGTTACGATTCAGAAATTCAATTTTTTCTTCATTATTTCGTTCAATTGCCGGTCCAATGAGCTACAAAATTCTTCAATCAAATTTGGAGGGTGCCTTGCCGTCAATATCATCGGTGAATCGTTACATTCAATCTTCACATTATCACATTACGGAAGGAGTTTTGCGTGCAGAAGAATTATGTGTTTATTTGAAAGAAAGGCAATTGCCAAAAGTAGTATCTCTGTCAGAAGATGCAACTCGAGTAACTGGAAGGGCACAATATGATTCGCGTACAAATCAAATAATTGGTCTTACACTACCAACGAATTCAAAAACGCGCATGCCAATCCCGCTGAAATTTCCAGCTAGAAGCGCAGCTGAAATAATTGATCACTTTTCAAATGGAAATGTTTCTGGATTTCTCAATATCATTGTAGCACAACCTGTAGCAAAAAACAGTTATTCATTCTGTCTTCTCATTTATGGTACAGACAGTAAATATTCTGCAATGGATGTGAAAAATCGTTGGACATATATTGAAAAAGAATTAAACAAAGTAGGTGTTGAAGTACTCACGTGGTGTTCCGACTCTGATCCAAGACATAATTCAACAATGCGAGATCTTTCAACGCTGGGTTCAAAATTAGAAAAAGAATGGTTTTCTATGCTTCCAAATACCATCGGGTCAATATATATGCAAGATACAATTCATTTGATAACAAAACTAAGAAATTTAATTTTGCGAACAAAATGGGCAAAGAAAAAACTATTTTTCGGTAAATACGAAATTGATGTGGCTCATGTATACATTCTACTGTATAAATACACAAAAGATAAACACCAGCTGACTGAATCAGTATTAAATCCAGCTGATCGACAAAATTTCCCATCAGCTCAAAGAATGTGCGACTCTAAAGTCATTGAACTTTTGAAAACAGGAGTTGAAAACAGCGAAGCAACAGCATTATATCTAAAAATGATGCAAAATATAATGTCAGCATTTATCGATCCAAATTTGGCTCCATTAAAAAGGCTTCGGTGCATTTGGTTTCCACTGTTTGTTTGTAGGATATGGCGTCAATATATAAAACAACATCAACAGCATAAATTGAAAGACAATTTTTTGTCAATGAATTGTTATTGCTGCATCGAATTAAACGCACATGGCTTAGTTCAACTTATGGTAAAATTGAAGGACACAAATCGATCACATTTATTTTTGCCCGAATTATTCTCAAGCCAGCCGTGTGAAGCAACTTTCCGTCAATTTCGTTCTTTTTCGTCGACATATTCAACGGTCATAAATAGTACAGTGAAAGAAGCTGCATCTCGAATTTCAAAAATTCAGTTACAGAATGAAGTTATGAAAACCTTATCAAAAAAAATTATTTTTCCTGGACTAAAAACACCATCTGCAGCTGACGATTGCAATTCATTTGAATTACCCTCAAAATCAGAAATAATAACTGAAATCGAAAATTGTCAACAAGGTGCAATTGCTATTGCAAAAGAATACGGTTTGATTACTCGAAAGGCAGCCAAAAATTATGCCTGTAATTTGAAACCGCACACAATAATAAGCGATATTAAAGTGAACAGTGCCAAACCAAAATCAATATCACAGCTACAACGCAAAAAATATGCCAATATTGACCTTAGCAACATAAAATTGAAAGATTATTCTGGCAAGTTAGATGTTACAGACATAGATGAATCAAGTCCGTATGCCTCAATCATTGATTATGATGGAAAACAAACTGTTGTTAAGAAAACATCACTGTGTTGGTTGCTGCGAGATGATTGCCAAAAACTGAGCTCCGATCGCTTAATTCGAGTGCGAAACGAAAGAAAAAATCAATTCAAATGTACACTCACTGATTGCAAAAAAAAAAACAAATACCAAGGAAGAACAAAAATAAACAAAAGTAATGATTGAATGCACTCACACAAACAATGGAATCTGAGAATAATGCTATTCAAATATCTTTCGCATTTTTTAAATGTTTTTTGTTTATTGATTCAAAAAAGATACACAACAATGAAGATTGAATTTGTTTTGGTTTTTTTGCTTCACAAAAACATGCTTCTTAAAGACGATAAGATTTCATATTTATTCCAGATATGAACATTTTTATTTACATTTTTTGCTACTCTTAATTTAATTTTTTTTAATTCTAAATACGAATGTATTTATCACTGAAATGAAATTTAATTCACACACAAAATGAGACGACATTTCAAAGTAATTAAATATCAAATTTATGAGCGCACATTTTTGGAACTCAGCCTTCATTTGTTTTGTATTCGATTTGTTGGGCAACAAGATTTAGTATGTTCGAGTCGATATCACAAACGCTGTCGTAATGTACGTGCGATCTGTTGACTTCACCCTCTGACAATCGATATGCAATGCAAATGGATCGCTGATAATTTTCATTCACATTGGTCAACATATGGCAAGGCCCTTCTTCATTGAAAATGACGATATTCACCTTTTCTAGTTCTGAGATGGCTCGTATAGATTCGGGACCAGCCCAGCTTCTTTCTTTAGACAAAACTAGCTTTACATAGTGTTTGCATTCTGTGCTCATATCCTCTATGTCAATCTTATTCATACGTTCGTAAACACAATCTTGCAATTGGTATTGATATTTCGGGAAATTGCTCGGTTCCAAAATATGAGTAACCACACGTTTACGTAAATTTTTTGTTTGTGTATTGTGAGCTCGGGAACCAATTTTATCGCGGTATAATTGGTGAGCTATTGAACTGAACAAACAGTTACCATCTGGTTTGATGATAGCCGCACTGAATGTATAAACCATTTCACCGATGTGAAAATTTACATTTTCTTGCTGTTCGGTATTATGTAGAGTTACTGATAGTACTCTGTTTATTTGCTCCGCGAGTTGCAAATAAAAACATTTATCGACTGCTTCAGTTATGTTATTCGGATCAAATTCATCGTTGGATTCAATGGTGTTTGTTGTTTTATCGTTTTGTATTTTGGTGCTTTCATGTTCTATTATTTCATCGGTTGCATGAATTACACTTTCTTTGTACGCACTCGCAAATGAATCGTCATATTCTTTCGATTTCAAGTGGCTCATCGAATTATTGGCTTTTTGTTTTTTTTTCGGATCACGAGATTTATTGCATTTCAAATTGTGAATTTTTTGCAAATGCTTCTTGAAGTTTGCCACTACCCAATGTGGCCAATCACTTTTGTCATCATAATGAATCGCTTGATATTTGGGTTTCTTTTTTTTCTTGCGATCCTCGTACGCCAACTCCCTTTATAATTTGCACTTCAATGGCACTTTCAGTGACAATGCGATTTAAATCAGCATCAAAAAATTGGTCTGCTTCGTGTGTGTACATACAATGAAGGATTCGCTCTATCAATTGTGATTTTAGTTTGTCGAGATTATTTTCATCCACGGATGACTTTGATTGAAATTTTGTTCGTTTGTTTTCTTTCTTAACATTGAATATTTTGAGCCCTTTTTTCCCTTGATCGGCAATGACGGCTTTCACATGCTGAACCAATTCATCTATCAAAACTCTATCACCCATATGAAATTTGAAATTATGTGGTTGTTTTGCATAAAACACGCCAAAGTGTTCCACTAATTTTTCATCGCTAATGAGAACATTTTCGTCATCAATTGCAATATTTTGACCACTTTCATTCAATTTGTTGATTGTAGTTCGTGTAAGATGATCATACATATTTTCTCTGATGAATTTTTCGGCACATTCGATATGTTCCGGAGTAAGTTTCATGAAACTCAATGCATTCCCGAATCCATATAACCTTAAAAAAAATTCACAACAATTTTTAAAAATTGAAACTAATAATTTTAAAATTTCGAATTTACCCAAGACCAATTTTTATGTAACTCGGAATTTCCACACACAATTCTGCTTCTAATTTGCTCCAAAAACTCTCAGCCATCCTTATTATTTGTAATTAAATCAAAACAATCAAGACATCTTGATTTATTGATGCACGCAAGACAATACAATGTGCATTGGAGGATCGAATGACAGTTGTAAAACAAAACAAAACAAAACAAAACATGAATCAATATTCCGTTCGAGCACATTCCATATTTCAACGAACTTTTATTTAAGCATAAGAGTTTCATTTCATCGATATGATTACAAATGAACATTATAAATTGCGCATATATTTTTCTTGAATTTTTAATTATTTCGGAGAAGTAATTTTATTTATTGTGAATTATAAAGTAAATACGAAAAATTATTATTTTGTGATTTTTTTCAACTTCTTGTACTTTTTGAGAATACTGGAACAATGTAAGTTCGATTCACGCTCCCAGGTGTCGTGAGATGCATCGAATCCTTTCCAATGAATCAAGTAATGAGTCTCTCGCACTTCTTTATGATCAAGAAGATTCTCTACTTCATAGACGTCCGATTCAACATTGTTTTCATTTTGAGACAATGCCATTTTTAATTGTTTATTTTGTGCCACTAATAACGCATTTTATCGTTTTAAATCCGACACGTGATTCTCATTAGCTTCTTCACCCGCTAATTTCATTTCCAATTGATTAATCTTCAAATTGTATTTCATGAATTTTTCTTCAGACGTTTTTTTTGATAGCTTCATCTCTGCCTCTTTTTCATTTAATTTTTGCACCAATGTTTGGTTTTCAGTTTTTAATGACATAATATTGTCAATAAGTTTCTTTTTTTCACTGAGAAAGGATTCAGCGTTGGTTGATGAAAATGATGATGATGGTGGATTGTGTTGCATTTGAAATGTGTTGTTGTGCGCAACTGGACTCTGTTTTTCAACTTTGATTCCAATCTGTGTTTCGACATCCCGCTCCGTTTTTATTTTGATAGGATTTTTGGACGGTTTGACAAATGCATGTGAACGATATTTCTGAAATTTCTTTTGTTATTAATATCACTTAATTGTAATGAAGAAAAATTTGTATATTTACCACGCTGTCAGAAATGAATTCGTCCATTTGTTCAACAGCTTTCCGGAAATCAGCACCTTTGCTTTTTGTGGCATATTTCGTTCGATTTTCAATGTAATTCAGTATTTTGTTACTGTCAACAAATCCGTTTCAGAATGATTGAAACAATCACATTTAGAATAATTAAGAAATGAAATTTTTTTCATAACAACTTACAATTGTTTTGTCGCAAAAAACAGAACACAAGTTTTATTTTTTGGAGTTTTCCCTAGTTGAGGTGGTGTTTCGATGACTTTTGCGGGCCAATACGGACAATATCGCATTTGCACCCACACTAATTCACTAGCATACATTTTTTCTTTTTTTAAACTCATTATTATTAAGATGAAAATTGTGTGGATTGTTTGAGAAAAGAAAGAAAAATGTGATCATATGACATTTCAAATGTCAGAGTGGTACTATTGCATATATAAGACAATGGATTACTTTTTGATTCAAGATTACTTTTTTATTAAAGATTACTTTTAAAAAATTCCAGATTACTCGAAATTTCCAGACTACTTTTGAGTGATTTCCCCCTTGATTTTAAAACTCTCATTTAAAATTTACTGAATTGATTTTAATTCAATTTCACTTTTTTCTTCTTGGATCCGTACAAGCCCGAGTCCTGACCCGAGCCCAGCCGACTCGACATTTGTTCAGTCGGTTACGGATCGAAAAATGAAAAAAAAATCGGGACTGGACGGGTTCGGGCAGCGATCAGAATTATTCGGGCGGTCTTCGGGGCCAAAAATTGGCCCGTTTGCGACCTCTACAGACGGAATTCACGGATTATGCCGAAGAAGAATTAAACCAATACCTAACCAAAATCGCGAATCATGCTATCAAATGAAAAATTAAAATAAATGAGAGCAAATGCGAAGAAATCACTATTTTTGGAAACAACCAACGCAAACAGCCAGAAAAAGAGCACAAGATATAATATTAAAAGTAAACAATAACTCAATCGCAAAAACAACAAATTTAAAATATTTAGTTGTGCACTTATCAAGAATTTTCAAGTTCAACCATTATTAAGAAATGACCAGAAAAAAGATCCTTGCGGTTTATTTTGCGCTAAAAAATATTTTTTTCAATTGGAAAATAGATGCGAACATCTATTCTTTCATTGAAGATTGAAGTTTCAAACTGATGATCCAATGCAATTCATTCAACCAAAAAATTCCCATCCAATAATTGTTATCAGTGTACAATACCCAGTTCCTGACTCAAAATATAATATTGGTTGGCTGCGATCTTGCCTTGATATTCAGTGTGAGACATTACCAAAATCTACGAAAACATGTTTATATTTTTCAAAATATTCATTTAAATGTTTACTGTTTGATTTATTGAAGGTTCCAAATTCCATTTCTGAATTCATGGATACAACGTAAACAAGTACAAATGGGTAGCGATTAAAACGGAGTGAGGAAATTCAATATTTTTATTTTTAACTATTTCATGTAATCGAAAATGGTGTTATATCAATTTGTTCAGTTCAAATGTGTCGCAGAGCACAATCATTTTGTTTTCTGCACATTTTCGCTCATATCCTCTTGGTGTTTTCAATCTAACTGGATCTATAACTTCAAAATGAGATACAAATTCGTTTTTTTTTTCAATTTCAAGATTATTATAGAATGAATTGTATTGATTTACAACTCCGAGTTTGACGTTTAGTCTCGTTTAGTCTCGTTTAGTCTCGTTCGTCTTTATTTTATTTTTATTTAAAGATAATCTGTGTTAAAAAAACAAAACAACTGATATAAACAATAGAACTAGTGATTTTATCTTCGAAAAATATAAAGTGCAACATCAAATATCAAACAAAAACGATAAAATCGGGTTTACAGTGACGGCATTCACGAACAAAGTGATTGTTGTTGTTGTCGCTATTGCAACACAATGACCAAAATAAAACTATGCTCCCGTGACGACTGTCCGCCTGCAAATATAAAATCGGATTTGTCAACGAAGTGTGCAGGTTGTGGTCATGTTGTTCATCTTCCATGTATTGGCATTTTTGTGAAACTCGAGCAAATAAAATCACCGAACGTCAGAATATTTTGTAACAAATGTACTGGCGAAATGTCAAACGAATCGAATGTACCGAGTGGTGAACCAAAAGTGGTCTAAAAAAAACCCGCCGAAAAATCGTCAGCACCGAGTAAGTCAAATTTGATTTTACCAGAAACATTTTCGACACCGAGTGGTACACTGAAACCGCGCCAAACCAAATTGACTGAAATGGGGTTCGCAGAAGCAAAACCAGATGGTCCGTCAATTTTATCTGAATTATCCACAATTAAAAGTATGATTTCGAAATTGACTGGGAAAACAAACGAAATACACGAAGACATGCAATTTTTGGCCCAAAAGTCAATTTCTCGAGGTGATTCGGTACAGAAAAAAACTGTTTCGCGAAACATTTCAATCGCTCATGCTTCGAAATCATCTTTTGCACACACACTCCGACCAAGTCATTCGCAGACACATTGCGCAGTGGCTCACAGCCTCAATCGGCCAAGCGTCAACGTTCCGACTCACCGAAATTCCTTGCTCCGAAAATTAATGTTTCGAAATTTGAAGCTCCAAAGCCAAAAATGGGCACAAAATCGTTTGTCACTGGCCTAAAAATCGTAACAAAACCGAAACGCGTCGAGAAACCGGTGTTCCACAAAGCAATTTGGGTTTCTGGTTTTGATCCAATGACCACCACGGAAGAAATCGTAAATTACATTGTGCGGAATAGATTGATAAGTGACAAGTCGATGTGCAATGTACACAAATTGGTGAAAAAGGACAAGGATGTCAATACGTTGAAATTCGTTTCGTTTAAAATCGAAGTGAATGAAGCCGATTTTAATGTTTTGTCTGCTCCGGATGCCTGGCCAGAGAATGTTTTCGTCCGAGAGTTTCTGCAAAACAAAAATTTAGGTGATTTTTTTCCGAACTTGAACTCGAACAACAGACGCAACTCGACCTCAACGGATTTAATGGAAACAAACGAATCACAATTACCGGCCAGCATCGCAATGACCTCGTCGAAATCACAATCGAACAAAACACCGAACAAAACGCCCAACAAAACACCGATAGAAACACCGACAACTTCACCGATAAATCGCATCATTATCTAAGTGATCATTCGTCTACAGTCAATTCGAATGAAACAAATCTGAATGCGCATATACAAAATACTTCGCCTACCAATTTTCCAGGCCACATTAATATTAATCATCTGGACTTATTGGAAATCTATATCTACTCCTCGAATATGCGTGGTATGAGAACGAAATCAAAGGAAGTGTATCGCAACTCATCTTTGTCCGAATATGATATCTTCACATTGACTGAAACCTGGTTAACTGATGGAATCGCTTCATCAGAATATTTTGATACATCATTTAACGTTTTTCGTAAAGATAGGGATCAAACTGATTCAATTTTTGAACGTGGAGGAGGAGTTCTGGTAGCTGTCCGATCTCATTTCATCTGTTCAGAAGTATCTATTTTCAACGCATCATCAATCGAATGCGTTTGTGTTAAATTAACGTTGAATAAGCATACAAATGTATTTATTTTTAATTCGTATATTCCACCAATGTCGTCAAACGAAACTTATCAATCTCATCTTAATGCCATAAAATCAATACATTCATCATGCCGTCCATCGGATATTTTTATATTGACTGGTGATTTCAATATGCCAAATGTGTCGTGGATCGCGGATGATGATTCTAATATTCTCCTGCCAGAGCAAATAGAACCTTCACATGCAGCTGAATTTATTGGTACAATAAGTGAGCTTGGATTGTTTCAAGTCAATAATATTCGTAATTCAATGGGTAGACTATTAGATCTTGTATTTACGAACGACCACGAAAATCTAACAATTTTTGGACCGCCTCCGTTAGTCAAATTAGAGGATCTTCATCCACCGATTTTGCTCACATTTGAATGGCATTTCAATGTTGCTTCATCTGTGCCAAATACCGACACATTTAACTATAAAAGAGGAGACTATTTTGGCTTGAATCAGTATTTGTCATCTTTATGCTTGGAAAATCAACTTATTAGTCGTCATCTATCTCTGGACGATAAGGTGACTGTGCTTGTTAATTCATTAACGACAGCAATAGAGCGGTTTATACCAAAGAATACCATTAAACGTAATGTAAAGTGTCCATGGAGCAATGCTCAACTACGCAACCTAAAAAACAAGAGAAATAAGGAATGGAAGAATTTCAAAATCTCGGGTGACAGACGTTCGTTTGATGCAGCATTCGCTGCGTTTGATTCATTGAATACAAAACTCTACGATGACTACATCAATAATATGGCTTCTACTGTTCGATCAGACTCAAAATCATTCTGGCGTATTATTAATTCCAGGAGGAAAACTGATAATATACCGAAAATTCTTCATTATGGTGATACATCAACGACTAATATTCAAGTTCAAGCTGATCTTTTTGCAAAATTTTTCAACAAAAATTTTGAATTTATTAGGAATGGCTTACAACCCAATCGAGTTACCACCATTGGAGGAACTAATGATTTATTCCTGTTGGAAGAAGCATTTGTATTCGACGAGCTTATGAAAATTGATATATCGAAAGGAACGGGACCTGATGGTTTTCATCCATTATTGCTGAAAAACTGTGCAGCCTTTTTGTGCACTCCACTTCACATCATATTCAACGAATCACTAACTCTCGGATTGTTTCCTTCTCAGTGGAAGAGTTATAGCGTGAATCCAATCTTTAAAAAGGGATCTAGATCAAATGTTGAAAACTATCGCTGTATAGCTTAACTACCAACTATAGCTAAATTCTTTGAGAAACTCGTGAATATTAAACTGACTGATATGGTTGCAAATAGAATATCACCAAAACAACATGGATTCTATAAAAGGCGTTCAACAGTGACCAATCTTATGGATTTTACTCACTTTGTGTTTAAAAATCGACGACAAGTAGATGTGCTGTACACAGATTTTGCAAAGGCCTTTGATAAAGTCAATCATGATGTATTGATTTCAAAGTTAAACAGATATAATATACCTAGTAACCTCATCTATTGGATCAAATCATATCTTCGCGACCGTCGTCAATTTGTATACTACAATGGTAGAAGTTCCGGGGAATTCATAGTAAACTCGGGTGTGCCTCAGGGAAGTCACTTGGGACCTACACTTTTTTTACTATTTATCAACGACATAGTTGAGGAATTGGGTATTGATGTGTTTATATCTTTGTTTGCTGATGATCTTGCAGCTGCAATCAATTCCGCTATGGACACATTGAAGCTTCAACGTGCTATCGATAAATTGAGGCAATGGTGTATCGCAAACGATTTACACCTAAACTTAAACAAGTGTTCAGTGATGTCAATTACCAACAAACAACAATCGAACATCTTTATTGGAAATTACCATTATGGGGATCACGTGTTTGAGAGAGTTAAAGAGCAAAAGGACCTTGGTGTGATTGTGGATTCGAAACTGAATTTTAATAACCACATAAATATGATCGTGTCTAAAGCAAAATCTACACTTGGATTTATCAAACGCTTTTGCTTTGACATAAGAAATCTCAATACGCTCAAGACTTTATATAACACTCTAATTCAATCATTGCTTGAATACTGTTGTGTCGTATGGTTACCATATCATTCGATATCGATAGACTTAATTGAATCGGTGCAAAAGCAATTTACAATATTTGTATTGAGAGAATATCCATCTGCCGAAAACAACTATCATATTTCTTCATATGAATGTAGACTGGAAAATTTGAAAATGATGAAACTTGAAAGGAGGCGTATCAATGCAGCTTTGCTGTATTTCTACGACGTATTGAACGACATTATCCCATGCTCACAGATAAAAAACGATATTGCGCTTCATTCAAACCCATTCAATCTTCGTGAATCGTCGGTGGAAACTTTTAGAATAATAGATCTATTACTTATTAATGAACATACGGCACCAATAAATCAGATGTGTAAACTTGCAAACTTCATTGATGAACTGTTTAAAGAACCTGCTTCTCGTGCAAATTTTAAATCTCAATTAGTTGCCTGTGATAAATTGAATCTTAGGTTGAAACAACAACAAATCCAATGATTGTAATTAAACCATTTCTTTTTAAATTTCATTAGCATTGTTAATATTGTGATATTGTGATTATGTGATATTTTTAGCATAGTTATCGAATGTAATATTTATACAAATTGTATACAATGTTTGAATGGATTTTTCTAAAAGAAAAGATACAGGTTTTAATGGTGGTGAGATCCGATATAATCGATTAATGACCCTTACCTTTTCCCTGTCAGATATGTAATTAATCAATAATGAATAAAAACAGCCAGTCTTTGGCGGTGTATTGTTAAATAAACATAAGGGCATCAAAAAAAAAAAAAAACATAATTTGCACTTTTTAGCACCAGAACGATTTCGAACAAATTGTTATCTGAAGTTATCATTGGTCCTTTTCTGTACTCAAAACAATTGTAATTGGTAAATTTTAACACCTTTTATTCATCATTCCCAATGAATTTTGGTAATTGATGAGAGTAAACACTTTATTCGTTGTGTCGAATAAATTCCGTGCTTGTTTTAGATACTTCAATGAAATCTGTAGGAAAACGCATTTTCCAATAATTTATTAATGGACCGATTTTTCTGATTGCATTTGGATAATGTAAGACATGGTGATGTTTTGGCAACAATATTATAATAAATCTTTATTGAGGATGCGTAGTGAATTTCATATGCAAGGACAAATCGACAATGTCTTATTCGCAAATTTCACGAGAATAATTTATTTGCATGATTTTTAGTAAACTTTCTCTTCAGTTCCAAATAAACTGAAGTTTTTCTTTGAAGTCGGCAAAAATAAATGTGTTATGATGAGATATTTTTGCGTTGCATTTTGGCCTAAATTACGTTGCTCGAACATTATGTATGACGGTTTATTCCGTTTATTGAGTTGCCCATATGAGAAGACGCGTCAAGTTTTTGTATTTGTTTTTTTTTCCAACATTTAGTTTGAATAACAATATTCGAAAAAATGATCCAAGAAAAATGGAATTCTCTTCGTTAACGTCGTGCATAACGTCTGAAGTGATGTTTTCTAAAACATGAAAACTTTGAAGCTGATTGAAAATACATGAACGCTTGATGCCTTTCGTTGTTTTGAAATTAATGGGTTTGCCTTGTGTAATTAACTTCTTAGCAGCTTCAAAACATTTTCCGTATGATTATTTTGTCCGCATAATATCAGAACGCTCTTTCACTAAACATTCTGACTCTTCCTCACTTATTTCACACAGTCGACAAAAATAACTATTGAAATTTTCAACAAATCCAAGAGCTAAATTATCAGCTGCAAAACACACGAAACTTCCTTTTTTTCTTCCTTTTGATCATCAACTTCAACACCTATACTTTCCAATTGAGTTAGTTCATCAAGTATCAATTTTGCTTTTTCGTCGAAGGCATTGTCATCAAATTTCAGATTTGTGGTCTCACAAAGCGCAACAAGAAACATATTGTCAGTTTTGGAGGTCAATTTTTTAGGTAAATTATAAATAGTGAAATAGACAAACAAATTCAACTTATGAATGACTTTTTATTGTAGATTTAAATGCATTACAAACATCATAATCGTCTGTAAACAAACGAATTTTAATTGCTAGTTTGTCGTCATATAGTGTACATATTTATGTACTTCAGAGCAGCAAAACTGTTCATAAATTCCATCGCAACATATATCCCCTCCGCTCGTGTTAAATTCAAAATACATTTGTTTAAATCTGGTTGAGAAAACAAACATTGCAATGTTCGTTTTATTGGAATATATTGGAACGTTGCTTGCGTTATTGTGTGATCCGACAGATTTGATTTCAAAATCAATTTCGTTTGCCATTTTAAGGCAATAGCTTTTTCAACTGGTGCGACATAATTTGATGATTCTTTGAGTATTTTTGTTTCTTTTGTATGTCGTATCACTTTTCTTTAATTAACTACAATAAGCCGGCCAGATTGCCTGGAATTTCCCAGACTTGCCCGGCAGAGATGACTCGCGGCTCCCTCTGCGAGCTGGCTCCTCTTTGCATGAGAGCTCAGCTCAAATTGAGCTGACTCTTTTTACATGCAAATCCACCGTCGACATTTGACGTCAAATGTAATTTGACAGTTCACTTTTTTTCACATCACACTGTTGATTTACGTCAAATGTCACCGTTCGAAGTTGATTTATGTTATTTTTCTATGAATGATATCCGTTTTTTTTCGTTAAAAATTCATCGTAAATGATCCATGACTAATTTTATAATAAATTACTGCATTACTTTGATTCATATATTTATTTTATTTTAAATATCAGTGGATTTGCATGTAAAAAGGGCTGGCTCAATTTGAGCTGAGCTCTCATGCGAAGAGGAGCCAGCTCGCAGAGGGAGCTACGAGTCATCTCTGTTGCCCGGGTCAGAGCTGTTATCCGCACCAATAAATGGCGCGCACCACATTGTGAGCGTGCGAATTTCATAAGTTTCGGCACTTGAATACATAAAAAATTAGCAGCTCAGTTCATAACAAGTATGTTGAGTGCAGCACTTTTGTTTTGTATGCATTCAAGTGCCGAAACTTATGAAGATCGCACGCTCACAATGTTGTGCGCGCCATCTATTGGTGCGAATAACAGCTCTGGCCCGGGTTTTTGAAACTTCTGCCGGGAGAATTTTGCCCGGGCCGGAAATCCGGGCTTTTGAGCAAAAGTCCGGGAAAGTCCGGGATTTTCCGCGTTTTTCCCCTCAACAATTTGTTTTTTCTACACATCAAAAAAACCCAGCTGTAGAGAAGTGGTTAGCATGTCGGCTTTGCAAGCGTGGGGACGTGGGTTCGAGTCTCACTAGCGGCCGTTTGATTTTCTATCAATTTCATCATTGCTAATAACAGTGATATATTGATGGGAGACAAACTAACACATAAAACAGTGATGTTCGACTCACGGAGTGTTTCGGAGGACACTTTAAGCCGTCGGTCCCGTATGTGTGCACAAAGAGGATTTTGAGTTAGCACAGACACACGTAAATTGACTACCTCAACGCTAAGGTTGTGTTATTCGGTATTTCTAATATTCAATACACCACCGCAAAAAAGGTAGTAGCCATTCATGGGCTCGAGCATTCGAATGCGGTGCAGTCGTGCCCTGCAAGCCTCTCACCAATGTATTCGAATAATAGTTATCTAATGGTATCTATTCCTCAACATTCCCAACCATACTATGAAATCGGATTCAAAAGCAATATCACTAGAAGAGAGAAAATGAGTGAACAAATCTGCGCACAATGTACAACGTACAACGTGGAACAGACCCACAACAACCAATTTTTCATCCTGAACCTAGGAAAAGTCATCTCCGATCGTTTTGAGAATTTTTAAATTTAGGACCCACCTTCCCCTTCACACTACGTGTGGGTTTAAAACTAATTGAGAATTTGCCCGGTATTTGGATTCCGAACAGTCCGGGATTTTGCCCGGATTTTCAAAATTTTTGACTTTCCGTATTTGATTTTGTGCCAATCTTCGGTTTGGATGCATCATATTTCGAAACACTGAGCCCCATCCAATCATTTACGTTAACGTGTATTGTTTGTTCGAATTATATCACCATATGGCTGAGATTTTACCGCTTCAACTGAATCTCTCTTTGGTTTCTGTGTGATATGCAATTTTCACTGCAATGGAGTCGCTTGAGTCGATGTTTTCTTTGAGTATTGAACAAGAATGTCTGTGCCAATCTTAATCGATCTAATTGATTTAAAATTTGCTTCGGTCGATATTTTCATTGTCTTTAAATTTTGTTGAATCCTCCCAATTCTTAAGCAATCGTTTCACCTGTTTCAGTTCATTTTTGACATATTTTTGAATTTGAACGGGTCGTTGGCATTTTCATCAATTTTTTTTCGTTCAGTGGATGAGCGCGATTCAGCACATCAAAAAAACGTCAATTAAGATAAAAACACATACATAACCGATCCGTTTGCATTGATTTTCACGGTGTCACAATCATTTTGAACGTCCCCTACCGACAGCAAATTTGGCGAAATAGAAACCAGAACACATCAAAAAATATCCATATTCACATTTTTCGAATTTCAGTTTCGGTTCAGAAATCATTGCCGGTGGGCAATCATACCGGTTGCAATTGTGTTTTGATGGCATTGTGTTGCGTTGAAAACAACAACAAAACACTGGACGCCAGTGGTCAATCTGCTTCCATCAGTTGTTCATGATTACAATAGAAAAACTTGATACTTTTCATATATACAGATCAATTTAAACTATCAATTTAAAGAGTTAAAACAAAAAAAAAAAAAAAAAAAACAGATAAATTAATTATATTGTATGAAAATAAAATAAAATTAGAAACGAAAAGATTCTGACACTAAATTGACAGTATCCCAATCAGAATGACATCTTCAAGAATCGTTCGATTATATTTAAAACTCAGAAATAAACCGGACAACCTCCAATTTTTTAGCTGTTGAATCCATCGAAAAGCTACTTAAAGCTATTCAGAAGCTCTCTCAATATATATATAAATTGGTGGCTCAATTTTCAGCAAGTGAGCCACTTTTCTGAAAACCAAGTAAAACACCCATTTTCATGTAAAAAATAACAAAATTGTATTTATTCTTATTGCATGTTGATATTACATCAGTGCGATGGCTTACATTGCATGTTTTCAATGAATCAGCGAAAGTCTGGTGAACTTTCACAAAGTTCACATCTGATTTCAGATTCTAAACTACTTTGCGACAAGCATCTGCGATATTTTGACTTGCGTCGTACAAGACTAGAAAATGTAATTTCACAAACAAAGGCAGAACCAAATGGACACAGAAACTTTTGAATTATTCCATTTAAAACCAAAAAATGGAATTATCAGAAATCAATCGCCACCACATTTCATCAGTCGATTCATTGACACCTTGACTGTCTTCAGTTAGCAAAGAAATATCATATTTCAAACTTGTCTTTTTTACTTCGGAGATCTCAGACAGCTTCTCTGTTATACTATCATCAAAAATGAATGGATTTTTTATAAACTGAAATGCCAAACCGTATTTTTTGAATCCTGGAATCGTAATTCAAATTCGTCAATTAATCGGACAATGAATTGTACGAAAAGAAATGTGTCATCGATTTCCGCATGACGTGAGCTCAACGTTGGAAAAAATGTAAAGTCATGTTCTTCAATTTGTTCTTTAAAAACGGGCAATTTTCGCGAAAATTCTATAATCCCTTGAGGATTTTGCCTTGTAATTTCAAGTTGAGCTCATTCAAGTGATTTGTTATATCTATCCGTCTTGAATGTCACTGAACGAATGATTGGAGCGCCCCCTCGTACCGGTTATTCGACAGCTGGTTTTGTGAAAGTGAAACGCTTTGTAACTTTGAAATATAAATAAACATCCATAACTTAAAAAGTCAGTGCATTTTCGCCGGATGTCAATTTTTTACTTTGATCGTAATTAAAATCGTGGAAAATTGTGGAATTTTCGTATGTGCAACAGAGATATCCGGTTCGATTGATTGGCATTTACTCACTTCCGTCGGTATGCCAACAAACGCCAACAAAAGTAAATAAATTTCAATCAATCCAACCGGATCGAACACACGAACGATCAGACAAAATTGTCCCTGACTATGGAGAATTTAGTCCATGCAAATTATGGTAAAACAAAATCCATCAAATTCTACATATAACCGAAAACAATTTATTCCGATTTATTCGAAAAATAGAATATATTTTTTTTTAAGAATTCTAAAGATTGATTTTTGTTTATCGAATGTTTATACGAATACGAATACGAATGCACAATCATGCATAAAATCGCAGAATATAATCAATTGAATATAAAATAATAAATGACTTATTTAGCCAGCTTAAGCCCGTTCGAGCCCGCTTGAGCCCGATTAAGCCCGACAATACAGTTGAATATTCCGTACCGTTCCGTTCTGTACACACTGACACCGACTGTCACACACTTAGGTGCGCTTGGGTAGTCATGGTTGGTGAAGATTTTGTCAACCGTGGACAAACGTTTGCACTAATGCGAAAGGATTATTTTGTTCGGAAATGATTGAAAAGAATGGAAAAACTGGGAAAAACCAGGAAAAACCAAAACGAACCAAGATGTACCGAGATGTACAAGGAAACGCAAGCAAAAAAACAAAAGTGCATAAAAGTTGATCTATCAAACTCGGTCAAATTCCATAGCATTCCATTCTTTCCACTAAAGAGGGCGTAACAACATGAATAAATCGAAAAAAAGATTATGATTGAAATAAAACACAATTTCTCGTAAATGATGCATATAATTCATTAGAATGAATAATCAATAAGCGTGATATCATGATATTTTCACTGTTTTCAATTCGTTTCAATTTTATGCAATTTCACAATAGAAAGCCGCCAGCAGGCAAAAAATGTGTTCGTATTCTTCTTCCAATTTCTGTTCAATTATGAATTGTGTGATTTCCCCAAACAAATCCTTGAATCGATTCAACGCATTTCCACAGCTCAGCCAACGAACGCCACAAAAGTAGACAACATCTTTGTATTTGGAGTCCAGCTCGTCTGTCAATAGCTTGAATTTCCGATGATTCAACGCACTACCGCGAATAAGATTGATAATCTGTCGAAGAAAAAAATCACCGGAATGAATATTTGATTTGAAAAAATCTTCCTTGAAATAAATAAATAGAAGCAAATAGAAATATTTTCTAGTTTAAACACACCTTCGTGACGTTCTTCAAAGCGGTGCTGTCCTTTTCTGTCAATCGGTTCACAATGACAAGAAACGCATTAAAAATATCTTCTCCACGTGTTTTCTTATCAAGTGGAAACACTGCCAAAATGTTTTCATGATAATTTATCATATCGACTGTGTATCGGACCCAAAACACCAGCTGAGCTGTGTCGCGAATGTCGGTCGGCCCATCCAATACCAAAGAAAACCACTGACACTTCTCCAAATCACGTTTCAACTGGTTTTCGATGTCCGTTCCGGTAACATTCACACGCCGGCTAATTGTTTTGTCACTCACTTGTAGCAAATTAATGCTAGCCAAGAGCTGCCCCTTGACTTTGTTGTCCATGCCTTCACACAATGTTTCGACAGTGGAGCACATCAATTTTCCATAAAATTCACCGTCGACACAGAGTCCGGCAGCAATTTTGAGAGCTTTTGAATAACGTGTCGTTTTTTAATCGAATTACGTAATCTCCTTTTGTAATCCGAATATTACTCCGACGCGTTATTCAACAGTAATTTGTAATTTCAATCCGGTATTACTTCTGCGATTACATTTGTTATATATATACATACATATATAAATATATAATATATTTTACAAATCAAAAATGAGAAAATATTACTTAAGACGATTTTCTTGAAAATGGCCACCTCTGGCTTTGATGATTGCAGCGCATATTTTGGGCAATCTTTCAACAAGTTTATGCAGTGTTTCCACTTGTATGTTTTGCCAAGCATCTTTTAGACATTCCCAGAGATGTGCAAGGCCTTTTGGTCGCAAATCTTTCACACGGCGATCGAGTTCGTCCCACAGAAGTTCGATTGGGTTGATATCTGGTGATTGTGGCGGCCATTCCATGACTTGAAGCACACCAAGGTCTTGTTTATTTTGTAAATAAGTGGAGCACAATCCAGAAGTGTGTTTTGGATCATTATCCTGCTGGAAAATAAATCCACGACCGATCAATTGATTTCCAGATGGAATCGCATGGCGTTGAAGAATGCTGTGGTATGATTCTTTTGTCATTTTTCCATCAATTTTCTTGAGTTGGCCGACTCCATCATACGAGAAACAGACCCAAACCATCACAGAACCGCCTCCGTGTTTTATAGTTGACGCAATACAATCGGAATTGATCCGTTCACCTGGTTTTCTACGGACGAATTGACGCCGATTACTGCCAAAAAGATTGAAATTTTGACTCATCTGACCAAAGCACTGATTTCCATTGCGCAATCGACCAATCTTTGTGTTCTTTGACAAATTTTAATCGTTTCCGTTTGTTTATCAGTCGCAAGAGTGGTTTTTTTGCAGCTATTCGTCCAACCATTCCATTTTCTCGCAGTCGCCGTTTGACAGTATTCAAGGAAATTGGAGCGGCCAATGTTTGATTGAAATCAGCTCGAATATCTGACGCTGATTTGAATCGGTTTGCCTTGGAAATCAATAAAATATGGTTGTCATCTCTCTTAGATGTCTTTCGTGGTCGTCCGCGTGCAGCTCTGTTCATGTTACTGCCAGTTTCAATGAATCTTTGCCAACATTTCTGCACACCACTCCTCGAAATTTTTAATATTTTGGCGATTTCGGCGTATAATTTGCCAGTTTTTTTAATATTTCAATTTGTGAGCGTTTTTCTGGACTTATTTCATTTTTTCTTGCCATTTTGCAGCACAGAAACTAATTTACCACTGATATTTTGATCGTTATTGACGTTTGATTGATACTTTTTTCATCTAAATACATTTCATGGAATTTACCGTTATTCAGGTGGTGTGATGCAGACCATGTCGTTGCAAATCATTCAAAATCAGAATGATTCAAAAATCTCAGATTTATATTAAAGAACAAAAATAAAGCGAAACAATATCAATTTATTATGAAAATATGATGACAAAGTTGGAAAAACGAAATATCTGTTGCTGTATCCAAATTATTGGCCTGTACTATATATATATATATCATTACTATATATATATATATATATATATATATATATATATATATATATATGTGTGTATGTATATATATAACAAATGTAATCGGAGAAGTAATACCGGATTGAAATTACAAATTACTGTAAAATAACGCGTCGGAGTAATATTCGGATTATTCGATGCGTTATTTAACAATAATTTGTAATTTTAATATCAGATTAGTAATTTTCCGGACTCTGCGTCGACATACGGTTTTCCATGCTAAATTGAAAGCAATTTCATACGATAAACGTGACCAGTTCATTTTTACTAATAAATCGTTGACAACATTTTTCTCATACTGGAAACTTTTTTTTAGTCGATTTATTTCTGTTTTCCTTTCTTCGGACGCTGGTGGAAACTTCGCATCGATGTGTGTGTGAACGGTGGTGAAATGCCGCTTAAGGTTGCTTGATTTATTATCACTTTCAGCACGACACAGTAAGCAAATCGGTTTGCCGTTTTGTTCAATAACAAAAAAATTATTCTTCCAATTTTTATTGAAATTTCCAGTGGATTTGCGTTTCAAGTCCTTCGGTTTTGCACCAATCACTTTTTTCGAAATTGTACTTGCTTTATTTTTTTCGCAGCTACCATTTTCAGAACACATTTCATTGTTTCATTTTTTTCAACACTCTTATTTTCCAAACTTGTACTTGTTTATTATTATTAGACTGATCAGATTGATTTAGCCTAAGTATTTTAACAACAAAGCGTTCCATTTTGCTTGTGCATCTCACGACCCGCCAAAACTCAATGCGGAATTCAAATGATAACAAAACGCATTGGGCTACTGCGACAATTGAATACGCACACAGCTAACGACACTGTTTATGCTTCATGATTATTGATTGGCAGTACTACGTGAGCACGGACTTTCGTTTTCTTTTTAGCGAAGATTGGAATAAAATGAAACAAAAAATTTTCCTAGAAGTCTAACGGGACGAGTGGAGTGGCAAAATGCGACAAACATAAACGACATGAGCTTAGAAAACAAACAAACGGAAAGAATATTTAATGAGAGCTGTTGAAACCGATAGTTGTAGCGTATTGTAAATGTAAATATGAGAAAAATTGATTGAAATGTGTTTTCGAGCGGTATTTACATTTAAAGTATTCCATGAATTTGACTCTGCAAAACAAACGATATCAAAAAAAAATTCGCTCGTTAAAATTTGCTAGCGAGCCACTCTCCGGCGTCCAGTGTGCCACAAGTGGGTCACAAGCCATAGTTTGACGAGCCCTGGTTTACATGAACACATTGGAAGACAGGCGAACCATCGCTCAAATTGTATTTATTTTAGCTTTAATTGATACAACGATCTCGTGTCCAAACTTACTAGGACAATTATATTTTAGAATACCGTTAAGACGAACAAGAAACAGAGACCTTTTAAATGTTGATAACACTAATTATCCCTTTAATGCAATGAAAATCAAATTTAACCAATTCAATGAAATGTATGATATAAATGAAAGCATAGTAACTGTCAAAAAGAATCTGAAAGAATTTTTTAAGAACCCAAATTTATAGAACAAAATTTTATAAAAAGAAGTTATAATAACTATTAAAAGATTTTTGTTTGTGTGTTACAAGAGTCGCCACACAAATTTTTCGTTTCGACCCCGAAAATCTGTCCTTAATCTCATCGAAATGACTTGAAATTGTGTATGACTCATAATTTTCATAAAATAATAATATCCTGAAAGTTTCAATTCGATACAATGTGAGCTTGAGATATCCACCATACAAATTTTTAGTTTAGACCCCGAAAAGACCCCAAAAATCTTAAACTTTTTAGGGGAGGTAGTCCTAAATCTCATCAGAATCACTTGATATTTTGCATGACTTATTTTTTTCTCATAAAAATAATATTCTGAAAGTTTTATTATGATACAATGCGAACTAGACATAATCCCAATACAAATGTTTCTTAATTATATTGAAACCCGCTTATATGAAGGGTTGAGAGTAAAAGTGTCCAAAGTAATCTCACCTTCTTTTCTCGCTGATGGAAATGTTTATGAACAAGAGCAGGAGGTGAGATCACTTTGGTTACTTTCACTCTCAACCATTCATATAATGATAAGAGCCCACTAGAGCTAACTGAAGACATGATCCGATTGATCTGAAAATCAAAAGGTTTCCATTCCACATGGAAACCAATTTCTGTGTTAATTTTTGATCAATACTAATCCCAAATTGTTGAGCTAACGTGTTAACAAAATTTTGCGTACAGCGGACAATGGACAACAAATTTCTCCAAGAATGGTTGCAATGGTTTTTTTAGTTTCAAAACGCATAGAAAACTCATTTCGGGCGATCTGAATTTTTTGGACCGATCGCAAAACTTTTACTACATACAGCGGTGAGTGCGGAAAAGTAACAATTGCATTGTTTATGCATAACAAATAAAATATCATTTATTCACTGTAATCATTGTAAATATTGAAATTTAATTCATGTGTTTTCGAAGAAAAAAAAAACAACTCTGTCGTAGAGTTTTATTTGATAAAATTTTGGATTTATAATAGAAAAATAGCATATTTTATTATTCACATAATCAAATTTGCCAGATATTTCCAGAAGCATAATTCAAACTTTAATTGAATTCTCAACATAAATCGTGATATTCAAATTAAATAAAAGGATATCAAATGATTTATCATTTAAATCCAAATGTTCAATGATTAACAGTCTCATTAATTATATTGTTTTTCTTGTATTTGGGCTTTTCAATGTAATTACGAAAAATTTGTATGGGGGCTACAGTTTCAGAATCTTATTTTTTTATGAATGAGACATACCATTGCCTATTGAAAAATATTTCGTGTGTTTTGGGTTTGTCTTTCCAACATAGGCAATGATATGTCTCTCCGGTCGGTTTCATAGTAAACTCCCATGAAAATTGTATAAATTCACATTCGGTTGAAATAACGTGTTCGATTGTCGTATTCTCTCGTTTCTGAGAGTTTCATCTAAAGTGCCCATGTAGAATAAATAAGGTTTAGAAATAAAACACAGCCGACAATAAGTTTGGTTGATAATTTGGTGGAAATATCGTACTAAGGGTATTACACTCTAATTATGACCTAACTGCCAAACTGAACCTCATTTCATATATAAATACACAGTACAAAAATACCATCCGCCGTCATACGAATTTACGGCTGATGGAGACGCCCAGTCGTAAATACGTATGACGGTACATATTTTCAGCGGTTCTTACCAGTCATTGTGAAATAGATATTTAGCAGCAAACTGCTGGATATTTATCTGGCTAAATAACGCATGCGTCCACACAATCGAACGCATGCGTCCACACAATCGAACGCATGCGCACAGTTGAGTGGACACATGCGGCTGCTTGTATCGCTCCAAACGATGTACATAGTGTTACAAATGAAGCGATACAAGCAGCCGCAGCGTCCACACAACTGTGCGTATGCGTTCGATTGTGTGGACGCATGCGTTATTTAGCCAGATAAATATCCAGCAGTTTGCTGCTAAATATCTATTTCACAATGACTGGTTCTTACATCTGACAAATATTCTAAGAAGAAGAAGAGAAGAAATGTGTTTTCGCCGCTAATACATCTGAATATGCGTACCGTCATACGTATTTACGACTGGGCGTCTCCATCAGCCGTAAATACGTATGACGGCGGATGGTATTTTTGTACTGTGTAGAGCAGCGCTGTCCAAACACGGTGCCACTGTGCCACTAGTGGCACTTGCTATGATGCACAGTGGCACCGAGAGCCATTCCCGTTCGTTTTCGAATTTTCGTCATATTGAGTATGTTCGTCATCACAAATGAATGATTTTTTTTATCAATTTCTCATTAAAAATAATTTTTAGATTTGTGATGCGACAAATTGAAGTCGGTTGCTATTTATAAAGTCGTTGTTTTGGCTGAATTCAATTTATGCTGACGCATATTTTCTTTTGTCCATTATTTGCACGCGTTGTGTCGTTCGTTTTTGTTTATATTTTTTTCTATGTTTACATTTGATTATTGAGCGATATTGATGACACTTTTTTCCAAAGATTGTTTGATCATGAGGGAGACGGGGACGGAGAGCCATATGATACAAATATCTTTACCCAATTTCTCGATATCTTGGTTAAGAAATTCGATTCGCGATTTTCAGATTTCAAGGAATTTAGTTTGGTATTCAAGTTTCTTAAAAACCCATTCATTTTTGATGAAAACCGTATCGAAACGTTGGCAAATCTTCTCAAAATAAATAAAAATCATTTGCAATTTGATATTTCATTGATCAACGAAGAAACTTCCAAGCCAAATGAAAAAAGTGACGCATTATGGAATCGGTTGCTTTCTGAATGCAATTTTATGGTTCTCAAAAATATCGTTCAAAAGTTCTTCTGCATGTTTGGCTCTACATACGTTTGCGAAACTACGTTTTCAAGTTTAGCTCGTCGCAAATCGAAATTCCGTAATACGTTATCTCAAACAAACTTGGAATCTGAAATTCGATGTGAGCTCAGCCAGATTAAACCCGATTTTTGCAATATGACAAAAAACAAAGAATGCCATCCATCGCATTGATTTCGCAATAAACACATTTGATTACATTTGATTTTACATTTTATCGATTCTTTTTAAGAAAACAAATATTCAGACAACCAAAACAATCATTATTATTTATCAAGTAAGAAACATAACCAAATACATGAGAATTTATTTTTGAAACAGCAAACTGAATGTCTTTTTTATAATTTAGCGAAGAATTAAATGTGAATATGCTGTGTATTGGTAACAATCTTTGAAAGTTTTTTTCACTCTAGAAAAAAGTGGCACTTTATACGATCTTGGTGCCACCATTTTGGCACCAACCAAAAAGAGTTTGGACAGCGCTGAAATAGAGTCTGAGGTTATAATTAGAAATACTTTAAGTCGTAGGTTCAAATTTGGACAATTTACCTTATTTTTCAGTGGAAGTAAATATGAGCAAAATAATACATGTTCGCATATATTGAACGTAGCTGTAAGAAGGAGGAGTTTATTCAACAATATGTTTAGCTGCTTTGACAGATGTCACATGACTCGTTCACATTTCAACACTTTTCCTTGAACGAATGCTTTAAAAACATTTTTGAGTATAAACTATATAATACTCGCTCTGCAAAAAAAAAATATCTTCCATTTGAATTCTTTTAGCAATTAAGTTTAAAGGAATAAAGGAATTATTTGCAATAGATTATTTTTACCCTACTTAAATAATTTGGATGAGTTCTTTCCAATTGACTATTACCCTACTGCTTTGGTAAGGAAATCTTCCAACATCTTGTCAGTAGGCATTTCAGTTGGATTAATTTCTTGTCGATTTTTTGGCTGATGAACAATCCTTTCACATGCACGTGCTTGGTCAGATCCGATTAGCTGTTGTCGGTTGACGTGCTCATGGCGCTTATATTGTTGCAATGCAAAATCAAGGTATTTGGTTTAAATGAGAAAACACTTTTTTCCAGTCGTTTTATTAACAAAAATGCTTCTTTCGTTGCGGCTACCATGAACTTAGATTCGGTTGATGACTCTGCTTTGGTTTTCTTGTCTTTTGGTGTTCCATGTCACCGCCGCTCCCTGCAGTTTGAATATGAATGCCGTCTTAGATTTGCGTTGATCTAAATCACTTGCGTAGTCTGCATCACAATATCCCTTGAGCTCGCTTGGTTCTTTGGTGTACACCATACATTTGTTGATTGTGCCTTGCAAATATTGTAGTACTCGTTTCGCAGCACCCCAATGCACTTTCCCTGGATTTGTGCCATATATGCTGAGAAGGTTCACTGCGAAGTTGATGTCTGGTCGCGAAACTTGTGCGGCAAATAACAAACTTCCAACCAAGCTCATAAAGCTTTATATGGAACGTTCGATATTTCATACTTCTCGGCTTCGGTGGTTGGACAAAATTTCGCAGACAGTTTTTGGTTCGAGTCAAGTGGTGCTGACGCCGGATTGCAGTCCTTCAGTCCAAGGCGAATCAAAACATCTTGAATGTATTTCGTTTGATTGATTGTGACGGTGCCGGCTTTTCTGTCTCATACTTTTCACATGCCATGGACTTGTGATGCTTCTCCCAAGTCTTTCATTTTGAAATTTCTTGAAAGTTCATTCTTCAAGCGATTATCCATATCATTGCTGAATATCACCACATCATCAACCCAAATCGCGACTATAATGATTTTCTTTCACTCGATCAGATGATACACGCATTGGTCGGCCTCATTTCGATTCAAGCCAAAGTTTGAAAGTACTGAATTAAGCTCCTTGTTCCAGTCTCTGCTTGCTTGTTTTAGGCGGTACATTGACTTTTTCAATTTACAGACGCGAGTGTCACATCATCGAATCGAGTTGGCTGGCTCATGTAAATTTTTTCCTTCAGTTCCCCATTCAAAAAAGCGGTGACTGCATCCATTTGATGAATGTGAAGGTCGTATTTAGCTACCAAGGCAATGAGATTTCACAGATTATTATATCTCACAACGGGTGCAAATGTTTCGTTTTAATCCCACAACCCCCGATCGAGAGCCAAGTTTTGAGTTTCAACACACCATTCATATTCCCTCGCATTCAAATCATATTTAACCGAATCTAAATAACGTCGACGTAGTCTACCCCTGACTCTCGGCCCATCAGCTTCGGCAAACAGAATCTGTTCCGGTAATCGCTCCTCTCCCATGCGTTTTACATGACCAAATCATCTCAGTCTGGATTTTCTTGCTTCCTCTCCTACCGAATTGACGTTTAAATCCCCCCGAATCGTTTCATTTCGGATTCTGTTTTCCCACTGATCACGGCGCGAGACTCCCGAAACCATTCTCAACACTCTCATATCCGACACTTCCAAATCATGTATCAAATTCTCAGAATCAACCCAGCTCTCGCTACCATATAGAATAGTTGGTCTGAAGATTGACCCGTGAATCAACATCTTTGTTCCTGTACTCAATGTTTATTAAAAACGTGTGATCTAAGTTGCGCTACTACTTTATTTCCATTAACCCT
Source organism: Obolodiplosis robiniae (assembly GCA_028476595.1). NCBI lineage: Eukaryota > Metazoa > Arthropoda > Insecta > Diptera > Cecidomyiidae > Obolodiplosis > Obolodiplosis robiniae. The sequence goes on along the minus strand of CM052017.1, from coordinate 18,581,975 downwards.
ACGCTGTTCAAACTCTTTATTAAATTTGCCTTCTTCCGAAAAGATGCAACCCAAATATTTGAATTGGAAAACTTGTTCCAACAGATTGCCATTCAATGTGCAATGAATTGCCAAACAGTACCAGATCATCTGCGTAAGCGAGTGCAGAGATAATATTGTCCCCCAAAGCAACTCTACCCCTTAAATTGGCTGATCGTATCAGCTTGTCATTCATTCATTCATTATTCAGTATTTATAGACCGAATTGTGTACCGTTAGGTGTGTTCAGTCTCTTTTCGTATTCCATGGATACCACTAGCATGAGAACTATTATTCGAATACATTGGCGTTAAGGTAGTCAAGTCAATTTAAGTGTGTCTGTGTGTTTCTGTGCTAACTCAAAATCCTCTATGTGCACACACATGGGACCGATGGCTCAAAGTGTCCTCAGAAATACTCCGTGAGTCGAACATCACTGTTTTATGTGTTAGTTTGTCTCCCATCAATATATCACTGTTATTAGCAATGATGAAATTGATAGAAAATCAAACGCCGCTAGTGAGACTCGAACCCACGTCCCCACGCTTGCAAGGGCGGCATGCTAACCACTACTCTACAGCTGGGTATCAGCTTGTCCATATAAATAATGAATAGAAGAGGTGAAATTGTACATCCCTGTCGCAGACCATTACGTACTTCAAACCATTCACTCAAATCTCCATCCACTCTTACTGCTGCTTTACTGTTTGCGTACAAACTTTGAATTGCGTTGAGAAGATAACCATTAACACCATAATCGGCCAAGACTGACCACAACTTAGATCTGGGAATGCAGTCGTATGCAAGGGGACCGTGCTATTTGAGACATTTTAATCATATCTATTCTCCAGAGCCATCTATTCGGCAGTAGTATTGATGTGATATTTCAATCGTTTCAATGACTCATTTGTTTTTATTATTTGTGTCAATAAAAATTTTGTTCGTATTACAATGGATCTAAATTGAGTTCACCTATGTAAAATAAGATGGCACGGTCAATTGGCATACTCTCGAATAGCTCTCCAATCCCATACAAGCACGGTCCGCTTGGTCGTATGCTTTCTGCAAATCCACGAAACAGAAGTACAGTTCCCTATTTCTTTCAAGGAATTTCTCCATCAATTGTCTCATGCAAAAAAATTGATTCTGACAGCCGCGCATTGGGCGGAAACCCGATTGATTTTCATCCAAGAGTGATTCGACAATAGCTCTTGTTCTCTTATCCAAAATTGCACTATAAACTTTACCGACAACGCTCAGTAGAGAAATTCCTCGATACGTGTAGTTGTTGCAGTCTCTATTACTGCCTTTCTTATGAAGTGGTGAAATGACTGCGCCACCCCACTCTCCAGGGACTACTGAGGAATCTCAAGCTAAATTAAAGATGCGATGTAACCAGCGAACACCTACCAAACCACTACCAACCAAATATTCATACCGAATCTCATCCACACCCGCAGCCTTACCCCAACTCAACTTATTAATTGCAATCTGAATTTCATCCATGCTAATCTCTTCCAAACTCTCTTCACTCATATTTACATTCACATTCTCATTCACCAAATCGGCATTTTCGACATTCAGCGATTCATCAAAATATTCCGTCCATCGTTTCAACACATTCTTTCTACCCATCACTACATTGCCTAACTTGTCTAAAACAGCTCCAGGAGCATGTTTCTTGCCTCCATTCCTAATGTTCTTAACACTTGACCAGAATACCTTTTTCCTCTGTTGTCCAGCAACTTCTAGATCCTGCCCAAACTTCACCCATTCTCTCTCTTTTGCTCCTTTCACCATCATTTTCACCACACGCTTTTGTTCCCTATACGATACTAGATTTTCGTCTGCAACCAGCGGATCCATCTCATTCTCTTTTCTTTCACAGCAGTTCTTATATCTCTATTCCACCATTCAGTCTTCTTTCTCCCATTCTTGACTACAAACATGCCACAACAATCTTTTGCTGCTTCTACAATCACTTCCATAAACAAATTCCATTCATACTCAATATCAGACGCTTCGTTCACTTCGACTTGCGCAAATTTTTCTCCTAATTTTGCTAAAAACTCTCTCGCTACATTCGCATCACGTAATCTTTCCACTTTCACTCTTTTTGTTGACTTCTGATAGCTTCTTAAGCCGCTCTTGCTAATGCATAGTTTGCTGGCTACCAAGTAGTGATCAGAGTCTAGATCAGAACTTCTATACACTCTCGTATTTAAAACTGTTTTGCGCATGCTTGAGTCAACGATAATGTAATCGAGAAGAGATTTTTGATTCTGACCCACGAATACATGTGAATTTTCTTATGTTTGAAAAATGAATTAGTTATAGCTAAATCTGAACTCTGGTACAAATCGAGTAATCTCTTCCCATTACCATTCGCGGCAGACTCTTCACCAAATTTTCCCAGTACAGCGGAGAAATTTGGATCATTTCTACCCACTCTCGCATTGAAATCGCCTAATAGAATCACTCTTTCACTGCCCTTTCTATTGACTACATCATTCAGATCGATGTAGAAATCGTTCAAACGGTCCGAGTCTGCACCTTCACATGGTGAATAAACACTCACAAATCTATAAATTGCTCCCCCAACTTTAATCGAGATCCACATTAATCTTTCATTGACGAATCTATGACTGACTACCGAACACTCTAAAATTTTGTGAATCAAAAACCTTACGCCCCAATTAGCTCTTCCTCTAGAAACACCCGACAAAAATACGCGATAATTCCCTAAACTATCCCGAAACTGTCCCAAACTGTCCTTTAATACGAACATCACTCAAAGCTAAAACATCTAAACAAAAACATTCGCTCACTCAACTAATTCGAACTTCTTCGACTCAAAACCTCCTCTCAAATTCAATGGTTCCTATTCAAAACGGTTTTCAACTGTGGAGCTCCGGTCAGGTCCCAGGGAGTGCGAGCTTCGTGGCCTCCCCTCGTCCGAGGCACAATGTTTCGATTTCGAGCTAAATGAATTTAAGGTGAGGTGCGAGTTAAGCCACACTGCACCCGAGAAAATACACATCGATTTTGCCGAAAGAGACATGTTCGCGGAATTTCCCTGCTTCCGATTCCGGTAGTAATAGTAAACATTTACGAAAATAAACTCGGCTAAATGTATTAAATTGGAACGAACTCACCAAATTACGTGTACACTCGTCACTTGTGAAAGCAAAATTAACCGAACATTTACCGTTATATTGACATAAATAGTAGAGAATATGCGCGGAGACAACATGAAACCAATTGTAAAATTACTAATGAAATATTAACTCAAAATTGATAATTAATGACTACTTAAAATGAATGAAACGCCGTTCAAATCATGATAAAGTTAATTCGCGGTGCACTTTTCTGGTTTTCACGGCCGCCATTGACGAACTAACGGACACAAGCACTGAAACTAATGGACTTGTCATCTGCTCATATTAAATGCACAAAAGTAATATTTTTGAAAATTAAATATTATAAAAGGAATGAAAAATTGATTACTTCTCCTTAGCGTCCAAATTAAATCTATTTTACGGTCAAAAATTTTAAATTGCACAGTCACTGTAGTCGGTGCTTATGTTCACATGTTCGAGTTTGACATTTGCCGCGTAAACAAGTGTACACTTTCTTGTATCGAACACACACTTTATGCGAAAAAACCCGGAAAATCGAAGTTTTCACGCGAACTCCATACCATACTGAAGCGAACATGATTACTGGACACGTTGAAAATAAAAATAAAATTTAAAAAAGCCTAAAATTTAATTTAAGTCGAAAAATGTGAAAACCGTTTCGGCAGCAACAGTAATTCACGTCTCCGGATGGAAGTCCAATCAAAATCCAAGTTCCATTGAATGCGTGTGCCTGTATCTCTTCTCCCATGACCTTTTTCCATAAGTGCCCATCTGGCCGGACCAACGCCTCTTCAGGCGTTCATGGATCCGATAATATATCGCCAAAAGCGTGGAAACCGCAATTTGGCGGTCTGTATTCTGGCCTTGGTTGATTGGCAATGCGAGCTGACTGAGCTGTCTTGACTGTTTGAATTGAGCTATCACTTTCACTACTTGATTTCGATACGAGTAAGTTACACGTAACCATTCCGTTTGGATATTCTGATCGCACATACAAAGCAGCTCCTAATGCTGGTTCGGCGCCGTCTGCAAATGTGGGAATTTGCATCGATGCTCCATCTCCTGTGTGCAGCCACCGATAAATTGTAAATAATTTCAAATGTTTCATTTCCTTCCAATATTCTATAAATCTTTGTTCCAAATGCTGCGTTACCTTTTCGTCCCATCCAAATTTTGCTCTCCATAAATCTTATATAAGTATTTTTCCCATAATAGTGACCGAGGAAATATAATCATAAGACCCAAATCTGAGCTATATAGCTTGTTATTTTCCGTTTTGTGATCTCCTGGCCAATTTACAAAGACTTAACTATTGGGATAATGCATTGAAAATGTCCAACTAGCATCCAACTTCATTACTATCATTCTGGCAAATATTTTGACATTGACAGCTATTGTATCTTAAAGTAGACGTCAATACCTTAATAATTTAGTACCACATAAGCAACACACGTGAAAAAATTTCAAACTTCGAGCCATCGAAACAGCATTTGCGGGAAGCTTTGCTTTTTTGTTTAAATTTGAAGAAAACCGTGTCTGAAAGTCATTAAATGATCTCAGAAGTTTACCCTGAGATAGTTTTTGACAGAAAAACGTGTTTTGAGGTTGAAGACAAGGAAAGTCCTGGCCAAATGAAAAAGTTTGAAGATCATGAATAGGAGGCGTTACTCAATGAAGATCCATGTCAAACGCAAGAAGAACTTGCAGAATCATTGGGAGTTAATCAAACAACCATTTCCAGACGATTAAAAGCATTGGAAATGATTCAAAAGGAAGGAAATTGGTTGTCGCCACACCATTATCAATTTAAACACTATCTGATTCACTATTACCGACTTTAACTGTTTGAGAAGTATTACCATAAATTGATTTGATCAAACTTTGTGAATTATTGTTGAAACCGTAAGATTCACACACTTTAAGCAAACCGGAATATGGAACCGAAGGGAAAGTGTTACAAAGTATTTTGGCTTTGTAACAAGGATGGTTCGATTTAAGTTCGAACAGAAACTATTTTTGTTTGTTGCTTATTGTTGAAGCAAGACTGAGTTTATTTTGAAACTGATTTTTACAAGAAATCTTAACTCTATTCATACTGATTTTTGCCTGATTTTTGCCGAGTACAAATCCCCACTTGTTACATTAGACGTGAGATTTGTACTTCGAAAATTGATTAAAAATTCTAATAGGACAATTCATATGCCGATGAAAGAGTGCCGCTTAAACAGAAAGGCCCTTCGCTAATCAAGCGTGAAATTAACTTGTTTTGTTAACTGAAAATATGTAATGGACCGACCTATTCTGTTATCAATTTCTACTAATGAATTGGTTTTAGAAATGGGCTGAGCTCTCTCATTTGCATATTAAAATTAATATTTTACGACTATTTTATGACCCGCAAATTTTACGACTTTGTAGTTGGTGTTTACGAGTCAATGAATAGCCGACTCATGGTTATTGTTTACGCGAGCTGATGCGCGCACGGATTTTACGCATTATTTGGTGACGCAATTCATTCACGCATGCGAACCAGTATTTCGCTCCAAAGCTTGTTGGTAACATACCGGCCCCTGTTAAACGTTAGTTTAACACTCGATGAATGAATCCGTCACCAACCGTAGTAGTCCAATGAGCAACATTTATTTATTTATGTATTGTATTAAATAAACGTGAACTAGCTATTCCCTTTAAACTGCATTTACATATTGTTTACAAATTATTATTTATTTATTCGCAGCTTCCAGTATTTCTTGTCTTGTTAGACGTCTTAATTTGACTACCGGCTGCAGACTTTGAGAATGCGTGAATGACTCCTGTTGGAGATCTTGTTTCTTTAAGCTTTCCTCAATTTCGTTGAGTGCTATTGGGTCCTCATCGCTTGGTAAGAGTAGTCCGAGCTTTGTTATCGGTCGCATATATTCACCGTGTTGTGTCTTGAGTCGAACTGCCCGAACCAAACCATCCTTTGATGGAAATATTTCGATGACTCTACCCAGTCGCCATTTGCTTGGCGCCATGTTATCCTCGCGTATGATCACAAGGTCGTTTGTTTGAAGATTTCTTTGCTGAGATTTCCATTTTGATCTAGCCATAATTGAAGAAATGTATTCATTGTGCCATCTCTCCCATAATTGTTGATACATTTTTTGTATCATATCCCATCTTTTGAGGTATGTGGTTTTCCCGTTTCGAATTTTTCTGTTTCGAATAAAGTAACTGGGCTTTCTCCAATGAGGAAGTGCCCTGGGGTTATTGCTCCCAGATCCTGGGGATCATCTGATAATGGTGCGATCGGCCGTGAATTGACACATGCCTCCACTTGCGTGAGTAAGGTTGCATGCTCTTCAAATGTTAAGTTTTGGTTTCCAATCACTCTGAGTAAGTGCTTCTTTACACTTTTGACTCCTGCTTCCCACAATCCGCCCCAGGATGGTGCGTTTGGTATTATGAAATGCCACCTTATTCCCGAAGTCTCTGCTTTCGGGTCGGCGTACCATTCCATTCTTTGTTTTATGATTTTTTGTAGATAGTTGTTTGCGCCAACAAAATTTGTGCCATTATCTGACCATATATCTGCTATGGCACCTCTTCTTGCGATAAATCGGCGCATAGCTTGTATGAAATGCTGTGTTGTTGCGTCGCTTACTAATTCCACATGGATAGCTGTGACAAAGCAAACGAACAGGCAAACGTAACCCTTTGTTATTTGTGGATTTCGTCCTGTTCTGGATGCAATTCCCACCGACCCCATGTAATCCACACCGCAGCGTTTGAAAGGTCGCTCAGGTGTAGTTCTGGTAGAAGGTAATGATGCCATTAATTGTTGATGAGCTTTCATTTTGAATCGAAAGCACCTCGGGCATGAATTTACGATTGAGTTTGCCAATCGTCGACCCTTGATTATCCAGTAATGCTGTCTCAAAATTTGCAGCATTTGCTGAGTGCCTCCGTGCATGGTCCTTTGATGGGTTGCCCGAAGCAGCATAGTTGCAAATTTTCCGTTCGGTGATAAAATGATAGGAAATTGTTCCTCACTAACTACTCTCCCGAAGAGTCGCAAAACCTTATTTTTTGAATCAAACCAGTAATTTTTATCACTTTTTGTTTGATCGGAATTTGAACTGTATTTTTGCAGCTCTTTCTGCATATACACTTCCTGGTCCATACGAGCTGCCAGAATTGATGCTTCACTTAGTTCTGCATGACTTAATGGTTCAATCTTTCGCTCTGACCTCCTTTTTTTTTGCTTGAAAATTGAATATTGCTCGCCGCAGGTATGCTAAGACTCTAATGAGTCGATTTGCGTTTCCATAGGCATTTAACAATGATTGCTTGATATCATTGTTTGGTAGTTGCACAGTAGGTTCTCCTGCTGTGATGGTGAGTATGCATTTACTCTCTTCGATTGCCTCTGCCGGGTTTTCGAGTTGATTTGCTGGTGGACTTGGCCACTGTTCCTCTGGTTGTTTTAATGAATTTTCTTGGGCTATGAATGCCACAATAGTTTGATATGAACTATTTTTCTGAAGATATTGGTCTTCAGACACTTGATAAATTAGGTAGCCAAGTCGAGTTTGCTGAGCGATTGCCAAATTATCCTCGGCTTGAATTACCTTTGACATGATGATTTTTATCCAAATGCGAACGCCAAACAGAGCTTCGATTTCTCCTGGTACTCCATAGTTCGGGTCTGCAAGTGGAAGATCTTGAAATGCAGAATATTTGGTTTGATCTATTCTAGATCGTGGTAAATTCTTTGTTATCTGGTTGACAACATAGAACACTGATCTAATTGATTGATTAGAATTTGGGATGCTGATGTGTACAATAGTACGTCCCTTTGCTGCACCTAAATGCGTGTTTAGTGCTCCATTCATATTGATCGTTGTTGGTTGGATTCGCAAACCCATTTTTTTAGTGGCCTTTGTTGTTATTAAATTTAGTTGTGACCCACTGTCACATAATGCTCGAAGTGAGTTATTCCATGGTTTTGCGTTCAGAATATTCACTACGGCTGTTCCCAATACGTTTGTGTGTTCTTTTTTATCTAGTCATACTTGGTTTTCAATCACATTGTTTACCGTGGTTTCTTCCCTTTTTGACCTTGTCTCTCGCTCCTTCCTATAGCAGAGTAAATTGTTGTGATCCTTTTTACATGTTGGACATGCACCAAATTTACAATCGGCTGGATGAGCATGTTCTCGTAGGCAGCGAATGCACAATCTTAAATCTTTAACCCTTTTTATTCGATCTAAAACTGGCAATGCTAAGAATGTGGCACACTTAAAGAGAAAATGGTTTCCGTTGCACTGTCCGCATGTGACATCATTGACTAATGTCATCACTGTTGGCCTACTGAAAGTCTTCCTTTTCTGCATTGGCCTTTGGTTTTGCCGCGTTTTCTCGGCTTCTGATGGTAAGCATTCTGATGCTTCGACTTCTAAAAATTCCAGCATTTCTGCAAGCTTAACATCTTGTCTTAATTTTACTTGAGCCATCCATTTCTTTATTGTTGATCGATCAAGTCGTGATTTGAGATTGAACATTATCCAGGTGTCCCATGTTTGCACGTTCACACCTAGACTTGGTAGTACTCTTATGAGTTGATTTGTCCGATTCACCATATTTATTAGATGAACTGCCGTTGGACATGTTAAATGAGGAAGTTCTTCAAACTTTCTGATATACTCCTCAATTATTTGATCCGGTTTGTCATATCTACGTTGTATGACAAACCATGCTGCTGCGTAATCGGCTGCAACTAATTTAAACCCGTTGATTGCGTCTAAAGCAAGTCCCCTTAAGTGGTTTCGTAATTGATAAAACTTCGTTATCGTACTTAATTGGTCATTATTGTGTACGAGATCTACAAATTGATCTCGAAAGGCAATCCACTTTGTGAGATCACCATCAAAAATAGGAAGTTGGATTTTATCCAACTTTAGCTGTACTAGAGGCTTTGAACCGTCTCCGCCTGTCTTCGAAATGTCTCGAAGAATGTTTTGTTCGATTTTTTCTTCCATGCGTTTTTCCACATCTTTAATTAGATTCTTTATTTCATCTGATCGTGGTCCGCTTACTTGATCGGTTTGGATATTTCCCAAATTTTGTGCTTCTTGGTCGGTGTCTTCATTGGAAGTAGATTTTCCGACTAATATGTTATTGAATTGATCAATAGTTTGTTTTAATATTGCGTGTAGAGCTTTAACCTCATCGTTACATATATTTGCAATGCCTGGATAGGTTAATCGTGGTCTAGTTTCCAAATTGATGGAACTAATGCTCGCTTGGCTTGTTTGAGCTTCGACATTTCGTGTACTTGGCTCTTGATTTTTCTCGTTTTGATTGCTGAGCCCTGGGCTTGGGCTGCGAATTCGAGTTGGAGTTGTTGCAGGCGTCGGTACTGGTGTAGGCCTGTGAATTTCTTCCTCCAGTGGCTCGATGAGTTCGTTGAGTTTTTCTGTGACTTGGTCTTTCGTTGCTTCTACGGAAAACAACAGATCGGTTGCAGCTGGGTCTGCTGTTATTTGAAGGCTCTGATATTCTTTGAAGCCCTGTTTGAATCGAGCTACTGCTTTTGTGAGCAGCTCGTGATTTGCTTTGGCCTCTTGAAGCGATTCGCTCCCTTTGATTTTGAGGCTTAGCTCGATCACTTGATCGTGAACTCTTTTTAGTTCTTCCATTGGTGCTAATTGTTATCGTGACGGAGTAATTGTTGCTCCCGACTTGTTTGCACAGCTTTTTCAGTGCTTCTAATGCCTTGTGTAATTGTTTTCCTTTGTTCGCGGAAATTGATTCTTGGGTACTCATAACAATATGACTCGTACCGTTTTTCAATTGGAGTTTGTTCCAATTGCCTTTTTTCTTCCCTTTGATGGGATTCTTCTTGAGATTTCACAATCGCCTTTGATTGACGATCTACTTCGGTGAAAATATCTCGAAAATTGATTCGGATTAGTAGTCCCTCTTTCTCTGGTTTAGGGTCTAGTCTTACCTCGTATGTTTGATTTAGATTTGATATTGATACCAATCTAAATACGAAACCGAGTTGTATTTGTTCGTGAGGTTGAACCTCGATCTCAATGCTTGGATCGTTTGAATAGGTTTTCACGACAATTTGTAATTTACTTGTTGCCCAATTTGCTACTGGGACTGTAAATAATAATGTTCCTTGAGGATCTTGTTCCTGAAGAATGGGTGGCTCTATTATTCGAACTCCTCAAATATTTCTCATAAAAATGTTTATTGGTTGTATATAATGATGCTTTGCAGGTGGCAAATTTGCTGCTTTTAGTTCCACTAAATAATTTGGCATTTATTTAATTTATTTCCTTGGTGGGTTGCAATATTTATACAATGCACTTGGCGAGATAGGTTTTATCTTAAATTGCTTTTTCTTTCGTTTGCACCGATGTGGAATATTACTAGCTATAAAATGTTCTCTACACGAAATGCAAATTGTTATTTCTAAATTATTTGCCTTAACTTTAATAAATTGCCTTGATGGAATGATTGTTTTCGCCAGTTTGCTGGTTTTGTCCTCACGGGCTGATGTCCTGACAATTTTGCTGACTGGTTAGGTTGAGATGTGTCCTCCTGTCTCCTTTTGTGGATAGCAACACGAGATTTTATGTCTTCCTGTCTCCTTTTGTGGATTGCAGCACGAGATTTTATTATTGCTTCTTTCTGAGCATTTCTATCCACTCTCTGTATATCATTTACAAGGAGAGCAGAGGAAATACCCTTTTGAAACACTAATTGATTGCAGTTTTTTCAGACTGCTTGTTTGGATTCTATCACTTTTTGAGCGTGATGACTTTACTTGGTAACATTTGCAGTTTACTGCGACTGCCTGTTTTAATTCTATCACTTTATTTGAACGTGATGAATTTCCTTAGTAACTTTTGCAGTTTACTGAGACTGCTGTTTAAATTCTATCACTTTTTGAACGTGATAAATTTACTTGGTAACTCTTTGCAGTTTACTGTGACTGCTGGTTTTAATTCTATCACTTTATTTGAACGTGATGAATTTACTTGGTAACTCTTCGCAGTTTACTGTGACTGCTGGTTTTAATTCTATTACTTTATTTGAACGTGATGAATTTACTTGGTAACTCTTCGCAGTTTACTGTGACTGCTGGTTTTAATTCTATCACTTTATTTGAACGTGATGAATTTACTTGGTAACTCTTTGCAGTTTACTGTGACTGCTGGTTTTAATTCTATCACTTTATTTGAACGTGATGAATTTACTTGGTAACTCTTCGCAGTTTACTGTGACTGCTGGTTTTAATTCTATCACTTTATTTGAACGTGATGAATTTACTTGGTAGCTCTTCGCAGTTTACTGTGACTGCTGGTTTTAATTCTATCACTTTATTTGAACGTGATGAATTTACTTGGTAACTCTTTGCAGTTTACTGTGACTGCTGGTTTTAATTCTATCACTTTATTTGAACGTGATGAATTTACTTGGTAACTCTTCGCAGTTTACTGAGACTGCTGGTTAAATTCTATCACCTTGTGATGAATTTTGAATTTCTATCACTGTTGAACGCAATGAAATTCTACCGTTTTTAGCGTTCGCGTCACGCCGGGGCCTCCAAATTTTTATGTTACAAAGTATTTTGGCTTTGTAACAAGGATGGTTCAATTTAAGTTCGAACAGAAACTATTTTTGTTTGTTGCTTATTGTTGAAGCAAGACTGAGTTTATTTTGAAACTGATTTTTACAAGAAATCTTAACTCTATTTATACTGATTTTTGCCTGATTTTTGCCGAGTACAAATCCTCACTTGTTACATTAGACGTGAGATTTGTACTTCGAAAATTGATTAAAAATTCTAATAGGACAATTGAGTCGACCGGAATAAAAGTGAGAATACACCGGCTCTAGATCAGTACTGCGACTAGATAATCAAAAACGCTGAAGTGAACCATGAATATTGTTGAGTGGCAGCAGCGGTTCTTAATTTTCGCTATCAATGTTCATTTTACACTAAAAATAAACATTGATAGCGAAAATTATGGACCGCTGCTGCCACTCAACAATATTCATGGTTCACTTCAGCGTTTTTGATTATCTAGTCGCAGTACTGATCTAGAGCCGGTGTATTCTCACTTTTATTCCGGTCGACTCAATTCATATGCCGATGAAAGAGTGCCGCTTAAACAGAAAGGCCCTTCGCTAATCAAGCGTGAAATTAACTTGTTTTGTTAACTGAAAATATGTAATGGACCGACCTATTCTGTTATCAATTTCTACTAATGAATTGGTTTTAGAAATGGGCTGAGCTCTCTCATTTGCATATTAAAATTAATATTTTACGACTATTTTATGACCCGCAAATTTTACGACTTTGTAGTTGGTGTTCACGAGTCAATGAATAGCCGACTCATGGTTATTGTTTACGCGAGCTGATGCGCGCATGGATTTTACGCATTATTTGGTGACGCAATTCATTCACGCATGCGAACCAGTATTTCGCTCCAAAGCTTGTTGGTAACAGAAAGCACTTTTGATGTTCAAAAAGACATAAATAAACCTCTTTCGGTTAATAAACGATCTGATACTCTCTGATATGTTGCTGACGATCATAAATTTAATGATTAGATTCCAAATAGTAGATGACTTGTTCGTTGAGCAAAATCGTGAATATTTTGAGTAAGACGGAAATTATACTGATTGATCGGAATTCAGAAACGATTTGGGGTTGTGTGACTTTATTCAGAGGCCGAATAATAACTTTATTCCAATCAGCAGGATACACACCGTTGCGAATACAATAGTTAAAAATGAATTCAATTGAGTTTACATTTGAAGGCATAATAATTTTCGAAAATTCCAGTGTTATCTTGGTTTTACCAACTGCATTACTTTTGACTTTAGAAACCGCGTTAAGAATTAAATCCTCATCAACTTCACGAAAAGAAAAATTGGAATTATATTGGTTGGCAATGATAAATTATTTAAATCAACTGTTAGATTTGTGAATTGACTTTATTAGAGACTTCACTGCCCCCGATTTGACTATAAGCAGATCATTTCTCTCCTTATCAAGAGCATCATTATTAACATTAAGCCTTTGACAATTGTCGTAGGCAAACTTTCTCTCTTCCAGAGCCGTGGCAATGTCACAATTAAACAATGCTTGGGACTGTGACGTATACGACGCGATTTGAGTGGTGCGAATCGATTGATTAACCGCGTTAAATTGTCATTAATTGTACCAACCATCATATCAACATATTTTTTTATGAATGAGACATACCATTGCCTATTGAAAAATATTTCGTGTGTTTTGGGTTTGTCTTTCCAACATAGGCAATGATATGTCTCTCCGGTCGGTTTCATAGTAAACTCCCATGAAAATTGTATAAATTCACATTCGGTTGAAATAACGTGTTCGATTGTCGTATTCTCTCGTTTCTGAGAGTTTCATCTAAAGTGCCCATGTAGAATAAATAAGGTTTAGAAATAAAACACAGCCGACAATAAGTTTGGTTGATAATTTGGTGGAAATATCGTACTAAGGGTATTACACTCTAATTATGACCTAACTGCCAAACTGAACCTCATTTCATATATAAATACACAGTACAAAAATACCATCCGCCGTCATACGAATTTACGGCTGATGGAGACGCCCAGTCGTAAATACGTATGACGGTACATATTTTCAGCGGTTCTTACCAGTCATTGTGAAATAGATATTTAGCAGCAAACTGCTGGATATTTATCTGGCTAAATAACGCATGCGTCCACACAATCGAACGCATGCGTCCACACAATCGAACGCATGCGCACAGTTGAGTGGACACATGCGGCTGCTTGTATCGCTCCAAACGATGTACATAGTGTTACAAATGAAGCGATACAAGCAGCCGCAGCGTCCACACAACTGTGCGTATGCGTTCGATTGTGTGGACGCATGCGTTATTTAGCCAGATAAATATCCAGCAGTTTGCTGCTAAATATCTATTTCACAATGACTGGTTCTTACATCTGACAAATATTCTAAGAAGAAGAAGAGATGAAATGTGTTTTCGCCGCTAATACATCTGAATATGCGTACCGTCATACGTATTTACGACTGGGCGTCTCCATCAGCCGTAAATACGTATGACGGCGGATGGTATTTTTGTACTGTGTAGAGCAGCGCTGTCCAAACATGGTGCCACTGTGCCACTAGTGGCACTTGCTATGATGCACAGTGGCACCGAGAGCCATTCCCGTTCGTTTTCGAATTTTCGTCATATTGAGTATGTTCGTCATCACAAATGAATGATTTTTTTTATCAATTTCTCATTAAAAATAATTTTTAGATTTGTGATGCGACAAATTGAAGTCGGTTGCTATTTATAAAGTCGTTGTTTTGGCTGAATTCAATTTATGCTGACGCATATTTTCTTTTGTCCATTATTTGCACGCGTTGTGTCGTTCGTTTTTGTTTATATTTTTTTCTATGTTTACATTTGATTATTGAGCGATATTGATTACACTTTTTTCCAAAGATTGTTTGATCATGAGGGAGACGGGGACGGAGAGCCATATGATACAAATATCTTTACCCAATTTCTCGATATCTTGGTTAAGGAATTCGATTCGCGATTTTCAGATTTCAAGGAATTTAGTTTGGTATTCAAGTTTCTTAAAAACCCATTCATTTTTGATGAAAACCGTATCGAAACGTTGGCAAATCTTCTCAAAATAAATAAAAATCATTTGCAATTTGATATTTCATTGAACAACGAAGAAACTTCCAAGCCAAATGAAAAAAGTGACGCATTATGGAATCGGTTGCTTTCTGAATGCAATTTTATGGTTCTCAAAAATATCGTTCAAAAGTTCTTCTGCATGTTTGGCTCTACATACGTTTGCGAAACTACGTTTTCAAGTTTAGCTCGTCGCAAATCGAAATTCCGTAATACGTTATCTCAAACAAACTTGGAATCTGAAATTCGATGTGAGCTCAGCCAGATTAAACCCGATTTTTGCAATATGACAAAAAACAAAGAATGCCATCCATCGCATTGATTTCGCAATAAACACATTTGATTACATTTGATTTTACATTTTATCGATTCTTTTTAAGAAAACAAATATTCAGACAACCAAAACAATCATTATTATTTATCAAGTAAGAAACATAACCAAATACATGAGAATTTATTTTTGAAACAGCAAACTGAATGTCTTTTTTATAATTTAGCGAAGAATTAAATGTGAATATGCTGTGTATTGGTAACAATCTTTGAAAGTTTTTTTCACTCTAGAAAAAAGTGGCACTTTATACGATCTTGGTGCCACCATTTTGGCACCAACCAAAAAGAGTTTGGACAGCGCTGAAATAGAGTCTGAGGTTATAATTAGAAATACTTTAAGTCGTAGGTTCAAATTTGGACAATTTACCTTATTTTTCAGTGGAAGTAAATATGAGCAAAATAATACATGTTCGCATATATTGAACGTAGCTGTAAGAAGGAGGAGTTTATTCAACAATATGTTTAGCTGCTTTGACAGATGTCACATGACTCGTTCACATTTCAACACTTTTCCTTGAACGAATGCTTTAAAAACATTTTTGAGTATAAACTATATAATACTCGCTCTGCAAAAAAAAAATATCTTCCATTTGAATTCTTTTAGCAATTAAGTTTAAAGGAATAAAGGAATTATTTGCAATAGATTATTTTTACCCTACTTAAATAATTTGGATGAGTTCTTTCCAATTGACTATTACCCTACTGCTTTGGTAAGGAAATCTTCCAACATCTTGTCAGTAGGCATTTCAGTTGGATTAATTTCTTGTCGATTTTTTGGCTGATGAACAATCCTTTCACATGCACGTGCTTGGTCAGATCCGATTAGCTGTTGTCGGTTGACGTGCTCATGGCGCTTATATTGTTGCAATGCAAAATCAAGGTATTTGGTTTAAATGAGAAAACACTTTTTTCCAGTCGTTTTATTAACAAAAATGCTTCTTTCGTTGCGGCTACCATGAACTTAGATTCGGTTGATGACTCTGCTTTGGTTTTCTTGTCTTTTGGTGTTCCATGTCACCGCCGCTCCCTGCAGTTTGAATATGAATGCCGTCTTAGATTTGCGTTGATCTAAATCACTTGCGTAGTCTGCATCACAATATCCCTTGAGCTCGCTTGGTTCTTTGGTGTACACCATACATTTGTTGATTGTGCCTTGCAAATATTGTAGTACTCGTTTCGCAGCACCCCAATGCACTTTCCCTGGATTTGTGCCATATATGCTGAGAAGGTTCACTGCGAAGTTGATGTCTGGTCGCGAAACTTGTGCGGCAAATAACAAACTTCCAACCAAGCTCATAAAGCTTTATATGGAACGTTCGATATTTCATACTTCTCGGCTTCGGTGGTTGGACAAAATTTCGCAGACAGTTTTTGGTTCGAGTCAAGTGGTGCTGACGCCGGATTGCAGTCCTTCAGTCCAAGGCGAATCAAAACATCTTGAATGTATTTCGTTTGATTGATTGTGACGGTGCCGGCTTTTCTGTCTCATACTTTTCACATGCCATGGACTTGTGATGCTTCTCCCAAGTCTTTCATTTTGAAATTTCTTGAAAGTTCATTCTTCAAGCGATTATCCATATCATTGCTGAATATCACCACATCATCAACCCAAATCGCGACTATAATGATTTTCTTTCACTCGATCAGATGATACACGCATTGGTCGGCCTCATTTCGATTCAAGCCAAAGTTTGAAAGTACTGAATTAAGCTCCTTGTTCCAGTCTCTGCTTGCTTGTTTTAGGCGGTACATTGACTTTTTCAATTTACAGACGCGAGTGTCACATCATCGAATCGAGTTGGCTGGCTCATGTAAATTTTTTCCTTCAGTTCCCCATTCAAAAAAGCGGTGACTGCATCCATTTGATGAATGTGAAGGTCGTATTTAGCTACCAAGGCAATGAGATTTCACAGATTATTATATCTCACAACGGGTGCAAATGTTTCGTTTTAATCCCACAACCCCCGATCGAGAGCCAAGTTTTGAGTTTCAACACACCATTCATATTCCCTCGCATTCAAATCATATTTAACCGAATCTAAATAACGTCGACGTAGTCTACCCCTGACTCTCGGCCCATCAGCTTCGGCAAACAGAATCTGTTCCGGTAATCGCTCCTCTCCCATGCGTTTTACATGACCAAATCATCTCAGTCTGGATTTTCTTGCTTCCTCTCCTACCGAATTGACGTTTAAATCCCCCCGAATCGTTTCATTTCGGATTCTGTTTTCCCACTGATCACGGCGCGAGACTCCCGAAACCATTCTCAACACTCTCATATCCGACACTTCCCAATCATGTATCAAATTCTCAGAATCAACCCAGCTCTCGCTACCATATAGAATAGTTGGTCTGAAGATTGACCCGTGAATCAACATCTTTGTTCCTGTACTCAATGTTTATTAAAAACGTGTGATCTAAGTTGCGCTACTACTTTATTTCCATTAACCCTACGCTGTTCAAACTCTTTATTAAATTTGCCTTCTTCCGAAAAGATGCAACCCAAATATTTGAATTGGAAAACTTGTTCCAACAGGTTGCCATTCAATGTGCAATGAATTGCCAAACAGTACCAGATCATCTGCGTAAGCGAGTGCAGAGATAATATTGTCCCCCAAAGCAACTCTACCCCTTAAATTGGCTGATCGTATCAGCTTGTCATTCATTCATTCATTATTCAGTATTTATAGACCGAATTGTGTACCGTTAGGTGTGTTCAGTCTCTTTTCGTATTCCATGGATACCACTAGCATGAGAACTATTATTCGAATACATTGGTGAGAGGCTTGCAGGGCACGTCTGCACCGCATTCGAATGCTCGAGCCCATGAATGGCTACTACCTTTTTGCGGTGTTGTATTGAATATTGGAAATACCCAATAACACAACCTTAGCGTTAAGGTAGTCAAGTCAATTTAAGTGTGTCTGTGTGTTTCTGTGCTAACTCAAAATCCTCTATGTGCACACACACGGGACCGATGGCTCAAAGTGTCCTCAGAAATACTCCGTGAGAACATCACTGTTTTATGTGTTAGTTTGTCTCCCATCAATATATCACTGTTATTAGCAATGATGAAATTGATAGAAAATCAAACGCCGCTAGTGAGACTCGAACCCACGTCCCCTCGCTTGCAAGGGCGGCATGCTAACCACTACTCTACAGCTGGGTATCAGCTTGTCCATATAAATAATGAATAGAAGAGGTGAAATTGTACATCCCTGTCGCAGACCATTACGTACTTCAAACCATTCACTCAAATCTCCATCCACTCTTACTGCTGCTTTACTGTTTGCGTACAAACTTTGAATTGCGTTGAGAAGATAACCATTAACACCATAATCGGCCAAGACTGACCACAACTTAGATCTGGGAATGCAGTCGTATGCAAGGGGACCGTGCTATTTGAGACATTTTAATCATATCTATTCTCCAGAGCCATCTATTCGGCAGTAGTATTGATGTGATATTTCAATCGTTTCAATGACTCAATTGTTTTTATTATTTGTGTCAATAAAAATTTTGTTCGTATTACAATGGATCTAAATTGAGTTCACCTATGTAAAATAAGATGGCACGGTCAATTGGCATACTCTCGAATAGCTCTCCAATCCCATACAAGCACGGTCCGCTTGGTCGTATGCTTTCTGCAAATCCACGAAACAGAAGTACAGTTCCCTATTTCTTTCAAGGAATTTCTCCATCAATTGTCTCATGCAAAAAAATTGATTCTGACAGCCGCGCATTGGGCGGAAACCCGATTGATTTTCATCCAAGAGTGATTCGACAATAGCTCTTGTTCTCTTATCCAAAATTGCACTATAAACTTTACCGACAACGCTCAGTAGAGAAATTCCTCGATACGTGTAGTTGTTGCAGTCTCTATTACTGCCTTTCTTATGAAGTGGTGAAATGACTGCGCCACCCCACTCTCCAGGGACTACTGAGGAATCTCAAGCTAAATTAAAGATGCGATGTAACCAGCGAACACCTACCAAACCACTACCAACCAAATATTCATTCCGAATCTCATCCACACCCGCAGCCTTACCCCAACTCAACTTATTAATTGCAATCTGAATTTCATCCATGCTAATCTCTTCCAAACTCTCTTCACTCATATTTACATTCACATTCTCATTCACCAAATCGGCATTTTCGACATTCAGCGATTCATCAAAATATTCCGTCCATCGTTTCAACACATTCTTTCTACCCATCACTACATTGCCTAACTTGTCTAAAACAGCTCCAGGAGCATGTTTCTTGCCTCCATTCCTAATGTTCTTAACACTTGACCAGAATACCTTTTTCCTCTGTTGTCCAGCAACTTCTAGATCCTGCCCAAACTTCACCCATTCTCTCTCTTTTGCTCCTTTCACCATCATTTTCACCACACGCTTTTGTTCCCTATACGATACTAGATTTTCGTCTGCAACCAGCGGATCCATCTCATTCTCTTTTCTTTCACAGCAGTTCTAATATCTTCATTCCACCATTCAGTCTTCTTTCTCCCATTCTTGACTACAAACATGCCACAACAATCTTTTGCTACTTCTACAATCACTTCCATAAACAAATTCCATTCATACTCAATATCAGACGCTTCGTTCACTTCGACTTGCGCAAATTTTTCTCCTAATTTTGCTAAAAACTCTCTCGCTACATTCGCATCACGTAATCTTTCCACTTTCACTCTTTTTGTTGACTTCTGATAGCTTCTTAAGCCGCTCTTGCTAATGCATAGTTTGCTGGCTACCAAGTAGTGATCAGAGTCTAGATCAGAACTTCTATACACTCTCGTATTTAAAACTGTTTTGCGCATGCTTGCGTCAACGATAATGTAATCGAGAAGAGATTTTTGATTCTGACCCACGAATACATGTGAATTTTCTTATGTTTGAAAAATGAATTAGTTATAGCTAAATCTGAACTCTGGTACAAATCGAGTAATCTCTTCCCATTACCATTCGCGGCAGACTCTTCACCAAATTTTCCCAGTACAGCGGAGAAATTTGGATCATTTCTACCCACTCTCGCATTGAAATCGCCTAATAGAATCACTCTTTCACTGCCCTTTCTATTGACTACATCATTCAGATCGATGTAGAAATCGTTCAAACGGTCCGAGTCTGCACCTTCACATGGTGAATAAACACTCACAAATCTATAAATTGCTCCCCCAACTTTAATCGAGATCCACATTAATCTTTCATTGACGAATCTATGACTGACTACCGAACACTCTAAAATTTTGTGAATCAAAAACCTTACGCCCCAATTAGCTCTTCCTCTAGAAACACCCGACAAAAATACGCGATAATTCCCTAAACTATCCCGAAACTGTCCCAAACTGTCCTTTAATACGAACATCACTCAAAGCTAAAACATCTAAACCAAAAACATTCGCTCACTCAACTAATTCGAACTTCTTCGACTCAAAACCTCCTCTCAAATTCAATGGTTCCTATTCAAAACGGTTTTCAACTGTGGAGCTCCGGTCAGGTCCCAGGGAGTGCGAGCTTCGTGGCCTCCCCTCGTCCGGGGCACAATGTTTCGATTTCGAGCTAAATGAATTTAAGGTGAGGTGCGAGTTAAGCCACACTGCACCCGAGAAAATACACATCGATTTTGCCGAAAGAGACATGTTCGCGGAATTTCCCTGCTTCCGATTCCGGTAGTAATAGTAAACATTTACGAAAATAAACTCGGCTAAATGTATTAAATTGGAACGAACTCACCAAATTACGTGTACACTCGTCACTTGTATTGAATAGTAGAGAATATGCGCGGAGACAACATGAAACCAATTGTAAAATTACTAATGAAATATTAACTCAAAATTGATAATTAATGACTACTTAAAATGAATGAAACGCCGTTCAAATTATGATAAAGTTAATTCGCGGTGCACTTTTCTGGTTTTCACGGCCGCCATTGACGAACTAACGGACACAAGCACTGAAACTAATGGACTTGTCATCTGCTCATATTAAATGCACAAAAGTAATATTTTTGAAAATTAAATATTATAAAAGGAATGAAAAATTGATTACTACTCCTTAGCGTCCAAATTAAATCTATTTTACGGTCAAAAATTTTAAATTGCACAGTCACTGTAGTCGGTGCTTATGTTCACATGTTCGAGTTTGACATTTGCCGCGTAAACAAGTGTACACTTTCTTGTATCGAACACACACTTTATGCGAAAAAACCCGGAAAATCGAAGTTTTCACGCGAACTCCATACCATACTGAAGCGAACATGATTACTGGACACGTTGAAAATAAAAATAAAATTTAAAAAAGCCTAAAATTTAATTTAAGTCGAAAAATGTGAAAACCGTTTCGGCAGCAACAGTAATTCACGTCTCCGGATGGAAGTCCAATCAAAATCCAAGTTCCATTGAATGCGTGTGCCTGTATCTCTTCTCCCATGACCTTTTTCCATAAGTGCCCATCTGGCCGGACCAACGCCTCTTCAGGCGTTCATGGATCCGATAATATATCGCCAAAAGCGTGGAAACCGCAATTTGGCGGTCTGTATTCTGGCCTTGGTTGATTGGCAATGCGAGCTGACTGAGCTGTCTTGACTGTTTGAATTGAGCTATCACTTTCACTACTTGATTTCGATACGAGTAAGTTACACGTAACCATTCCGTTTGGATATTCTGATCGCACATACAAAGCAGCTCCTAATGCTGGTTCGGCGCCGTCTGCAAATGTGGGAATTTGCATCGATGCTCCATCTCCTGTGTGCAGCCACCGATAAATTGTAAATAATTTCAAATGTTTCATTTCCTTCCAATATTCTATAAATCTTTGTTCCAAATGCTGCGTTACCTTTTCGTCCCATCCAAATTTTGCTCTCCATAAATCTTATATAAGTATTTTTCCCATAATAGTGACCGAGGAAATATAATCATAAGACCCAAATCTGAGCTATATAGCTTGTTATTTTCCGTTTTGTGATCTCCTGGCCAATTTACAAAGACTTAACTATTGGGAGAATGCATTGAAAATGTCCAACTCGCATCCAACTTCATTACTATCATTCTGGCAAATATTTTGACATTGACAGCTATTGTATCTTAAAGTAGACGTCAATACCTTAATAATTTAGTACCACATAAGCAACACACGTGAAAATAATTTTGTTTTTTTTCAAAAGAAAAAATTTCAAACTTCGAGCCATCGAAACAGCATTTGCGGGAAGCTTTGCTTTTTTGTTTAAATTTGAAGAAAACCGTGTCTGAAAGTCATTAAATGATCTCAGAAGATTACCCTGAGATAGTTTTTGACAGAAAAACGTGTTTTGAGGTTGAAGACAAGGAAAGTCCTGGCCAAATGAAAAAGTTTGAAGATCATGAATAGGAGGCGTTACTCAATGAAGATCCATGTCAAACGCAAGAAGAACTTGCAGAATCATTGGGAGTTAATCAAACAACCATTTCCAGACGATTAAAAGCATTGGAAATGATTCAAAAGGAAGGAAATTGGTTGTCGCCACACCATTATCAATTTAAACACTATCTGATTCACTATTACCGACTTTAACTGTTTGAGAAGTATTACCATAAATTGATTTGATCAAACTTTGTGAATTATGTGTTGAAACCGTAAGATTCACACACTTTAAGCAAACCGGAATATGGAACCGAAGGGAAAGTGTTACAAAGTATTTTGGCTTTGTAACAAGGATGGTTCGATTTAAGTTCGAACAGAAACTATTTTTGTTTGTTGCTTATTGTTGAAGCAAGACTGAGTTTATTTTGAAACTGATTTTTACAAGAAATCTTAACTCTATTCATACTGATTTTTGCCTGATTTTTGCCGAGTACAAATCCTTACTTGTTACATTAGACGTGAGATTTGTACTTCGAAAATTGATTAAAAATTCTAATAGGACAATTCATATGCCGATGAAAGAGTGCCGCTTAAACAGAAAGGCCCTTCGCTAATCAAGCGTGAAATTAACTTGTTTTGTTAACTGAAAATATGTAATGGACCGACCTATTCTGTTATCAATTTCTACTAATGAATTGGTTTTAGAAATGGGCTGAGCTCTCTCATTTGCATATTAAAATTAATATTTTACGACTATTTTATGACCCGCAAATTTTACGACTTTGTAGTTGGTGTTTACGAGTCAATGAATAGCCGACTCATGGTTATTGTTTACGCGAGCTGATGCGCGCACGGATTTTACGCATTATTTGGTGACGCAATTCATTCACGCATGCGAACCAGTATTTCGCTCCAAAGCTTGTTGGTAACATACCGGCCCCTGTTAAACGTTAGTTTAACACTCGATGAATGAATCCGTCACCAACCGTAGTAGTCCAATGAGCAACATTTATTTATTTATGTATTGTATTAAATAAACGTGAACTAGCTATTCCCTTTAAACTGCATTTACATATTGTTTACAAATTATTATTTATTTATTCGCAGCTTCCAGTATTTCTTGTCTTGTTAGACGTCTTAATTTGACTACCGGCTGCAGACTTTTAGAATGCGTGAATGACTCCTGTTGGAGATCTTGTTTCTTTAAGCTTTCCTCAATTTCGTTGAGTGCTATTGGGTCCTCATCGCTTGGTAAGAGTAGTCCGAGCTTTGTTATCGGTCGCATATATTCACCGTGTTGTGTCTTGAGTCGAACTGCCCGAACCAAACCATCCTTTGATGGAAATATTTCGATGACTCTACCCAGTCGCCATTTGCTTGGCGCCATGTTATCCTCGCGTATGATCACAAGGTCGTTTGTTTGAAGATTTCTTTGCTGAGATTTCCATTTTGATCTAGCCATAATTGAAGAAATGTATTCATTGTGCCATCTCTCCCATAATTGTTGATACATTTTTTGTATCATATCCCATCTTTTGAGGTATGTGGTTTTCCCGTTTCGAATTTTTCTGTTTCGAATAAAGTAACTGGGCTTTCTCCAATGAAGAAGTGCCCTGGGGTTATTGCTCCCAGATCCTGGGGATCATCTGATAATGGTGCGATCGGCCGTGAATTGACACATGCCTCCACTTGCGTGAGTAAGGTTGCATGCTCTTCAAATGTTAAGTTTTGGTTTCCAATCACTCTGAGTAAGTGCTTCTTTACACTTTTGACTCCTGCTTCCCACAATCCGCCCCAGGATGGTGCGTTTGGTATTATGAAATGCCACCTTATTCCCGAAGTCTCTGCTTTCGGGTCGGCGTACCATTCCGTTCTTTGTTTTATGATTTTTTGTAGATAGTTGTTTGCGCCAACAAAATTTGTGCCATTATCTGACCATATATCTGCTATGGCACCTCTTCTTGCGATAAATCGGCGCATAGCTTGTATGAAATGCTGTGTTGTTGCGTCGCTTACTAATTCCACATGGATAGCTGTGACAAAGCAAACGAACAGGCAAACGTAACCCTTTGTTATTTGTGGATTTCGTCCTGTTCTGGATGCAATTCCCACCGACCCCATGTAATCCACACCGCAGCGTTTGAAAGGTCGCTCAGGTGTAGTTCTGGTAGAAGGTAATGATGCCATTAATTGTTGATGAGCTTTCATTTTGAATCGAAAGCACCTCGGGCATGAATTTACGATTGAGTTTGCCAATCGTCGACCCTTGATTATCCAGTAATGCTGTCTCAAAATTTGCAGCATTTGCTGAGTGCCTCCGTGCATGGTCCTTTGGTGAGTTGCCCGAAGCAGCATAGTTGCAAATTTTCCCTTCGGTGATAAAATGATAGGAAATTGCTCCTCACTAACTACTCTCCCGAAGAGTCGCAAAACCTTATTTTTTGAATCAAACCAGTAATTTGTATCACTTTTTGTTTGATCGGAATTTGAACTGTATTTTTGCAGCTCTTTCTGCATATACACTTCCTGGTCCATACGAGCTGCCAGAATTGATGCTTCACTTAGTTCTGCATGACTTAATGGTTCAATCTTTCGCTCTGACCTCCTTTTTTTTTGCTTGAAAATTGAATATTGCTCGCCGCAGGTATGCTAAGACTCTAATGAGTCGATTTGCGTTTCCATAGGCATTTAACAGTGATTGCTTGATATCATTGTTTGGTAGTTGCACAGTAGGTTCTCCTGCTGTGATGGTGAGTATGCATTTACTCTCTTCGATTGCCTCTGCCGGGTTTTCGAGTTGATTTGCTGGTGGACTTGGCCACTGTTCCTCTGGTTGTTTTAATGAATTTTCTTGGGCTATGAATGCCACAATAGTTTGATATGAACTATTTTTCTGAAGATATTGGTCTTCAGACACTTGATAAATTAGGTAGCCAAGTCGAGTTTGCTGAGCAATTGCCAAATTATCCTCGGCTTGAATTACCTTTGACATGATGATTTTTATCCAAATGCGAACGCCAAACAGAGCTTCGATTTCTCCTGGTACTCCATAGTTCGGGTCTGCAAGTGGAAGATCTTGAAATGCAGAATATTTGGTTTGATCTATTCTAGATCGTGGTAAATTCTTTGTTATCTGGTTGACAACATAGAACACTGATCTAATTGATTGATTAGAATTTGGGATGCTGATGTGTACAATAGTACGTCCCTTTGCTGCACCTAAATGCGTGTTTAGTGCTCCATTCATATTGATCGTTGTTGGTTGGATTCGCAAACCAATTTTTTTTGTGGCCTTTGTTGTTATTAAATTTAGTTGTGACCCACTGTCACATAATGCTCGAAGTGAGTTATTCCATGGTTTTGCGTTCAGAATATTCACTACGGCTGTTCCCAATACGTTTGTGTGTTCTTTTTTATCTAGTCATACTTGGTTTTCAATCACATTGTTTACCGTGGTTTCTTCCCTTTTTGACCTTGTCTCTCGCTCCTTCCTATAGCAGAGTAAATTGTTGTGATCCTTTTTACATGTTGGACATGCACCAAATTTACAATCGGCTGGATGAGCATGTTCTCGTAGGCAGCGAATGCACAATTTTAAATCTTTAACCCTTTTTATTCGATCTAAAACTGGCAATGCTAATAATGTGGCACACTTAAAGAGAAAATGGTTTCCGTTGCACTGTCCGCATGTGACATCATTGACTAATGTCATCACTGTTGGCCTACTGAAAGTCTTCCTTTTCTGCATTGGCCTTTGGTTTTGCCGCGTTTTCTCGGTTTCTGATGGTAAGCATTCTGATGCTTCGACTTCTAAAAATTCCAGCATTTCTGCAAGCTTAACATCTTGTCTTAATTTTACTTGATCCATCCATTTCTTTATTGTTGATCGATCAAGTCGTGATTTGAGATTGAACATTATCCAGGTGTCCCATGTTTGCACGTTCACACCTAGACTTGGTAGTACTCTTATGAGTTGATTTGTCCGATTCACCATATTTATTAGATGAACTGCCGTTGGACATGTTAAATGAGGAAGTTCTTCAAACTTTCTGATATACTCCTCAATTATTTGATCCGGTTTGTCATATCTACGTTGTATGACAAACCATGCTGCTGCGTAATCGGCTGCACTTAATTTAAACCCGTTGATTGCGTCTAAAGCAAGTCCCCTTAAGTGGTTTCGTAATTGATGAAACTTCGTTATCGTACTTAATTGGTCATTATTGTGTACGAGATCTACAAATTGATCTCGAAAGGCAATCCACTTTGTGAGATCACCATCAAAAATAGGAAGTTGGATTTTATCCAACTTTAGCTGTACTAGAGGCTTTGAACCGTCTCCGCCTGTCTTCGAAATGTCTCGAAGAATGTTTTGTTCGATTTTTTCTTCCATGCGTTTTTCCACATCTTTAATTAGATTCTTTATTTCATCTGATCGTGGTCCGCTTACTTGATCGGTTTGGATATTTCCCAAATTTTGTGCTTCTTGGTCGGTGTCTTCATTGGAAGTAGATTTTCCGACTAATATGTTATTGAATTGATCAATAGTTTGTTTTAATATTGCGTGTAGAGCTTTAACCTCATCGTTACATATATTTGCAATGCCTGGATAGGTTAATCGTGGTCTAGTTTCCAAATTGATGGAACTAATGCTCGCTTGGCTTGTTTGAGCTTCGACATTTCGTGTACTTGGCTCTTGATTTTTCTCGTTTTGATTGCTGAGCCCTGGGCTTGGGCTGCGAATTCGAGTTGGAGTTGTTGCAGGCGTCGGTAATGGTGTAGGCCTGTGAATTTCTTCCTCCAGTGGCTCGATGAGTTCGTTGAGTTTTTCTGTGACTTGGTCTTTCGTTGCTTCTACGGAAAACAACAGATCGGTTGCAGCTGGGTCTGCTGTTATTTGAAGGCTCTGATATTCTTTGAAGCCCTGTTTGAATCGAGCTACTGCTTTTGTGAGCAGCTCGTGATTTGCTTTGGCCTCTTGAAGCGATTCGCTCCCTTTGATTTTGAGGCTTAGCTCGATCACTTGATCGTGAACTCTTTTTAGTTCTTCCATTGGTGCTAATTGTTATCGTGACGGAGTAATTGTTGCTCCCGACTTGTTTGCACAGCTTTTTCAGTGCTTCTAATGCCTTGTGTAATTGTTTTCCTTTGTTCGCGGAAATTGATTCTTGGGTACTCATAACAATATGACTCGTACCGTTTTTCAATTGGAGTTTGTTCCAATTGCCTTTTTTCTTCCCTTTGATGGGATTCTTCTTGAGATTTCACAATCGCCTTTGATTGACGATCTACTTCGGTGAAAATATCTCGAAAATTGATTCGGATTAGTAGTCCCTCTTTCTCTGGTTTAGGGTCTAGTCTTACCTCGTATGTTTGATTTAGATTTGATATTGATACCAATCTAAATACGAAACCGAGTTGTATTTGTTCGTGAGGTTGAACCTCGATCTCAATGCTTGGATCGTTTGAATAGGTTTTCACGACAATTTGTAATTTACTTGTTGCCCAATTTGCTACTGGGACTGTAAATAATAATGTTCCTTGAGGATCTTGTTCCTGAAGAATGGGTGGCTCTATTATTCGAACTCCTCAAATATTTCTCATAAAAATGTTTATTGGTTGTATATAATGATGCTTTGCAGGTGGCAAATTTGCTGCTTTTAGTTCCACTAAATAATTTGGCATTTATTTAATTTATTTCCTTGGTGGGTTGCAATATTTATACAATGCACTTGGCGAGATAGGTTTTATCTTAAATTGCTTTTTCTTTCGTTTGCACCGATGTGGAATATTACTAGCTATAAAATGTTCTCTACACGAAATGCAAATTGTTATTTCTAAATTATTTGCCTTAACTTTGATAAATTGCCTTGATGGAATGATGACCAGTTTGCTGGTTTTGTCCTCACGGGCTGATGTCCTGACAATTTTGCTGACTGGTTAGGTTGAGATGTGTCCTCCTGTCTCCTTTTGTGGATAGCAACACGAGATTTTATGTCTTCCTGTCTCCTTTTGTGGATTGCAGCACGAGATTTTATTATTGCTTCTTTCTGAGCATTTCTATCCACTCTCTGTATATCATTTACAAGGAGAGCAGAGGAAATACTCTTTTGAAACACTAATTGATTGCAGTTTTTTCAGACTGCTTGTTTGGATTCTATCACTTTTTGAGCGTGATGACTTTACTTGGTAACATTTGCAGTTTACTGCGACTGCCTGTTTTAATTCTATCACTTTATTTGAACGTGATGAATTTCCTTAGCAACTTTTGCAGTTTACTGAGACTGCTGTTTAAATTCTATCACTTTTTGAACGTGATAAATTTACTTGGTAACTCTTTGCAGTTTACTGTGACTGCTGGTTTTAATTCTATCACTTTATTTGAACGTGATGAATTTACTTGGTAACTCTTCGCAGTTTACTGTGACTGCTGGTTTTAATTCTATCACTTTATTTGAACGTGATGAATTTACTTGGTAACTCTTCGCAGTTTACTGTGACTGCTGGTTTTAATTCTATCACTTTATTTGAACGTGATGAATTTACTTGGTAACTCTTTGCAGTTTACTGTGACTGCTGGTTTTAATTCTATCACTTTATTTGAACGTGATGAATTTACTTGGTAACTCTTCGCAGTTTACTGTGACTGCTGGTTTTAATTCTATCACTTTATTTGAACGTGATGAATTTACTTGGTAGCTCTTCGCAGTTTACTGTGACTGCTGGTTTTAATTCTATCACTTTATTTGAACGTGATGAATTTACTTGGTAACTCTTCGCAATTTACTGTGACTGCTGGTTTTAATTCTATCACTTTATTTGAACGTGATGAATTTACTTGGTAACTCTTTGCAGTTTACTGTGACTGCTGGTTTTAATTCTATCACTTTATTTGAACGTGATGAATTTACTTGGTAACTCTTCGCAGTTTACTGTGACTGCTGGTTTTAATTCTATCACTTTATTTGAACGTGATGAATTTACTTGGTAACTCTTCGCAGTTTACTGAGACTGCTGGTTAAATTCTATCACCTTTTGATGAATTTTGAATTTCTATCACTGTTGAACGCAATGAAATTCTACCGTTTTTAGCGTTCGCGTCACGCCGGGGCCTCCAATTTTTTATGTTACAAAGTATTTTGGCTTTGTAACAAGGATGGTTCAATTTAAGTTCGAACAGAAACTATTTTTGTTTGTTGCTTATTGTTGAAGCAAGACTGAGTTTATTTTGAAACTGATTTTTACAAGAAATCTTAACTCTATTTATACTGATTTTTGCCTGATTTTTGCCGAGTACAAATCCTCACTTGTTACATTAGACGTGAGATTTGTACTTCGAAAATTGATTAAAAATTCTAATAGGACAATTCATATGCCGATGAAAGAGTGCCGCTTAAACAGAAAGGCCCTTCGCTAATCAAGCGTGAAATTAACTTGTTTTGTTAACTGAAAATATGTAATGGACCGACCTATTCTGTTATCAATTTCTACTAATGAATTGGTTTTAGAAATGGGCTGAGCTCTCTCATTTGCATATTAAAATTAATATTTTACGACTATTTTATGACCCGCAAATTTTACGACTTTGTAGTTGGTGTTTACGAGTCAATGAATAGCCGACTCATGGTTATTGTTTACGCGAGCTGATGCGCGCATGGATTTTACGCATTATTTGGTGACGCAATTCATTCACGCATGCGAACCAGTATTTCGCTCCAAAGCTTGTTGGTAACAGAAAGCACTTTTGATGTTCAAAAAGACATAAATAAACCTCTTTCGGTTAATAAACGATCTGATACTCTCTGATATGTTGCTAATGATCATAAATTTAATGATTAGATTCCAAATAGTAGATGACTTGTTCGTTGAGCAAAATCGTGAATATTTTGAGTAAGACGGAAATTATACTGATTGATCGGAATTCAGAAACGATTTGGGGTTGTGTGACTTTATTCAGAGGCCGAATAATAACTTTATTCCAATCAGCAGGATACACACCGTTGCGAATACAATAGTTAAAAATGAATTCAATTGAGTTTACATTTGAAGGCATAATAATTTTCGAAAATTCCAGTGTTATCTTGGTTTTACCAACTGCATTACTTTTGACTTTAGAAACCGCGTTAAGAATTAAATCCTCATCAACTTCACGAAAAGAAAAATTGGAATTATATTGGTTGGCAATGATAAATTATTTAAATCAACTGTTAGATTTGTGAATTGACTTTATTAGAGACTTCACTGCCCCCGATTTGACTATAAGCAGATCATTTCTCTCCTTATCAAGAGCATCATTATTAACATTAAGCCTTTGACAATTGTCGTAGGCAAACTTTCTCTCTTCCAGAGCCGTGGCAATGTCACAATTAAACAATGCTTGGGACTGTGACGTATACGACGCGATTTGAGTGGTGCGAATCGATTGATTAACCGCGTTAAATTGTCATTAATTGTACCAACCATCATATCAACATTTTGACATTCCAATTGATTGAGTTCATGAATTAACTTTTTAACATCAATTCTCTTGAAATTTCTGCCACTTCTGAAATGACCACAAAATAAAATCATGAAAAGAAGATTACTTCTCTCGATGAACGTTTTTTGTTGCCGATTTCTAACGGGGTCACCATTTATGGTTGTATAGTCCGTGTCGCATCCCTCGTATAGTTCAAATACTACACGGCGTTTTTTTTCGTTAATTACAAAAGTTGAAAAACTGAATTATTAAAACTTATTTCTATTCCTAACCTACGAATTTGAATAAAAAAGTATAACGTGTAACATAATTTATGATCTTTCGTGCGATAGATTCGTTTTTGCGGTGTGAGCGAGTGCGCGACTCTGTGAGAAGTGGTTTCTTTGATCCGACTCTACCATGACGACAACGTCCACATTCACACATATACAGCTTTTTCTGACGATGCAAATTGTGCGGTTCGGCTCGGCTTTTCTCGTCATCGCAGGGAAACTTTCCGATTTACATGAAAATGTTTGCCACAATATATTATTCGATAGAGCAACGCGTATGTATACTTTGACATCTGAACAAAAAGAAGGAGAGACCAGTGTGGCGTTGTGTGAGCTGTCAATGTTCTAGCACGTGAGTGCACGACAAAGATTCTTACATTGACAGCTCACGCTTACAACATTGCACTATATGATGATCGAATTTTTGCTTCATTTTGTCGGATTAATGAGGTGATGTGCTGCAAAATATGCAGTGTTTTGTACATTTTTATGTAAAGGGTGATTTTTTAAGTGGTTTCTTTTTGAAAATCGAAAAAAACGCAAAAAATTTCGAAAAGTGAATCAAATCTTTATTGAAATCGATAAATTGGTTCTTGCCATTTACTTTTTGAAAATAATTTCATGCAAATGTTGGCCGCGGCTACGGCGCAAATGGTCCATACGGGAAGTCCAATTTTGGCACACTCTCTCCAACATATCGGCCGGAATCCAACATATCGCCAATAACGCGTTCGATGTTGTCCTCCAAGTCGGCAATCGTTGCTGGCTTGTCCGCATAGACGAGAGACTTAACGTAGCCCCACAAAAAATAATCCAGGGGCGTTAAATCGCACGATCTGGCCGGCCAATGAACGGGGCCGAAACGAGAGATGAACTGTTCGCCGAACTTACGGCGCAGTTCGTCCATGGATGGACCCGATTTGCAAGCGTTGCTCGTTTGTAAGTCTTTCCATCTTGAAATTGCAAAGCATACTGAGCATTTTTGACTGTGACAGACGTCAGTTGGAATTTGACATCTGTCAAAAAATTAAACGTCAAAAAGAAACCAGCTAAAAAATCACCCTTTACATAAATAAATGTTGTATACATATGAATTCACAATAATTTTTAAGACAATATATTTTATGTCGTGTATTGCTTCTGATTGATGTGAGGTTGGAAATTGAAACGTTTTAAATGACCTCAAAAATTGTGCGTACGACGGAAAAATCGAAATAAAAACGATTGTATTTGAATTTTCATACATTGGGCAATGCAATAATTCTCAGGACCTGACGAAATGTTCTCGAATATGAGAGTACTTGATATTAGTCGTGACATTTCCTTCAAATAGATAGAACAGAGAATGAAAAAATTCAGCGAATTTTTTATGTACGAAGAAAATATATTTATATTCAAAAAATGTTGGGAAATTCCCAGATTTTGGTATTTATTATGACTTTCGGGAAAATAACAGGATAATTCTCAATTTCTCTTGCTTTTTTTCCCGGAAGGGTGACAAGTTCCGAATGCACGCTTATATAAATGGGTATAAGCTTTAGTACACGAAAAATTGTGATCTATGTGTTCCTTTAAGTAAATAAATTTTGTATCCATCAGGAATC
Organism: Obolodiplosis robiniae; assembly: GCA_028476595.1. NCBI lineage: Eukaryota > Metazoa > Arthropoda > Insecta > Diptera > Cecidomyiidae > Obolodiplosis > Obolodiplosis robiniae. The sequence continues at coordinate 18,549,072 of CM052017.1, read as the reverse complement.
TTCATATTTCAGTAAATGAATGAGGTAATTCGGACTTCGGAGGAACTTATTACACAAGGTCGTAATATAAAGAATATTTTCTTTAAGCTCGATTCTTTGTTTTAGAACAAGAAAAGAATATAAACGCTCGTATACAAATTAAATGCGTATACAATTAAACGCTTAAATGCGATTCGAAATTAAACTGATTTATTTACTTCCTTTTCTTTTTAATTTCAGAATAACGGTCGAAGAATTTACCGGAATCCTATCAGAGATGAACTCAATTTACATTAGAATGCGTACCAAATACAACAAAATACAAGTTATGATAAGATATATTTGTTCGAATACATCAAAATATAATTTACCAGTATTATCATCTGTTTCACAAGGTCCTAGTGTGAGATCATATACATGAAATGGTACGTAAGTGTGAGTGTACTAAAAGGTGTCTGTTTTGCTCTTTTTCAACGAAAACCATCTACAATTTGACACAGCCATCAAGCTGTGTGAATACTGGAACACCAAACATAAAAAAAATGATTTGTCACCGCCCACCATTAACGCTATCATCACCGGTTGATTAGTCTGTCCTTAAAAATCTCTTTTTTTAACGCCATTGCAACTTGATGATAAATTCGAAGTGCACAAATATGCTGACATATCAAATAATTGGTAAATTTTATTTATTTATATATATGATATTATAATATTCTAACGTTCGAATGCTCAATCACTTATTTTACTTATATATAAATATTATTTAATTATTCTTAAGTTTATTCACATAAGGAAATAAGTAATCAAATGTCTATTCGAAACGTATTTGGGGTCCCACTAGAATTTGTCTGTCGATGAAACCCAGGTCATCTATACAAAATGTGTTTGAATAGCGTGTGGGTTTTAAGTGCTCTATATAGCGTTTGATGATGGGAATGTGTGTAAGTCATCGATAAAACAATGGAAAGAGGTGAAAGATACGTCACTGGTAAATTGCAAAAAATGTATGGTGTGCTGAATCGTATACGCCACACAAAGCATTTTATACCCAACTATATCAAACGTGATATGGCTGCAGCGCTGATTGATCCCATGATGGACTATGGTGATTTAGTTACATATGGTTGGGGTGCACACAGCACTCAAAATCCAACACATCGTGATCTCGTCGCCGATAACGACAAGATCAGATACATTTACGGATGTTCATGTAACTGCAGTTTACGATATTCAGGAATATCGTGAGCGTCTGAATGGATTGATCCCTGAGAGCAGAGCTAAACTGCATTCGGCGATCTTGATGTTCAAGCAGTTGTCAAATTTTTCACCCGGGTATTCGAATCACATGTTCGTTGATTGCATTTGATACCCGTGCATTCAGTTTTTCGGCAATTACATTTTGGAATAGTATACCGGTAGATATAAGAAATTCGAAATCTTTGCAATCGTTCAAAAATAGCTTAAAGCATCTGTTGCGTGCCGGTAAATAAATCGTATTTATCATCTTACATTTACTCATATCGCGAATTCTTGGATTGATTTCATGAAATTTCTTATCAATTAAATAGGTCTAATTTATTACTAGTATATTATTTTTCATTTTTCATTTTCATTTGCATATTCATTGATGTTAACAACAACAAACATTTATAGACCATTTTTGCCTTTCAGCGTCTGGTCTGTTTTACGAAACAAAATGCCTCATATGCCCCTAACAATACCTATCCACAAACCCCGATCGAGAGCCAAGTTTTGAGTTTCAACACACCATTCATATCCCCATATCGCATCAGCTTCGGCGAACAGAATCCGTTTCGGTAATCGCTCTTCTCCCATGCGTTTAACATGACCCAACCACCTCAGCCTGAATTTTCTTGCTTCCTCTCCTACCGAATCGACGTTTAAATCCCCCCGAATCGTCTCATTTCGGATTCTGTTTTCCCACTGATCGCGGCGCGAGACTCCGGAAACCATTCTCAACACTTCCATATCAGACACATCCAAATCATGAATCAAATTCTCAGAATCAACCCAGCTCTCGCTATAGAATAGTTGGTCTGAAGATTGACCCGTGAATCAACATCTTTGTTTCTGTACTCAATTCACGTTTATTGAAAACGTGTGATCTAAGCTGCGCTACTACAGGGTGGCCCACATAAAATTTGCATTTTGAATCGGCTATAAAAAAAAAAACTAATGGTTATTCTTCCAAACTTTTTTTTTATTGGAAAGCTTGAACTTTGTTTTTTGTGAATGAACAACGATATCGTTCATATGACTTTCGGGACTGGCTTTACAGTACGCCATTCGGTCAACCCAATTTTCAATCACTTTTTCGATTGTTTCGGCTCGAATTTCATTAATTTCGATTTCGTATTTCAAGGCATCAATCGTCTCTGCATGATTAGTGTAACACTTGTCCTTGACAGCTCCCCACAAAAAATAGTCCAACGGGCTCAAATCGCAGCTCCGAGGCGGCCAATTGACATCAGAATTTCGGGTGATTATTCGATTTTCGAAAACGGTGCCCAAAAGTTCGACTGTTATGTTGACTGTGTGGCTTGTTGCGCCATCCTGTTGAAACCAAATGTCGTCCATGTCATGCTCTTCAACTTTTGGAAACAAAAATTCGTTGAGCATGGCACGGTAACGCTCGCCATTGACCGTAACGGCGGCTCCTTCCTCATTTTCGAAGAAAAATGACCCAATGATGCCGCCGGCACAAAACCCACACCAAACCGTAACTGATGCATTGGCCTCTCAATAGTGACGTGTGGATTTTCCGACCCCCAGATGCGACAATTTTGCTTATTGACATAGCCTCCGAGGTGAAAATGGGCTTCATCTGAAAAGACGATTTTTCGGTGAAAATGCTCATCTTCGGCCAAACGATCTTCTGCCCATTGGGCGAACCGAAAACGCAACGGATGGTCATTAGGCTTAAGTTCTTGGACTAATTGAACTTTGTAAGCCTTCATACCGATCGAAGGTCTTTATGCAAAATTCTCCTCAGGGAGGTGCGTGAAATGTTCAATTCTTGAGAACGATGACGAGTTGAAGTTGATGGATGTTCACGGACATTTTCGGCTACAACAGCAATGTTTTCGGCTGTGCGCACTGTACGAGAACGTGAACGGGTTGTTTTGTCCACCAACGATCCAGTTTCTCGAACACAATTCACAAATTGATCCACAAACTGCCTTGAAGGCCAATCATTTCTATGGATTTTTTTTTTTTCAAATTTTTTACAGTTTGGACTGAAGACTCACCACTTTGGAAGTAAGTTTTCAATATTCCCCAATTTCGTTCAAGTGTATAGTGTCCCATTTCGTAAATGTCAAACCTTTAACTAAATTATGAACACAAATTAAATGACATTTGAGCTGCCATTCTCTAAATAAACAGTAGTTCAAAATGCAAACGTTAGATGGCCCTGTACTTTATTTCCATTAACCCTACGCTGTTCAAACTCTTTATTAAACTTGCCATCTTCCGAGAAGATGCAACCCAAATATTTGAATTGGGAAACTTGTTCCATCTGCCATTCAATGTGCAATGAATTGGCTTTCGAGATTTGCCCACATGCATAACTTGAGTTTTGTTGCCGCTAATGGTCATTCCGAAGTTCGTACAAGCCTCTTCCAAATCTTTGATACTATTTTGCAGCTCCAGTTCAGAATTGCCAAACAGTACCAGATCATCTGCGTAAGCGAGAGCAGAGATAATAATAATAGTTCATTGATGTTAACTTAATTTAATTGCAAAAATTATTATTGTAGTTTCCCCTGGCTCTCCGAAGCCAAGCCGGTTTTGTCATGGTTTTCCGGATCCAATTCTGGTATTAAAGCTCCACTTTAATACTATCCCTCCCCTGATTGTACTCTCTTTGCAAAAGACGCACCATGGTCGGAATTTATGCCGTATTGGGTCTCTGACCAGCATGTTTTGAGCTTGCTTTGAACACGTATTGGCATAAATGTAGGTTTCGTTATAAATAAATAAACTGGTCTCAAATTCCGTGAGGGGTAAGAGTTACAAAATGGCACATCTCAAACGAGCCAACTCTATAAGTAAATAATACTATTTAAGGCTAAGCGGGTTCTGAAACGCGAATTAAGTTGATATCAAATTTATATCAATTTCAACCGCGAATGAATCAACCAATTTCAATTTGTTTTGTTGTCATAATTTTTTTCTCAACAATGTAAATTAAATCGAAATCAAAATATATCAATGTTATTCCACAGTTGATATCAAAAATGTCAAGAAATGAAGACTTAGATTGATATCAGCAAAATAATAGCTGAAATAAGAAATGCTGAAAAAAAATACCTGAAAAACCAAACAATATAGGATTAATTTTTTTTTTCTCACATAAAATTTATTGAAAATTGCCTGAAAAGAAAGATAGGCTCAAAAAAGGAAAAGCTGGAAAAAGACAGACTGAATATTTCAAATAAAAAGAAAATCAATATCATTCGCGAACCGAATTATTCAATTCGCCCTTTATATCACATTTATCCGCAGATTCCAGGAAATCAATCGCAAAACCGGAATAAATGACGGGTCGTGACTTCCGATGATCACGATCGCGAGTATAATTTGCTAAATAAATAAAATCTTAAAAAAAGCAGACAAAGAAATTTCGGAAAAAAAACTCAAATAATGTATATCCATGAATCCTGAAAAATATTCTTGAGTGGTTTTTGTTCGTGGAAATAACATCATTTAAATTTCATGTGAGTGTCTCCACTCAAAATTATAATTGAATATATCTTTTATTCACTTTCATATAAAATATCATAGAATACAATTATTGAAAATACAATGCAATGCTATATAAATTTTCTATTTTCGACTAAAGAAACTATCGATATCGAACTCCAAATCGAGAAGAGACCCATTGTAAGATTCCGCGCTCACGAAGTGTAAAATCGTCATTTTATGATAGGATTCGTCCCTGCCTCTGAAGCACATAATGAATCAACCTTGATTTCACTTTTCGACATCATCCTCAGTTAGAGCTTTCGCAAATCGTTGGGGTAAAAACACGACCTTATCCCCAAGATCAGCTTTAATTTGCTTTCCATATTTTTTCGTGGGGATGGAACCAAATGATGACACCAAGTAGTCACCATTTTCTAGATCTCCAAATTTGACAAATGGCTTGTTGTCGTAGCACAAACTGTTCAACAAATTTAGTTCCGATATCATGTTTACGAAAAAACAAAGGTAGATTTTGTTTAAAATTCTTCAAGTAACCTTGCTTGATACTGCGAGTTAGCTGATTTCAAATCAAGAATAACTCGAGCATTTATTTCGAACATTATCAGTCTAATAAACAGCCCCCACCAACTAAAAAAACGATTGTCACTTAACCTTTGTACCTTGTACTTTGACCACCCCGCTTTAAAATTATATGGATACAATAAATCAATCTTTTGTTTGAGTGGGATCATACAAAACCGGCCTTTGTAGTTCAGCGAAAAATAGTCTTACATTAACGCTTTATCATTTTTTTATTGCCGCAATAACATGTTAGAACAAGTTACATCACGTGGTGGCATTGTGTAGAAGGAGCAACTTGAAATATACATTTAAAATCAGAAACTCTTTTGTACATCCTTATACTTTACGTTTAAACGTCAATGCGAAAAATTTACTCTCTAAAAAGTGAATAATGTCATCAAGAATCGATTTTGAAGTTCGAAAATCTGCCTTCAATCGTAGATTATTTTCATTCGGTAAGAAATAAATCGCGAAATTCTCGGATCGTTTCTAACAGAATCCGGGTCCAACACATGAATTTAAAATCTTCAAACAAAACGACTTCGGATAAATTATTCATGTGAGTAACTTTATTCAAATGTATAATACATACAATATATTGATTAATATAAATATCTATCGAATAGAATCAAAGTAGCTCATGCCTTTAGATGATTTTGGAATGAAACGAGTGCATATAATTAACGGACAATAACAAATATTAAAGGAGCGCATGTTTTTGTAACGCTTCCATTCGAATAAAAATTGTGAAAGAAGCACATATATTTCGGTAAATTTCATATGAAGGATGTAAATTATAATTGAGACTCTAATTTCATATTCTGGGGCTCACAAAAGTAGCCTAGACTATTTCCAAACAGTACCAGATCATCTGCGTAAGCGGGTGCAGAGATAATATTGCCCCCCAAAACTACTCTACCCCAAAGCGGTGCAGCGATTTGAATACGTGTACTGACTACGCTATGCAAGCTACATAGCGTAGTCTACTACGTGTAATATTGATTTTGTATGGCGGTTCACTGGCCTGCTCTACCCTTAAATTGGCTGATTTGATCAGCTTGTCCATATGAATAATGAATAGAAGAGGCGAAATTGTACATCCCTGTCGTACTTCAAATCATTCACTCACATTTCCAACCACTCTCCCTGCTGCTTAACAGTTTGCGTACAAACTTTGAATCGCATTGAGAAGAAGACCATTCACACCATATTCGGCCAGTATTGACCAAAATGTAGATCTGGGAAAGCAGTCATATGCTTTCTGCAAATCCAAGAAACAGGAGTACAGTTCCCTATTTCTTTCAAGGAATTTCTCCATCAGTTGTCACATGCAAAAAAATGATCCTGACAGCCGCGCATTGGGCGGAAACCCGATTCATTTTCATCCAAGCGCGATTCGACAATGGCTCTTGTTCTCTTTTCCAAAATTGCACTATAAACTTTACCGACAACGCTCAATAGAGAAATTCCTCGAAAGCTATTGCAGTCGCTATTTTTGCCTTTCTTCTGAAGTGGTGAAATGACTGCGCCACCCCACTCTCCAGGGACTACTGAGGAATCTCAAGCTAAATTAAAGATGCGATGTAACCAGCGAACACCTACCAAACCACTACTAACCAGATATTCATTCCGAATCTCATCCACACATGCAGCCTTACCCCAACTCAACTTATTAATTGCACTCTGAATTTCATCCATGCTTATCTCTTCCAAACTCTCTTCACTCATACTTACATTCACATTCTCATCCATTAAATCGGCATTTTTGGCATTCAAAACTTTATCAAAATATTCCTTCCATCGTTTCAACACATTCTTTCTGCCCATCACAACATTGCATAACTTGTCGAATACAGCTCCAGGAACAAGTTTCCTAATGTTCTTAACCCTTGACCATAATACCTCATTCCTCTGTTGTTCAGCATCTTTTAGATCCTGACCAAACTTCACCCATTGCTTCTTTTGCTCCTTTCACCATCATTTTCACCACCCGTTTTTGTTCCCTATACGACTCCAGATTTTCATCAGCTTGGTTCTGCAACCAGCGGATCCATCTCATTCTCTTTTCTTTCACAGCAATTCTAATATCTTCATTCAAACATTCAGTCTACTTTCTCCCATTCTTGACTACAAACATGCCACAACTTCTTCTTTTGCTACTTCTACAATCACTTCCTTAAACAAATTCCATTCATATGTAATCACTAAGATATTCACTTCGCAAAAATAAAAGTCCGAATAATTCGATTTTATATATTTTATTTAATAATGAATTTATGATGGGTAAACCTAAATTCAGGCTAAAAACCCGAAATTCAGACTAAAAAACCCGAGATTCAGACTAAAAAATACAAAAATCAGGCTAAAAAAATACAAAAACCGGGCTAAAAAAATACAAAAATCAGACTAAAAAAGTACAAATTCCTTCCCAAAATGCCCAAAAATCAGACCAAAATATTGACGAAAATCAGGCTAAAAAATACGAAAATCAGACTAAAAAAATACAAAAATCAGGCTAAAAAAATCAGTAAATTGAATCAGATTTTGACAGGATTTGATTTTTTGTCAGTAAATTGCATCAGTTTTTTATTTGCATTTTTCTGAGTGAAGCTTCGCTTGAAAAAAAATGAAGGTAGCGCGCTTTATCGTAATGCGAATTCGGGACAATTTGAAGCGCTCACTGATGGTGAAATATTGTTGAGCACAGCAATTGAGCCCATGGTTTTTTTTCATAAAACGAAAAGCTATCTTATAATGTTTTGTCCTATGACGCCAGCTCATTCAAACGGTTTTCGTTTGTAATCGCGGTGCCATGTGACAAAGGTTTTTGGCAATTACGATATCGCGGTGTACTGTCAACGGTGCATGGACTTTTGCTGTTCAAATTGAGAGCAACAATGCAAATTGAAAATGGTCGCATCATATTGCCGCCAGAATATCTTTTAAATACATCATCGTCTTGGGAATCAAACCAAATGCGAACAACTTTACGTTGGAATTTCGCGTTTTTGCGAATGAAACTGGTGAAATTGACATACAATATTTCAATGGATATAGCGCCGCTGCAATGTGGTGTAAGTCAACACATGACAGAGATGTTTATAGCATCGACGCTGAAATAGACGTAGAAGTAGCACATGCCAAACGTAAATTTGATCAACGACTTATGGAAGAATCACCAGAACCAATCGCTTCATTCTACAGCCAACGAGCTAATCTATCACAATAGTGAATTGTTCCTTGGATTACAAATTTTTCAACATTTTTTCACAACCTTGCATCGAAAATCAGAAATCCATGAATTTTGGTTTGAATTCAAATGCTTTCATTAAGAATGTTAAAATGTTCAAATTTCATTAAGCTTAAACATTCATTGTCATTTGCTTTTCTAATCAAAAAAATGGAATAAATTTTCGGTATGGATTTACTTTTCTGTGGGCTCTATTTGCTATGTTTCACAAGTTTTTCATATTTTTTTAAGCCTGATTTTTGTATTTTTTAGCCTGATTTTCATCATGATTTTGGTCTGATTTTCGGGCATTTTAGGAAGTAATTCGTACTTTTTGAGTCTGATTTTTGTATTTTTTTAGCACGGTTGCCGTATTTTTTTAGCCTGATTTTTGTATTTTTTAGTCTGAATCTCAGGTTTTTAGTCTGAATTTCGGGTTTTTTAGCCTGAATTTAGGTCTACCCATTTATGATACTTAACGGAGCGACGTGCTGTCGCTTTGGCTGCTAATGCGGAAGAGAGCGAGCATTGGTTGTCGCTGTACAATGGAGGCTCTAAAATGACGCTACTCATGTGCCATTCACACGGATATGGTTACAATTAAAATATGACGGCAGAGGGCCGATCACGTTGACTTCGACAGCTTGTCAAAGTCAACCAAGAAAATTCTATTTACAACTCGCCTATCCTGACGATTGATCGTCCCGATCAACGGAAATCAACACTGACAATGCTTAAATACTAATTTGGTAAATCCTCTATTGCTCTTCATGATCAGAGTCGGAATCACGAGAGTCACGCCAATCAACTCAGCGCCGTACACGCGATGCCTCGACAATCCCGTCGCACGGTAATTGTGTCAATTGGCAATTTTCAATGTCTCTTATTACATATCGATCATTCGGAAGTAACTTATGTATACGATAGGGACCACGGAATTTCGGAATGAACTTTTTATTAGTTCCAATTGTAGTATCGACATTTCGGATCATAACAAATTCTCCCTCCGAAAAGCCGATAGCTGGCTTATGTTTTACACGATGACAGTCGGAACTCTTTCGCTGATAACAATCAATTTTCTCAGACGCTTGTTTACGTAAAGTAGGCAAATCATGATTTATAGCAGAAAGTCTTCAATTATCCAGAAATTCAGAGAGTACATCAATTTCTCTGCCACGCTGATTGACTCCAAACAGTAACTGACAAGGGGTCTGTTTCGTAACGGAATGAAAAAATTAAATAAAAAAAAAACAAACTAACAATTTTGACCAATCAGAATGTTGCACAGGCTCGGAGATTTTAGCTAATACCGACTTGATAACTCGATTGACCCGCTCAATCTGACCGTTGGCCTGTGCGGAGGCGGAAGCAATTTTAACATGTTCTATGTTATTTTACGGAAAGATAGGAGCCGATTCTAATGACGTAAGGCAAGTATCACGATCACTAATAATCCTTCTTGGCCTGCTGTAATGTTCGTAATATTTGTCCAAACATGCACACACTTCTTTAGTACTAGTCGAATTCACAGCGTATAGCTTAACATGTTTCGTAAATGCGTCAACAATGGCCAAAATATGTTTTCGTTTAGAAATGATAGACGGAAGAGGGCCAAAATGATCAATGTGAATCGTATCGAACGGAACGGGTTTCTTAGGTACATGGTGAAGAGTCTGGTAGTTACTATGGGGCGGAACAGAATTAATAATACACTTAAGGCAATTTCGGATGAAGTGATCAACTTTTTCCTTAATATTCGGAAACCAATAGTGCATTTTAATTTGATCAACACATTTATCAGTACCCAAATGACAAATCTTCTCATGTGCAGAGCGTATGATACTCTCTTCCAATTCTTGCGGAACGTAAAGAAGTAGCTTATTCTCACTAGTCTGTCTATAAACAATCCAAAACATAATTAGGAACCGACTTTAATTCCAACTCTTCGCATAATTTGACAATTTTCTTATCGCGATTTTGCATGATCTGTAACTGTACGTCAATATCATCGGAATTTATTATGCCCACCATTCGATCGGAATTATCAATAGGGTTTTCGGAAATCGGATGGTACCGGCTCAATGCATCAACGTGAGTCATTTGCGAACCACTACGATGTTGGATCGTATAATCGTACTTTTCTAAAAATAAGGCCCAACGAGCAATTCGAGCATTATGTATCTCCTTGTGTGGCTAAAGTCTTAGCCAATGCTTCACAATCAGTGACAATACGGAACGGAATTCCATCCAATTGGGTGTGCAATTTCTTAAAGGCGTAAATAATAGCCAATGTTTCCAATTCGTAACCGTGGTACTTAGGTTCATTTCCGGAAGTGGCTTTTGAAAAATAAGCTACAGGATGGAATCGGCCACCATCCTGTCGTTGAAGAAGTATACCAGCGTAACCACGCGAACTAGCATCACAATGTAGTTCTGTTTCTTTAGTCGGACTGTAAATGGCCAAAACAGGGCTAGAAACCAATTGATTACATAGAGATTTGAAAACACTTTTACAATTGTCATTAAAATCGAACGGAACATTAGGCATCGTAAGAACTCGTAACGGTTGGGAAACGGAAGAATATGCCAAAATAAAGCGACGGAAATAACTAAAAAGGCCCAAACACTTTGACAGCTCTTCAGCATTAACCGGAAGCGGAAGGCGTCGGATTGCCTCTAAATGCTTATTATTAGGATGTACAGACACCCTGAGCACTGATAGAAAATCCCAGAAGGTCAATTTCCGTATAGCAAAACCGACATTTAGAAGGTTTAAGCTCCAATCTATATTCAGCCAATCGTCATAATACTCGTACCAAAAGATCCAAATGTTCCGGAATGGTTTTAGTAGCTAACGTAATGTCATCTAGGTAAACGACAACGGAGCCCTCGAGAATGAATTCTCTTAAGACAAAGTTAATAAATCTTCGAAACACTGGGGGGCCATTCTTAAGTCCAAAAGGCATTCGTAAGTATTCGTATTGTCCATCGGGAGTAACAAAAGCCGTACATTGAATAGAGTTCTCATTCATCTTAATATGATGGAAACCATTTTTCAAATCTAAAGTCGTAAAATAACGCTTATCACCGAGTCGTTCAATGCAGTCGTCAATCAATGGCAATGGAAAACTGTCACGTACCATGATCATATTCAATGGACGATAATCGATACACAATCGTTTTTCACCGGTTTTTCTCGGAACCAATGCTAACGGAAATGAGTAAGGAGATTTACTGGGACGTATAAATCCTAAAGACAACAATTCATCGACATGTTTGTTCACTATCTGTTTATCAGCGTAAGAGATTCGTCTCGGAGGGTAGCTTATCGGAATATCGGATTGTAATCGGATTGTCATTTCGTAATTATGCTCGACTTTAGGAATATTCGCCAGATCCAAATAGTCATTCTCAATTATATTTTGGACATTGTCGTAGAAGAACGGATTCAATTTAGGATTAATATCGTATACTGCGGAAGATCCATTATCTAAATCAATGGACAATATATCCGGAATCGAATGATCAATAGTATGACACTGACCTAACATAGGCTTTTCACTAGGGGCAAGGCGTAACGCAATGGGCTGAAGACACAACTTACAATCGGATTTCGTATCTGAATTATCAGGACTGAAATAGGAATATATACAATTTAATACTTTCTCGGAAATTCGTAAATCTTTATTGGTTTTTAATTCAACCTTTGGTCTCGGAACATTCTTGGTAAAAGCGAATTTGATTCCAAATGCACTTAAGAAGCCTCTTCCCAATAATAATGGGTGCGGAATGAAGTTATCCGGAATGGCAAATATTCGTAATTTATTAACAATATTTCGGAATTCAATTCTAACAGAAATTATGCCGTAAGTGCAAAGTTTAAAATTGCCAAGTCCTCTATAGCCGGAATATTTGATAGAAGAATTGACCAATTCATTCGGAACGGCGGAACGTCGCATGAGACTTATCGGACTACCGGAATCAAAAAGAGAAACGAAAGTATTACAATGCAATAATTCACAATCAGCAAGAAAAGCAACACTTACACTATTTAATTCGGAATGCAATTGATCAGCAGCACCATCAACATCTTCGTCGCACCAACCCCCTCGGAATTCATCAACCAAAGCCACTTGATTTGAATTCATCGGATTGGGTTTCGGGCAGTCCTTAATTATGTGTTGGCTGGAGCCGCAGCGGAAGCAAGTACCATGGGCACGTTTTGGTTCAGGGCAACGGGCTGATATATGACCAGTACCTGAGCAATTGTAGCAACGGATCACCGGAACGGAAGAGCTCGTAGGGGTGGCTTAGCTGGAACACTAGATTTCGGACGATTATCGACGAAACTTTTTCCACCAGAAGTCGATGGTGTGGCACTCAATTCGCGCAGCTGTACGTAACGTGGTGCCAATTGTTTCAATTGCGTAATGGTCGTAGCGGAATAAAGTAAGGAAATATTGGCAGTGCGATCTCGGAATCCATCAATCATAAAACGTACGGTTTGTGGTTCGTCAATTTTGGCTCGTAACGCAAGCTCCTGCATCTGGAGTATATATCCCATAACGGAAATTTTGGACGGTTGGAATATATTCTTCTTCATCTTATCAATAACTTCGGAAACGGAATAGACATGTCCAAAATTCAACAGGAAATTAGAACGGAAGTCGGCGTAAGTGACGGAGCTATCGGTACGTAAGAACAATTCAGCTTCGGTGTCAGGCTTCATCAATCGACGGATACATTCCAATCGGAAGTCAGGTCCACCGTTGACCGAATCACAAGCGCGTTCGAAGTCGGCTAACCACTTATTGGCATCGTAAGCTTCATTACCGGAAAACGGAAGGACGGAATGCTTAATATCTTTAAAAGTGGCCGGTGCTTGCGCCACGATCGGAACTTCAGCAGCCAATTCAGCTCGTAGTGCTGCAATGCGTCGACGTTTTTCTAAAATTCGGAGTTCGGCGTCCAATGCGGCCTCTTCTTCGGCCAAATGCGTCGGCGGAATCACTTGTGGCGTAACAATTGGTGGTGTCGGAAGATTTTGTGCATTCGGAATGTCATTTGGTTCGGCGTCACTCACTTCACTTTCACCATCAGACATTGGTACACCTACATTTATATGTATCATATATCAAAGCAGTATTATCCGACCATTTACCGTTATATTGACATAAAAAGAAGTGCAGAGAAAACTTAAATTGCATGTAAAATTACTAAGAAAATAATTCGAAATCGAATATTAACAACTACAATATATAATAGCCGTTCAAATTATGATAACGATTCGCAAAACGGAACAGAAATCCACGTCTGTTACTCTCAACGCCATCTTGCGTTTTTTCAATCAAGATATCCTTTTTAACGACGAAAATCATATACCCGAAGGCCTCCTGAACGTAGCAAAAGTAAAATGGTCCATATTTGTTTTCAAACCATACTAATCTCTTGGATATTATGGTTTACCTTCAGTTCTATTGCAAAAAGCGAAAAAATGTTGACTGGCTTTACAGAGTTGTTATTGGAACATTTTGTCATATGCATCTGTTATTTGGTGGACAGGAGCTGAAAGTAGTTTTGCAAACAAACCAACTCCAGAGCCTATCATCACTTACTATAACAGGATCAAAGAAAACATCTTCTCAAAGTACCTGGAGAGTCTCTTGAACCTTCCAACCCTAAAAGTGTTAATCGAGTCAGAAGCGATGAAGTCAATAAAAAGAATAGAACTAAATAAACTCGAAACATATGGAAGCTTCGGCCCCAGCAGAACCCTGAGCATACTTTACGCACAGAACAAAATGCTAATGGCTGACAAAGATAGCATTGGAAATCACTCTCCACAAACCTTTCGACGTGATCACCCCAAGTCACGAAGAATAAATACACTAAGAGAATCTCTTTCCGAGAAAACATAATATTTGGTTCACTGATGGTGCCATAGGAGAAGATCACGGTGGATTTGGCATATGTGATGGAAATCAGCCTTTTCACATTTACAACGATACCATGGTTACTATCAGAAGCCTAGAAATAGTTTATGTGAATACAAAAACTGTAAGAGAAATAAATATTTCGCATCACGTTACTATTTTATGGACGTCTCCTAAATCTTACGGAAAACGAATACGAAATTAAGACACGTTATGGGATTACTATCTGGACATTGTAGCGTTAACTCATTTCATCGGAGAATTGAGTTGCGCGATGACACAGACTTCAACAGAGTCTGTTTTCGAACAGATACCTCCTTACATTCCCTGTGTGATTGCCTACATTTCAAGGATTTGAGGCAAGCCACCTTTGTAACTGAAACATTTCTGTTCAAAAATGTTCTTGAACACGAACTACTGACCATTATCTAATTTTCCCTCCAATCAGAGAGAAGGATAATGTGAGTGAAAACCACCCACTTGGCATCCAGAGCCAATCATCCCCCACCCCATACAGGAAAGTTGCAAAGGGCATCTATGCCTAATCAAAAGGCGCGGATCATAGAACCAAAGCTGGAACCACGCCACCTGTTCCCCAATCCAATACAAGCTGTCGATGTGTACGTGCATATGCATGTATTAGAGAGTTGAATGCCGCAGAATAGTAGTACATCTTTATTTTGATACACGTATTAGGCTAGTAACAATTTGTATGCAATATTTATATGTTTAAATTTAAACAAGAGTTGCAATTTTGTGCCGGTTCGATGTGATATCATTTTGAGCTTCGCTTCTACTAGCAGCAACATGAAGATGTACTTTTATTCTAAGGCATTCAGTTTGTTTGCAGTCAATTAAATTATCGTGTGACTTCTCTTATCTTAAGCGAACCCAGCTGTAGAGTAGTGGTTTGCGTGCCGGCTTTGCAAGCATGGGGACGTGGGTTCGAGTCTCACTAGCGGCGTTTGATTTTCTATCATTTTCATCATTGCTAATAACAGTGATATATTGATGTGAGACAAACTAACACATAAAACAGTGATGTTCGACTCACGGAGTGTTTCGGAGGACACTTCAAGCCGTCGGTCCCGTGTGTGTGCACAAAGAGGATTTTGAGTTAGCACAGAAACACACAGACACACGTAAATTGACTACCTTAACGCTAAGGTTGTGTTATTGGGTATTTCCAATATTTAATACACCACCGCAAAAAAGGTATTAGCCATTCATGGGCTCGAGGATTCGAATGCGGTGCAGTCGTGCCCTGCAAGCCTCTCACCAATGTATTCGAATAATAGTTCTCATGCTGGTGGTATTCATGGAATACGAAAAAAGACTGAACACACCTAACGGTACACAATTCGGTCTATAAATACTGAATAATGAAAAAAAAAAAATGATTAATTCTCTTATCTTACTGCAGATTCATATATTCACATTGTATTGTAAATTTTGCACTGAGCCGTTCACATTGATTTACAGTAGCCGTTTGAGCACACGCAATAATATATTTACTCTGTTTGACGGAACTTTTCTCCGTAAATCGGGTAATCCATATTTTAATTTGACCATTAGCTACTGTTTCCCCTTTTGTTTTTACTTTGAAGTTCCTCCATCTCCTTTTCTTTTGAATTTTATTTATTTCCACCGCCAAAATATTGGCTGAATAGTAGGTTTACATTAATTATGCTTGGAAAAGAGTCAGCCGAAGCCTCTCCTTAAAAACCCCATCTTTTTATTTTCCTTGAGACAATGTTAATAACGTCTAACAATAATAGTTGGATTTTTCAATTCCTCAGTAATTCTACTTCTGAATGTATCTCTACTAACACATGTTGAAACAATTACCTTATAATTATTTACAAGTTTAATCAAACGAACAATTGGCTGATTCAATAAGTAATCTCTCAAAGCGATTGGTTCGATTAATAAATTAGTGGTTGAACTGCGAAGTGATTATTCACTCTGATTTCTTGAAAATTTGGACACAATTAAATCGTCCTTGATATTTCCAATGTAAACATCGAATGCAAAAACAGCATCCGCAACTTTTCTTCTTAATTCTAAGACTTGAAATTTCAGTTGATCACAGCGGTCCTTATAAGGAGTTAATCTAAACGATGTGGCATTCCTACGACTATCTAGCAAATATATTACAAATTGTTTTTGTATAGATTCTATATCTTTATAGATGTCGATATACGGATTCCATATAATGGATGCAAATTCGAGTCTGGACCTAACATAGGCCAGAAATAATAATCGTTGTGTCTCAAGCGAGAAATGTCCATTTGAATAATGCTTGATGCATCCCACGAGCTGGCGACACTTCATTGTGATTTGTTCAATGTGATGACCGAAGTGAAATCTTCTGTCAATCAAAACACCCAAAACGCGAATTTCATCTTTGTGTTCTAGCACATGAACACCCAAGGTGTATGCTGTACGTACGAATTCCGTGTTGTCACGATAAGCACTAAACATGGCACATTTCTGGTTGTTGAAATATAGCTGATTTTTGGCGCACCATCTCATCAGGTTGTTTATGTCATATTGCAACATTGATGTGCAAGCATCACTATTACATAATCTAATTTCAAGTACAATTTTGATGTCGTCCGCAAACAGCAGTACGATCGCATACTGCACAGCCTCAACAATATCTTTTATGAATATGGCAAAGAGCAGTGGACCGAGTGTGCTACCTGCTGGCACACCAGATGTGGATAGAAAAATTCTCGATTTTGTTGAACCAATTTTGACGTAGTTCTTTCTATGTGTTACAAATTCGCATATCCATTTTGCGGTTTTTGCACCAATGTTGAACCTCGCGAGTTTTTCAATTAATAGTTGCAACCAAACGGTATCAAACGCTGTTTTGAAATCGCCATAAAATACATCGATTTGTCTTGAATGCTCAAACGCCCTGTGTGCCAAGATAGATAAATTCAGTAAGTTTGTCACAACTGAACGTCCTGGCCTGAATCCATGTTGGGCATTGGATAACAAAGGTAGAACAATCGTGCTGAGCCGATGTGTGTCGTGGATATAAATCCAATTGAATTTGATATTTTAGAGTCGAGGGAAAAGAAACACTGATTTACACTTTTATATTTTATTTATTCTATTTACTTTGATGTTCTCTTGACAAAATATAATACTCGACTGACTTAAAAACTATTTTCTAAAAAGGTTCTTAGTTGCTAATTGATAATTTTTAGTAAAAAGGGAAATAGGTTTGGAGTGGGGATAATTAGGAAAAATGCAATGCAGAAAGAACGATTAGGCATAGAGACAGATATGGCTGTCTCTATCTACGAGATCCCGAATTGTCGGTAATCCGTTTACCCGAGTTCTCATCAGGTAAAAAAGGGAAAAGCCCCGAACATTCGATTTGCGGATGAGCATCATAAAGATGCGTCGCATCTTCGTCTTTGTTCGGGGTAATTAGCTGCCGGACACGAAAGTGACGGAAAGACGAGAGTGTCATAAATGCGTGTCGCTAAGCATTGCATATGCAGTAAGGAAAGGAAGTCGGGTCATAAATGCAATTGCCGAAACTCATTTGCCCCTTGGATAAAGTCATTAGGGAGATGAGCTTCGGACTTTGTAAGGCAATCGAACATTCGAGAAGGATATGAATGTTCGATGCGAATGTGAGACGGTGATCGTAGTGCTGAGCCGTCTACACTCGTCCCCCCATGGGAAAAGGATTGAATAAAAATGATGTGGTAAATATAATTTAAAGCTAGTGTAAAATAAAGAAAAATAATTGGTTTTTTAAAATAAAAAAACGTAATGAAAGAAAATGAAGGAAGGTGTGTGGCGGTGATCGTAGTACTGGGCCGCGTACACATGCCCTCCCCCCGAACAAAAGGAGATTGAACTTATAAATAATTTTTTATATAGTTAAAAAATTTCGTTTCATCAATCAGTCCAATTTACAATGTAACAAATATTAAAAGAGAATAGACAATTTTGGTATTTGAGCATGAAATTTGAAGGGTGAAAATTTATTCGGATGATATCCAAGTGGTACACGATGGATGCGAATTCTTTGATAACTTTTGCATTGAAATCGGCAGCGTTATTAGAAATAATCCTTGAAGGGAAGCTATATTTTAAAGCGATGTGGTCCAAAATGCATTGTGCGGCCGTAATGGCTGTACAGTCTTTTGTCGGAACTGCAATCATGTATTTTGTTAGATCACAAATTGCAGTGAATATATATCGGTGACCGTCATGGCTTATAGGCGATATTGGTCCCACGAAATCGATATATGTGTGATCAAAAAGTACATCACCCAAGCTTGAAATTTGCATGGGTATCTTGGTGTTCGTTATTGTTTTTGTTTTTCCGCATGTTGAACATTTTTTGACAAAGCTTTTAATATCTTCTGACATATTATTCCATTTGTAGAACTTTGAAATTGTTTTGAGCATTTTCTCAGTTCCAATATGACCACCAAGAAGGGATTTGTGGTAAAAATCTAGGATTGTGTCGGTATCGTTTTTATATGATATGTCAATAATTTTATTAAGATAAAAGGTTGCCGACATTGGGATACCTTTGAAAATTTCTTGAAAATTAGATTTGAAAAATATATAATGACGAATGCTATCGTAATCCAGATTAATTGCTATGTGGTTGGCATTTTCTTGTTTGCATATCTTTGCGATATCATCAATGCATTTATTCGTGAGGTTTACGTTTTCTCCATGTGCGAATTGGTTAGATATTAGACGTGCATAATGATTATCGCAAAATTTTATCCAGTTATTTGCGTCGATATGTGCATTGAATTTTTTAACGATTTTTTCTTTTAAAATATTATTTTCAGACGGAATTAAATGAAAAATAAGGTCGTAGCCCCTTTTATTTAAAAGCGAGCCAATTTTTTCTTCAATTATGCATTCCGTGTTGTTTACAGTTTTTGATATTTCTTGTTTTGCTTGAGCTCTGGTTAGTGCAAAACAGTTTTCTTTGTATCCGATTTTTATTATTTCATCAATCGATTGCGGTTGCACGTTTTCAATTCGTGATAATGCATCAGCGACGCGATTTTGCGCGCCGGGTCTATGTAATAAAGGGTGATTTTTTAAGTGGTTTCTTTTTGAAAATCGAAAAAAACGCAAAAAATTTCGAAAAGTGAATCAAATCTTTATTGAAATCGATAAATTGGTTCTTGCCATTTACTTTTTGAAAATAATTTCATGCAAATGTTGGCCGCGGCTACGGCGCAAATGGTCCATACGGGAAGTCCAATTTTGGCACACTCTCTCCAACATATCGGCCGGAATCTCGCCAATAACGCGTTCGATGTTGTCCTCCAAGTCGGCAATCGTTGCTGGCTTGTCCGCATAGACGAGAGACTTAACGTAGCCCTCCCGGCTGCTCATCACACCAAATCCGACAGTTTTGTTTGTTTACATGCCCCGTCCAAAAAGATGATTTTTCGATGAAAATCAGGATCATTTTTGAGCTGCTCTAGAACCCAATTTGCGAACGCACGCCTCTTGGATGGTCATCAAGCGTAAATAATTTGCATGATGAAATTGCAAAGCATACTGAGCATTTTTGACTGTGACAGACGTCAGTTGGAATTTGACATCTGTCAAAAAATTAAACGTCAAAAAGAAACCAGCTAAAAAATCACCCTTTATCTTGAAGTTATAATCAAGTAATTCGGTCTTGTGCCTGAAAAGGCGTGATCCGCAATCTCACATGTTGAAGAGATAACATAAAGGGCGGTGGTCTGTAATTAGAACGAAATATCGGCCATACAAGTATGCGCGGAATGCACGTATGGCTTCGACCCTTGCTAAAAGTTCTTTGTGTATGGTTGAATATCTTTTTTGGGCATCATTGAGAGTTTTGCTGAAGAATTGGATGGGTCTATCGTTGGGTAGTTTGCCCTGCGATAATACTGCACCGATTGCGACATAAGAAGCATCAGTTGTGACGTAAAAGATTTGATTGAAATCGGGAAATGCAAGGGTTACCTTTTCAGCAAGAACTATTTTTAATTTGTCAAATGATTGCTGTTGTATATTTGTCCAGACGAAAGGTTGTTCTTTTTTTAGCAGTGTTGTCAATGGTTTTGCAATTTGAGCGAAATTTTTAACATATCTGCGGTAATAATTGCAGAGGCCAAGGAAAGATTGTATTTGTTTCACATTTATTGGTCTTGGATATGTTTTAATTGTCTCAACTTTTTTCGGATTTATTGAAATGCCAGATTCGGAAACGATGTGACCCAAGTATTCGAATTTCCGGGCATAAAAAATGCATTTCGATATGTTGAGTTGCAAGCTATGTTCTGTAACGCGTTGCATTACTTGCCATAGAATGCGATCGTGTTCGTCTTTGGTTTTGGCACAGATGATGACGTCGTCTAGATAAACGTAAACGCCATTTCCAATTAATTCCGCGAGGATTGTGTTAATGGCACGTTGCCATGTAAGAGGAGCCGTAGACAGACCCATTGGCATACGTATCCAACGGTATTGAAAGTTTCCAGCCGTGAAAGCTGTATAGTCACGTGAATTTTCATCAAGGACTATTTGGTGAAATGCGCCTTTGATATCTAGGGTTGAAAAATATTTGCAACCCCCTAATCCATCAAATACTACTGTGTACAAATTGAAAGGTGACTTTTCGAATTTAAAATTCCCGGGTCAGTCAAAACTGTCCAATATTTTTTTTTAGGTTGGTAGTACTGTTAATGACATCTGTGTCAAATTTCATGCCATTATCTTCATTGGTGTTATAGTTACGCTTGGTTTTGTGAGGAGATGAAAGTTAATTTTTCGATTTTTACAATGTCTGAATTTTTTGAGCAAAGAAGTTGCATTAAATTTTGTCTTCGGAATGAAATTAATGCTGCAGAAACGTTAAAAATGTTGCAGAAAGCCTTTGGTGATCAGGCTCTATCAAAAAAAAATGTTTACAAGTGGTACAATCAGTTCAAAGAAGGAAGAGAAAGCGTCGAGAAAAATGTGGTGTCAAATCGGCCAAAAACATCAACTGGTGAAGATCACGTCACGGAAATAAAAGATTTGGTGCTCAAAAATCGTCGGTTGACATGTCGAGATATTGCTGATATCGTTGACATTTCTAATGGATCGGTCAACACAATTTTAAAAGATATTTTGGGCCTCAAACGCGTCAAATCTCGACTGGTATTTGCACCACGATAATGCACCATCTCACACTGCATTGGTTCTTCGTGCATTTTTTGCCAAAAACTCAACTAATATCGTTCCACAACCACCGTATTCGCCTGATTTAGTACCATGTGACTTCTGGCTATTCAATAAACTGAAAAGACCCCTGCGGGGACATCGCTTTGACTCGATTGAGGAGATAAAAGCCGAATCGAAGAAGGAATTGAAGGCCATCCCGGAAATCAAATTTAACAAGTGTTTCGACGACTGGAAAATCCGTTGGCATAAGTGCATTGCATCGGGAGGGGATTACTTTGAAGGCGATGAAATTGATTTAGAAGAATAAATAAAGATTTTTCAAAATATAAACAAAGTCACCTTTCAATTTGTACACAGTAGTATATCATCGATAAGTGGTATCGGAAAATAAGTTTGATTTGATGTGTAAGAATTTTAGTGCAGCCAAGCATATCGCCTTCCATATAAAATTGATTTGGAAATTCATTGCAAATTGATTTAATGAAATATTTTTCTTCGGTTGAGCATTGATCGAGCTTTAATTCGTTGTAAATAGAGAATGCGCGATTTGTATTTCCATTATTTGAATTTAATTTGAAATCATAAATTTGATTTGATTTATTTTGGTTTGAACCGCAAATTTTATCATTGAATTTTGTTTGGTTCGATGATATATTCTTATTGTAATAAAATTTTGTGGATTCTTGATTCAAATTTGAGCAATCAATTTTGTTTGATCGAATGTTTTCAATTGGTGCGCGCATGTTTTTTTTCCAAAAACTATTTGAATTTTGATTATAATTTGTTGGTGTATCATTTCCTAAGTTTTTTACTTTCCTTTGTTCAATTTCATTTTGTTCGTTTGTATAATAGCACATTGTTTGAAAATAATGTTCATAATTTTTCGAATATTTAATTTCAATTTCGTATTTTGTGGCGCGATCATTCATATATTTAATTTTTTCATTATTGTTAGTTCCGTCTTTATTATTTTTCAATTCAATTATTTGTAATATATTTTTATTTTTGTTATTCGTTCTTTTCGCAATATTTTTCTCAATTTGATTTGGTTTTATTTTTATGTCGTATTCAAAATCATAGCAATTCATAAATCTTAAGATATATTCATTAACATTTTTATCGGAATTTTCGCAATTTTCTTCATTAAAGGAGGTTTTGGTTTCGTTAGGCTTATTTTCATTGTCTTCGACCGATTTTCATTTGTAATAACGATTTCATCTAATCTAAATGTAATTAGTAATTTGTTCATGTCGATAACTGATTTGTATTGAATCAAAAAGTCAAAACCCAGGAATCCATCTGCTGGGCCTGAATAAGAACGGTCGACTAAATGAAAAGAGGTGCCCAACATAGATCCACCAATGGCCGACATACCATGGACTATTCCGGCCGTTTTTATGGATTATTGGACTATTATCTTTTCCGACTATTCCAAAAATATTTATTTTGTGGTCATGTTTAATTGTTGTGCTTTTAATTATGTCGATAGCAATTAAACTAATGGCAGCGCCCGTATCGATCAACATTTACGTGCGCAAGATTTGTATTTAAATAAATGAAGGTGGCACCATTTTCAATAATGATTGGTTGAGAAGTTATATTAGAATTGCTGATTGAGAAAATTTTAAAGGTTTGAAGTCGTTGTGAGATCGAGATATCATTTTCAAATTGCCTGAAATTAATTGAAATCGTTTTTTCAGTTGATGGAATATGCCGGTCTTCATGTTCCATCGAATTTAGTTTTTTTGTTGATTGGAGGGACAGTGATCTTGTTGGAAATTCAGGGTTGAAATTAGGTGGGTTTTGAGGATAATTTGTAGGAGGGGATTTAATGATTGTTTGGCTCATTTGGAGGGCTCATATGGTAAGTGGCACCCATGTGGCGATTTTGTGAAGAATTTCCGCGATGATTTTGATTTGAATTGTTGCGATTTTGATACGAGTTTCGATTGTCAATTGAATTATTATTATAACGCGAGTAATTTCCATTGTCATTTTGTTTATAATTTGGATTTGGATTTGGATTTTGATTTTGATTTTGATTGTTCCAATGATTGTTATTTGAATTCCAATTTCTGTTGGTAGAATAGTTTTGCCGGTTGTAATTATTGATTGGGGAGTTAGTGGAGCGGCGATTGTAATTGCCAGGAAAATTGAGGTTGTTTGGTCTGTTTGGTTGGCCATTATTGTTCCACAATCCTGTTGATTGCAGAGCATTGATGAATTGATTCATTCCCCCGTGGTTCTCTTCCTTTCTACAGTCTTTTTCTCTGTGCCCCACCATTTTGCAGTATTTACAAAAGATTTCATTGTTTGATATGCTATTTAAATTTTCGTTTTCTATGTCAATAGCATATGCAATTGCCTGTTGTAGGGAGTTAGAGCCACGAGTAATTAGTCGTTCACGCAATTTCGAATCTTTTGAACCCCGTGCAAAAGCTTTACGTGCCATTCTATCATAATCCTCTCGTTGTTCATGAGAAAGGTATTCATAGACACTCAATTTTTCATTTAAATATGTACGTGCTCTTTCTGCGTATTTAATTGTAGATTCTGAAATATCTTGTCGCAGGTTTTCCAATTTACTATTAATTATATCTCTGTTGCAGAGGTGTGAGAATTCGCTAAAAAGGTTTTGCTTCGTGTTGTTCCAATTTGGGTTACACGGATCAATAGCTCTTGAAGCGTCATCTTGAAGACGAACTATAATTGTTTGCAGGAATGCAATTTCTTCATCTTCATTTTTGGTGGTTCCGTGTAGGAAATCAGCAATGCGGACAAAATTTTGCAGTTGTTTGTAAGATTCACCCTTGAAAACTGGGATATTTTTTAAATTGTCGATGAATGATTTTCGTGCTTTTTGAATGTTTTCGTGATGATCATTCGGTGTTGGGCTTACCAAGTTTTGGGGTTTGGGGGCGAAGTTCGAAATCATCGGGTTTTGGTTTTTCTGCAATTTGTGCTTTTAACGAATGGATTTCGCGTTGATATTGTTGTTCCATTTTTAATGTTCGTTCTTCGTATCGCTTTTCCATTTCGCGAATGGTATTTTCGATTTGATTCATCGCGTTTGAACTTTTGGGATTTTTGGTATCAAATTGAGTGGTGTGTGAAAGTGTTCGAGGCATATTAGTTGTTTGAGGAAATGGATTTGATCCACCAATTGCTCCCTCCATTTCAGGAAAAAAATTGTTTTTGTTGGGTTGTTTAGATACGTTTTCTCCTTGTTTGTTAGAGGATTTATTTAAATTTTCTTGCGTGCTCTTTTGCGGTGAATGCGTCAGTGGCATATCTGGTATTGTAGTAACGCGTGGGTTGAAAGTGTGTTTTTTTTTTTAGTTTTTGAAGAAGATAAAATTTGATCGATTTTTTTCAATCGAAGGGAGATTTGTTTGACGGTTGTTGGGGTGAAGCGTGTATTCTTTGCCTGAATGGTGGCAAGTTCTCTTTCTAGACGTGTTTTCTCGGTTTTGATTTTAGAGATGTCAGAGGTTTTGGGAGTTGATTTTTTCATGTGGGGTGAAAACCGCAATGAATGGGTGGACGAAGCGTCGGGAAATTTATGGATGGATAAGATGGGAAATTAGCGTGAAAGATGATGTCGAATCAAAAGATGGATGGTGGATGTCGTTGTGTGGTATACGTTGATTTCAGGGGTTGACGTTTTTGAATTGGAAATGTCAACGAAATTTAATTTTTTAAATAAGGTTAAACGAATTAAAAGTGAAGTTGGATTTTTCGAAGATTATAGTTTATGCTCAGTTTTGGATTGTGTTTTTAAAAAAAAACTAATTTTGCTTCGGAAATTGGGCTGATTGGAAAGGAAATATTCTACTTACTTTGAGGTTGGTTAGATTCAATAGGCGATGATTTTAAACGGTGTTTAAAGATGAATTTTGTTTGATTATGACTGAATTTCGAACGCGATGATATATCGGATGATGCGATGATATTTTTGGAAATGAAAACGTTGATGCAATGGCAAGGATGATTAACGTGATTTTCTGATGGTCGATATCTGCTGCTGGTGATTGAACTGTTGTCTGCAACAATGATTTGTGAAGGGCACTAACACTGGTTATTTTTGATAAAGATGTTTGTGTTCGATTGACGATTATGCGTAACTCGGTGTGTTGTTTATATTTCTTCTTGATTGAATAGGCTGAAGGAGTATTAATTCGATATTTCACAATTCGATATTGTTTCTTTGTTATTTGAAATTCAAACCACATGCACAAACAACGCAATTAAATTTTTGGATTTCTTTTAGACATAAACACACTTCTATAATTTATTTTGCTTTTGTTTTATTTATTAAATGTGTTGATTTAAAATGTAATTTTTTTCTTTTTAAAGGTTGCAATGTTTTATGTTAACTTTTGATGATTTTTATTTACTTTTTTTTTTTTTCTCAATCACTAAAATTTGTTGTTTAGTATTTTAATCCACTTCGATAACGATTCACTGTTCATTTTTGTGCTTACTTGATTGATTTGATATAACATATTGTTGAAAATTATAAGAACACAGGTTTAATTGTTCGCAGCGCCAGTATAACATGTGATGAATTTGATATTTTAGAGTCGAGGGAAAAGAAACACTGGTTTACACTTTTATATTTTATTTATTCTATTTACTTTGATATTCTCTTGACAAAATATAATACTCGACTGACTTAAAAACTATTTTCTAAAAAGGTTCTTAGTTGCTAATTGATAATTTTTAGTAAAAAGGGAAATAGGTTTGGAGTGGGGATAATTAGGAAAAATGCAATGCAGAAAGAACGATTAGGCATAGAGACAGATATGGCTGTCTCTATCTACGAGATCCCGAATTGTCGGTAATCCGTTTACCCGAGTTCTCATCAGGTAAAAAAGGGAAAAGCCCCGAACATTCGATTTGCGGATGAGCATCATAAAGATGCGTCGCATCTTCATCTTTGTTCGGGGTAATTAGCTGCCGGACACAAAGGCGACGTAAAGACGAGAGTGTCATAAATGCGTATCGCTAAGCATTGCATATGCAGTAAGGAAAGGAAGTCGGGTCATAAATGCAATTGCCGAAACTCATTTGCCCCTTGGATAAAGTCATTAGGGAGATGAGTTTCGGACTTTGTAAGGCAATCGAACATTCGAGAAGGATATGAATGTTCGATGCGAATGTGAGACGGTGATCGTAGTGCTGAGCCGTCTACAGATTTTCATTATGATTGATGCAATTGCAATAACTCTGTAGTTTGTAACGTCGGATTTATCCCCTTTCTTATGAACCGGCACAATGCGCGACACCTTCAATGCTTCAGGTATTTCACCAGTTTCGAACGACTTTTGAAAAAGTAACCATATTGGCCATACAATCGCAGAAATACACATTTTAATTACAAATGGTGATAATTCATCAGGACCAGCACCACTTTTCCATTCAATTGTACGAAGCGCAAATTCAATGTCGTCTAATGAGAGGTTAAGGAGGAGGTAAGATTTACCTCCCATGACTGTGGCAGTGGATTGTAAATATCATCAAATTCCCAGTGTTCATCATCAGGCACATAAATCGACTCAAAGTAATCAGCGAATAGGTTGACTGAGTCACTTAATGAATGACTGACACTACCACAACAGCGCATTTCATTAGGATACGTTGTTGTTACTCCATTGATTCGAGCGAAATTCCAAAATTCCTTTGGATTTGATTTGATATTCTCCTGAATACTGTCAATATATTTTTTATGACGGCGTTTGTTGAGGTCATCGAATTCCTCAAGAGCTGCATAATATTCATTTATCATTTCACCTTTAACCTTCCGTTTATACAGTTTGTCTCGACGATTCTTAAAACGTTGAAGTTCAGGTGACCACCATTTTTGTTTAGTTGAGTACTTTTTTATCGTTATTTTCGGCACATTCTGCTCAATCAGATTTTTTATCTCACAATCGAAGAACTGATAAGCCGAATTAGTATCTCGCTGGTTGAACTCATGTTGAAAATTAATTGACTCAAGCTGTTGGCACATTCGCTCATAATTTCCTCTTGGATAAGAATAAAATGTGATGGTATTTGCATCTGTTGATGGACATGTTGTGTGATCGACATTGATTTCAAACGGTATATGGTACTGATCTTGTTGTGAGCGCTCGATGATTGTGAATGGATCACTGCACATTCTGACGTCACTGGGCTTACTGACAAATAACAAATCCAAAACATTCAAAGCGCTATTACGGATGTTCGAAAGTTGGAATAATGGCAGACTGAACATTTTATTTAGAAAGTCCAATGCAGCATCGAAGTAATTTGATCGACGTTGATTGGTCGTTGCAACGGCTGTAGCATGTGGCAAAAACGTATTTTGGTCATTTTCATCAGACGTCCAGATGATGTCATGTAAGTTGAAATCACCAAGTACAATGATTCTGTGTCCGCGATACTTTTCCACAATGAATATGATGCGTTGGAAATGTTTTAATGCGAGTTCGTAGTCAAAAACACGCAGATAACAAACATAGATGATCAATGGCTGTGGTTTGATGGAAATCTCGACGGCAAAAAATTCACACATTGGATAAGCTGGAAAATCGAGTTTAATGAGCTTGCTCTGGAGCGTACGATGTACCAAAATTGCAACACCACCAGAACACCGTGATGTGTCGATAATTCTGTCGCAACGATACACAATAAAACTGCTGGGAAAATAAACACAGCTGGAATGTGCGTGTGACAGCCAAGTTTCAGTGAAACACAGTATCGAGTATGGTGACAGCTCAATAAACATGCAGATATTGCGCTTGTTCGTTATGCCTCTGGCGTTATTGTAATAAATCGGCAATGATGATAGATCGATGCTCTCAGTACTCTCACTATCCAATTCCAATTGCTGAACATTGATGTTACTTGCAGCAGGAGCATTTGATATTGATGTTGAATCATTCCGGAAAAATTGGGTGATAAGCGATTGAGAACAGCAGCGTAGTGTATTGTAAGCAGAAGAAGAAGCAGAAAGAAAACTCGAACTATTTGGCGTAGTAGCATTACTCCCAAGTGGAGAACACATACTAATTATATTTGAGTTACCTGTGAAGGGTCGCTCGGCAATTGGGTTGTGCACATTTTTTCGCTGGAGGATGCAGCATTTTTCGAGTTCACTACATCGTTTTTTGAAGACGTTGATGATGATTCAGCATTTGGCGAGTCATTTCTTGAGTCGTTGTCGGCAGATCCACCAGTTAATGCGCTTCAAAGTTTCTGCGACCAAATCACCTAGCTGTGTACGTTTTACTGGTGGTATTTCAATAAATTCCCCGATCATAACATGCTCAGGCCAAAAATCGGATGATATTAATTTATCGAACAGCTCAATTGTGCACGAAAGTCGATACGAAATGCACGTGTAGTCATCAAGAGATTGATCCTTTTTGACCAGCATGCGCAATGAAATGTGGCTCTCGTCGAGCTCAGGAATATTTTGTTTGACGAATTTAACAATTTCCTCTGACTTAAAAGACGTTTGCAACCGCGATAAATAAATTTATTTTGGTAAAGTCATTCGTTTTGGCTTGATAACTGGATCACGTTTGACAGCAATTTTAACAGCATCGCCAAGACCATGTTCTGAAACATTGTTGGTGCCAGGTAATAGTTTTCGATTTTTAAATGCCAATTTTTGGGCAGCATCAATAACTTGAGTTTTTTTAGCACTAGTTGAAATTGATGACGTTGGTTTTGTTTGTATTTTGTGGTGACGTGGTTATGATTTGTGGTTGGTTGCTTTGACCAACAACACTCGCATAAGAAATCATTTTCTTATTTTCGCTTAATACAGCCGTGTTTTTTTGAATTGTTGTATTCATTGCCTTTTTTTGTTCGTTGATGGTTTCATGCATTGAATCAATTGTTTTTTTGAATTCAATCAGATTGACATTTTGCCGATAAATTTTCACGGACAAATTTGAAATTATATCTTTTGTAGCTTCAGTTTTAGATTGAGTAGACGCTGGTTGGGTATGATCGAGTGACAGTTGACCTGCAGCGGACGCAGATAGAGTTGGATGAATAGATTTGCGTTTAGGTGAATTTGGACCTAACATCAAGCATTGATCGCAAATAAAGACAATGTTTTTGTTCACAAAAATGCGATCGGACGATTGAATAATGTCATAACATGGCAAATGGAAAGTACCATCGCAGTTAAAACAAGTGTGTACGGTGGTTTTCGAATTGATATTGTGCGTTATACAATCCATCAGTGAACATATTCTATGTTTATCGGGTGGCGGCATTTCCACACACGAAATGTGATGCTAATGTCACTGACAGCAACAACAACAACGAAGAAACACAAGACTGATTTTGAATGAACAAAAAACCCACAAAATCACTAAAAAGATTACAATGAATAACAAGTCTTCACTATTCTCGAATGAAAGCCAATTAATTTTATCAATAAATAAAATTGGTATGCATTTAATCAATTTAATTAAGCTTAAATCTTTGAAAATTTGAGACCAACTCGTTAATGTGCACAGTGCTCACACTCGCCGAAATTATAATCCATTAGCAGCAACATGAAGATGTACTTTTATTCTAAGGCATTCAGTTTGTTTGCAGTCAATTAAATTATCGTGTGACTTCTCTTATCTTAAGCGAACCCAGCTGTAGAGTAGTGGTTTGCGTGCCGGCTTTGCAAGCATGGGGACGTGGGTTCGAGTCTCACTAGCGGCGTTTGATTTTCTATCATTTTCATCATTGCTAATAACAGTGATATATTGATGTGAGACAAACTAACACATAAAACAGAGATGTTCGACTCACGGAGTGTTTCGCAGGACACTTTAAGCCGTCGGTCCCGTGTGTGTGCACAAAGAGGATTTTGAGTTAGCACAGAAACACACAGACACACGTAAATTGACTACCTTAACGCTAAGGTTGTGTTATTGGGTATTTCCAATATTTAATACACCACCGCAAAAAAGGTATTAGCCATTCATGGGCTCGAGGATTCGAATGCGGTGCAGTCGTGCCCTGCAAGCCTCTCACCAATGTATTCGAATAATAGTTCTCATGCTGGTGGTATTCATGGAATACGAAAAAAGACTGAACACACCTAACGGTACACAATTCGGTCTATAAATACTGAATAATGAAAAAAAAATGATTAATTCTCTTATCTTACTTCAGATTCATATATTCACATTGTATTGTAAATTTTGCACTGAGCCGTTCACATTGATTTACAGTAGCCGTTTGAGCACACGCAATAATATATTTACTCTGTTTGACGGAACTTTTCTCCGTAAATCGGGTAATCCATATTTTAATTTGACCATTAGCTACTGTTTCCCCTTTTGTTTTTACTTTGAAGTTCCTCCATCTCCTTTTCTATCAGAATTGGAGTTGAAATACTGAAGCTTTGAGCAGCAAATATAGAAGCGCCATAAAGAAGTTAAGGAATTTATATTGGCGCTGCAGTAATGCTTATTGTATGGAAACGCCAGATTTACTCTATCGTTTCAGTACTGCCAGCGCTGAACTAAGAAAACATATAATCAATAAAACGAACTAAGCTGAGGTTTGAATGCATTGGATGTAATATCTTTGCTTGGTTTAAAACGACACAATTTGGTGATAAAATTTCTTCTAGACACTCTGAGATTGGTATTTTCATAAAATTTTCCAATCAAGGCATAGTAGTTCAATCTAGGGTTGAATGCTCCAAAAATTAATAAATTGATTCAAATACGACAACATCAACAACAACGAACATTTATGGTCTGTTTTACGAAACAAAATGCCTCATATACCCCTAACAATACCTCTCCACAAACACCGATCGAGAGCCAAGTTTTGAGTTTCATCACACCATTCATATCGCATCGCATTCAAATCATGTTTAACCGAATCTAAATAACGTCGACGTGGTCTACGCCTACCTCTCGGCCCATCAGCTTCGGCGAACAGAATCCATTTCTGGAATCGCTCTTCTCCCATGCGTTTAACATGACCAAACCATCTCAGTCTGGATTTTCTTGCTTCTTCCCCTACCGATGCGACGTTGAAATCCACCCCCCCCCCCAATCGTCTCATTTCGGATTCTATTTTCCCACTGATCACGGCACGAGACTCCCGAAACCATTCTCAACACTTTCATATCAGACATTTCCAAATCATGAATCAAATTCTCAGAATCAACCCAGATTTCGCTACCATATTGTTATGGTTGAGTGAAGTGTGAATGCAACCTTACTGCATGCTTTGACAGCTGATGTCATGCAGTCTGTGAGAGAAGCAGTTGAGCTTCAACCTTGATATAATAAGCAACGTATAGCAAATTACAACATTGAAATTAATTATTCTAAAAATCAAACAAAAGTGTTTCACTACTTTGACATGGTGTCAGAAGTGAAAATATCGCTGGAATACATAAAAACATTCTTTGGAAGTAATCTCTTGATTGGAATTTCGTGGAATTTTTTACAATTTTGGGCATTGCAAAACAGCGTGTGTGTGACGACGACAAAAGTAAGGTTTATTTCATTCGGAAAAAAACATTTATAAATTGAATCATCGGACTTAAAAGACAATTCATCGGAATAAATTGAAGCTCGGAGATTTCAAATCAAATCGAAGATCACGGATTAAAATACATAATTAAGGATAATTTGCATTTCAACCGGACATAAAATAAATGTATTCTCTTTTCATCGGAACAAAATGGCGCATGCACGGAAAGAGTTAAGAGAGCTCGATTGCTCCAATTTGTCAATTGACTGGAGAAATTGGAAGCGGGATTTTCTGGTTTACATGATAGCCAATGACAAAAACAAGGAGAGCGAAATGACAAAAATCGCTACATTTCTTTGGTTAATCGGAACAAAGGGCGCAAACATTTACAACACACTGTTTGTCAATGATGGTTCTGCAAACTCATTGCTGGGTACAACAACGGTCTCACGACAGGTGCTCGAAAAAAGATGGTTAAGAAAAGCGCACCGTATTTGAAATCAAGCAGTGAACATTGGATGAAGTTTTAATGAAATTCGATGAATATTGCCTGCCAAGAAAAAGAATTACCATGGAATCATAAAAAATTCAATACAATAATATGATTCAAAAAGAAGTTTGCGATGAAAAACTGGATCGTGCTGCTGATGTGTGCAGAACAGTTGAATCAGCCAATGTTAACGAAGGAATTTTGGATTCAAGGCAAACCGTTAACGTTTTGTCATCAATGGATAACAACAACTACTACAATAATGGTGAATCGGGTGCAGTCAACGCAATTAACAAACGTTTCTGCTATAATTGCGGCGGTGAATGGATGCCAGATCACAAGTACAAATGCCCAGCCAAGGATTTAACATGCAAATGCGGATAAAAGGGTCATTTTCAACGGATATGCCGCAAGAAGCATAACAAATTGGATTCAAATGCAACCGGAAAACAGCAAGTCAGCAACATGAACTTATGGACCGACATGTCAGGTACAATTCTTAGGACTTGTAAGCAATTAAGAGATAAACTATGTAGTTCTATTAATCACATTTATAGATTAAATTCAATTGGAATAAACTCAATCGGAATAAGTTCAATCGGAAAAAAAATTGATCAATGGACAAAGGCATACCAAATAGGTGAGGAAATAGTTAATTTTAAGCTAGGCAGTGGTTCAGATGTTAACTGTATGCCACTACATTTAATCAATTTTTTCATTTCATTATTCAGTATTTATATACCGAATTGTGTACCGTTAGGTGTGTTCAGTCTTTTTTCGTATTCCATGAATACCACTAGCATGAGAACCATTATTCGAATACATTGGTGAGAGGCTTGCAGTATTGTGAATATTGAAATACCCACAACCTTAGCGTTAAGGTAATCAATTTACGTGTGTCTGTGCTAACTCAAAATCCTCTTCGTGCACACACACGGGACCGACGGCTTAAAGTATCCTCCGAAATACTCCGTGAGTCGAACATCTCTGTTTTATGTGTTAGTTTGTCTCCCATCAATATATCACTGTTATTAGCAATGATGAAAATTGATAGAAAATCAAACGCCGCTAGTGAGACTCGAACCCACGTCCCCATGCTTGCAAAGCCGGCACGCGAACCACTACTCTACAGCTGGGTCTTTTAACATTTAATCAAAAAGATGAAAATTAAAATGAGTTATAAACGAAATGATTTTCCGATTTTTGATTAGAGCAAAAATAAAATTAAGGTCTTTGGATTAAGAGGCTGGATGTTTACTCAATTAATTTTTCAGGACAATTGGAGGAATTCGTGGAAGCAAATATTTATGTTTTTAGAGGACTTGGGAAAATTTCGGGACAAATTTCAATTCAATTAAGGGGGGATGCGAAACCGGTAATCCATCATAGGAAGCGTTTTCCAGATACAATAGTTAAAAAACTAAAAGTGAAATTAGAATCATGGATGTAATCATTTCACCTGTTTCAAAACCTACTGATTGGGTTAATAATATTCTGATTGTGGAAAAAACGGATGGAACTTTGAGAATTTGTCTTGCTCCAAAACCACTAAATGCGTGTATTAAGAGGGAACATTTTTTAATACCGCCAATTGATACTCTTGCTTCGGAAATGAGTGATAAAAGGTTTTTTTTTGGTTTTTGATTGCTCCAATGGATTTTGGAAATTGTCGGGCTGTGAGTAAATACGGTTAAAAACCTTACGTCATGCTCACGCTTACGAGAATTTTCCTTGGTGTGAGCAGGAGATAAAATGTTTTTAACCGTTTTTACTCTCAGCCCTTCAATTAGAATTGGATGGAAACAGTTCGGAGTTGACAACATTTATGACACCTTTTGGTCGATACAAGTTCAATCGACTTCCATTTGGGTTAAATAATGCACCGGAAATTTTTCAAAAAAAAAAAAAAAAATGGTTCAAATCTTTGGTGATATACCGGGTATCATAGTATATTATGACGATATTGCAATTGCTGCGTCGAACGAAACAGAACATGATAAAATTCTGTCGGTGGTACTTGAACGTGCGCGGTTAAACAATGTCAAATTCAATTCGGAAAAAATTCAATTTCGCAAAACAGAGGTTAAATTCGTGGGTCACATATTTTCGGCGGGAACAATTAAACAAGCAGAAAAATACAAATCTACAATTCTGAATATGAAAAAACCTTCGGATAAACAGGGTGTCATGCGTTTACTGGGAATATTTAAATATTTAGCTCGGTTTATTCCAAATTTTTCCAAATTAACAACAGAATTACGACGATTAACGGGAAAGGATACTAAATTTGAATGGAATGAAAAGAATGATTATGAATTTGAAAATTTGTCAAAAATAATTTCCTCGGAACCAATATGGGTGGCATACGACCTGCAAAAGTCAGTTACAATTCAAACAGATTCATCAAGGGCTGGGTTGGGATCGGTTTTAATCCAGGATGGTCACCCAGTGGTATTTGTGTCTACAACGCTCAGCAAAAGTGAACAAAAATGGGCTCAAATTGAGAAAGAGTTGTTGACAATTGTTTTTGCATGTCAACGTTTTCATTATTTCGTTTATGAAAGGGAATTTACTGTGGAAAGCGATCATGGGCCACTAGAAATTTTGATTAAACGGGATATTGATGATGTGACACCCAGATTGCAACGAATGTTCATGGCATTACTGAAATATCCTAAGCTGGAAATCAAATACAAGCCCGGAAAGAATATGTTGGTCGCTGATTGTCTTTCTCGTATGCAGCTGACGAAGGAGTCGAAAGAGTTATCGGTTTAGATTCACTTAGTGACTACATCTGTTTGTGTCTCAGAAGAGAATTATAATCATTACAAGCAGATTTTGGAAACTGATGTGGAATGATAGGAGTCGTCGGCATACATGAGAAGCATCTCTGCGTTTACTTTTGATGGTATATCGTTGATGAACATGATGAAAAAAGTTGGGCCCAAATGACTTCCTTGTGGTACGCTAGAATTTACGGTAAATTTTGATGATATGTCGGAGCCGATGGTCACATTCATCGTTCTATCTCTTAAGTAGGACCAAATCCATTTTATGAGATCAACATTTAGTACAAATTGTTTGAGTTTATTGATTAGTGAGCGATGGTGTAGTTTATCAAAAGCTTTTTGAAGCGTCGATTTGATTACCTCTTTCGATGCCGTCGACAGCGAAGTTGACAAATTCGAGCAAGTTAGTAGATGTTGATCTGTTCTTCATAAATCCGTGCTGGCTTACTGAAATTTTTGACGAGATTTCCGCAGTCGTACATTTGCTGATAATTGACTCAAAGAATTTTCCGATTGTTGGTAATTTAGCTATTCCGCGGTAGTTGGAGATATTCGATCGCGATCCTGATTTAAATATTGGCGCTATTGATGCGCGTTTCCATTTAGTTGGGAGCACGTTGTCAGTGAGTGAGGGGAATAAACTGCAGAAAAACGGAACGAAGCAAATAATAAAAGGTGTCAATGATTGAATTAATTGGTGATGAAGCATCAATAGTAGATTTGAAAGATGATCTCTCGAATACTTCATTCGCGGCGTCAAAGTTGGCTTTATGAAATGAATACGCGCTATAGGCGGATGATGGGCAATCATTACAGTAATCAAGACACTCGATGAATAGTTCGAATGGGTAGTGGAATGTGTCGACTTTGGTTAGCGGGCTCGTTGATTTGATAATTCTGGTGGTATTCGGGTCAGTGTGGAAAAGTAAATCGAGGACATTATCGGGATCGTTTGGGATATTATTCAATTGGTAGAATCCATTACTTAGGAGGGAATCGAATGTTACTATTGATTCGGCACTGGATACGTTTACGGGTAGGTAGTGTGTGTTGTCATCGTGAGGTAGTCATGATATCCCAGGTAAATTGAAGTCACCCGCGATTATAACGTCAATATCGGGGTTAAATTCTATTGAGTTGATCGCATTCAAATGACTGTGGTATATTTCTAAAGGAGAGTTGGGTGGAATGTAAGCGCAATAAATTATAAAACATTGAGTGTTAAACAAAAATTTTAAGCAAATGAAATTTTGTTAAAATACTGATCAACTGAAAGTCGTCCGCAGCAGATTGATGTTTTTGAAGCAATGAGAACTCCGCCACCTCTTGCGTATGAGCTGTTGATTGGATTACGGTCATTACGGTAGACTGAATAGGTCCTATCAAAATATTCGGAATCGAGATGGGAAACATTCAGCCACGTTTCGGTCAAGAGTATAAAGTCGTAATCAACTGCTGACGATCATCATCATCCATCATCATTCAGAATTTATAGACCGAATTATGTACCGTTAGGTGTGTTCAGTCTTTTTTCGTATTCCATGAATACCACCAGCATGAGAACTATTATTCGAATACATTGGTGAGGGGCTTGCAGGGCACGACTGCACCGCATTCGAATGCTCGGGCCCATGAATGGCTACTACCTTTTTTGCGGTGGTGTATTGAATATTGGAAATACCCAATAACACAACCTTAGCGTTAAGGTTAATTTAAAACGTAAAAAACACAATTTACGTGTGTCTGTGTGTTTCTGTGCTAACTCTAACTCAAAATCCTCTTTGTGCACACATACGGGACCGACGGCTTAAAGTGTCCTCCGAAACACTCCGTGAGTCGAACAACACTGTTTTATGTGTTAGTTTGTCTCCCATCAATATATCACTGTTATTAGCAATGATGAAATTGATATAAAACCAAGCGGCCACTAGGAGATTCGAACCCACGTCCCCATGCTTGCAAAGCCGGCACGCTAACCACTACTCAACTGCTGACGATTACAAGTAAAATGTTTTACTTTTTGTCCGGAGTCCACGTGCGTTCTAATAATAGATGTGAATCGTGTTATTTAGTTTTAGAATGCATTGTGTTGGGGTGGAGGTTATTTGGGAGTGGCTGTTAAGTTGCGAAAAGTTGGGGTTTACTGGTGAAGTGTTGCTTGTTGTTGAAATTAGGCGGTTGTTGTGCAAAAATTCCGGATGCTATTGGCTTCTAGACGCGTCGAATTCGGTGTTTGTGTGCGGCGAACGGTAGGGTGATAATATTGGCTGTACTTGGCCAAAACGATGGGTTCATCAATGATTCATATAATGTTTCATTGGTGGAGATTTTAAAAGAGCAGAATGTCAGCTCGTTGAGGTCCTGATTTGCCTTAACCAATTTTTTGCAGTCGATGTTCGAATCGTTAACATCAATACCCTTGTTATTGATGTAATTCAGAACCTTATCGGAGGATATGAGTGGGTCCAATCGAGTCAAAAATATTGATTTTGCGAATATGTTATTTTTAACGTTGATGTTAGTTTGTTTTATTGAAATTGGTCGTTCAAGGTCGTTTGAATCCGCATCACCGGTTCTATATGTTATTCGTGGCTTTTGTGATGGTGAAAAGAAGGTTGGTGAATTGAATTGGACGCGACGTGGTGACGGGATGTCCGTAGAGTTTAAGCATTGCTACTTAACTGCGATACAAACACAAATTAATAGATCATAAGAACAATGCGGAAGTGCGAGAGAAATGACCGCACAAAAAAATGTTCCGACAAGCAAATAGTATTGCAGCGAACAATATAACACCGATCAGCTGATGCGATGAAGCTGTATTGGTGAGCGAACGTCTGTGTAACAGCCAAACATTTCCAAAACATATCCATTGCAAACACATTTTTAAAGAAATATAATAAATTTAAATCAAAATTTGGATTCGGATAATTTCTATTTAAATAAATTTAAATCAAAATTTGGATTCGAGTTTGG
Source organism: Obolodiplosis robiniae (assembly GCA_028476595.1). NCBI lineage: Eukaryota > Metazoa > Arthropoda > Insecta > Diptera > Cecidomyiidae > Obolodiplosis > Obolodiplosis robiniae. The sequence goes on along the minus strand of CM052017.1, from coordinate 18,510,681 downwards.
AACGCAATTTCTGCAACGTTCTGACCAAAATTATTTTCAAAATAGTCCTCTTCAAAGCAATGCAGATTTTTTCGTCACAAAATTGATATCAACAATTTTGTGGCTTTGATTCGGCTTTTGTCACCCGTGTTTACTTCGTTGAGAAGTTTCTTTAATACGATTAGATACAAATTAGGTAAAAAAAAGGTTTTGATAGGAAATTCCTCTTTTGAGAAAAAATAAACCGACATTTCACATATTGTTTGATAAGTGACATCGACTATACAATTTTTTTACAAATATTTACGTTTTTGAATGGTGGTTCAATTTCAATGAATAAATCTTATTTTACATAGGTGAACTCAATTTAGATCCATTGTAATACGAACAAAATTTTTATTGACACAAATAATAAAAACAAATGAGTCATGAGTCATTGAAACGATTGAAATATCACATCAATACTATTGCCCAATAGATGGCGCTGGAGAATAGATATGATTAAAATGTCTCAAATAGCACGGTCCCCTTGATTTCAAGCCTAATGCGAAACATGATATTTGAAAACATGTGACAGTTTGGTTGAAAATTCGAATAATTTGTAAAAAAAATGGAATATTTGATAGTTATATAGACGTGCATCCGGAGAATATAGTGAAATTTGAAGAAATTTGTTGAATTTGATAATCATTTATTTTGATAAAGGGTGGTAATTTGTCACCAATGACGATGACGAGATCTCCAACAGCCATGTTTTCTTGTGACCATTCCAATTTTTTCGTAGATGTAAATTGTGGAGATATTCTGCGTACGAAAGTTTCCAAAAGATTTCGAATCCCTTTTAATTGCCTGGAACTGATCAAGCGCGTTTTTTTCAAGGTCAAAAGATTCGGTTCTGGTATCAAATTGAGAGATTCTCCAATAAGTGATCGCTAGTTAACAGATCGAGATCATTGATATCGGTGGTCATTGCGCTCTAGACTGTAGAGCTTAGACACGCTCCTATTTGAGCTAATTTACTTATTTCTTCTAATGTTAATTTTATTGATGTTGTCATACGACGCAAGTTGGTGCATTGGGAGGATTAAAATTGCGGTAGAATAAAATTATAGTTGATGAACATAAGAAATAAGAGAGGGCCAATGTTTGATCCTTGTGGAATTCCGAACGGATTGTCTTAGTCTCAGTGTTACTTTGCTCGCCATTAATGTGATCGAATTGTTTCTTTTCTTTAGATAATCAACGATGAGGACTAGAAACTACTTTTTCAATGTATCAATGAGTATCGAGTGAGGTATAGTATCTAAAGCCTTCTTTGGGTCGATGAATACGCATATTGCTACAGAGTTATGACTTCTGTAAGATTAATCTGGATAAAATCAATCACGACTGGGGCAGCGCACGTTGTGTTTGAGATTTTTAGAAAACCGAATTGATTTTTGTTCAATATTTTATATTTGGTGCAGAAATTAAACAGGCGGTCGCCTATGGTCGTTTCAATTATTTTGGATAGCGATTTTAATTTGCTAATTGGCCTGCAATTGGACGGCAAGAGGGGACTCGCATCTTCATTGTTGCATTGTTGACCTCCTTTGTACACCTCATGTGCGAAAATCGACCAGACGTTTACAATGATGTTCATATCTGGGGATTTGGCCGGCCAATTGGCAAGAAGACTGATTCCACGCTGGTCAAAATGGGCTTTGGGACGTTGTCTTGTTGAAATTGCTAGCTCAAGCCTGCGCATTCGTAACCATAAGCTGACTAGGGCCGATTATCTCCTGGTAATGTATCTCTTTTTCAAGTACTCAATGGCGCCTCACAACATCAAAGAACCTTCGCTAGATTAGCGCTTGCTGAAAATCCTTTTTTCATCGACAACATTGGCTTGAGCTCCATTTTCTTGTATTTTGGAGCACCATTCAAAATTTGCCGAACACGTCGAAATCCAACAGATAATTTTTTTTTGGTCTTCAATGCTGAGCAGACTTGAGATTATTAGCTTCATTTCGAGTTAAAAACCGTTTTTGCGCTGTTAATACGGTTGATGGACGGCCGATGTGCATGTTTTTGCTGTAATAATCATGATTTTTGAGAAAATTTGTGCAACTATTTCATTTCGGCTTACTTCTTTGCCAAACCGACGGTTTGACATCGATGTGAACTCTTTTAATGTAGAAATTTGGGCTTTTTTAATTATTTGCCGTGTCCCATAGATGATTCGTCTAATTTTGGATGACAAATTCACAACTATTGTGAAATATGGACTAAATAAAAGGTAGCGGAATACGCCTTGTATGGCGTTAGTTTTACCCCAAATGTGACAATGTGTAGTTCATATGTTCCGATTTGTTCATCTTCCGAAAATTCATAGTGAATGTGGAATCTGCGATCATCCGGGACGATCAAAATTTAACGATACATTTCTTCGATGTCCGCCACTTACGCTATTTCGTGTGTTCGCCAACGCGTAAATATGCCGAAGAGTTCCAATTGAATGGTCTGGCCGTTCCAGCAGCGATTGTTCAATGAATAACCGTTTGACCTTCTTGCTGGTGCGTCGTAAACCGATGTTTTGTCGTTGTTACTTTCTTCGCGGACAACTGTTTGGTGTTGCAAATACAAGCCCTCGTTTAGGGCTATTGCATATGGGACTTTTGAGCTTTTGCCTCGTTTGGTTTTCCCTTGAGTAAGCCGTCTTTGACAATAAGCGCGTAAATGTCGACGCAAAATAACAAGTCAACGCTTTCCTGATGTAAAATTCAGGGCCCGCGAGCTCTTTATTGAAAAGGTGAAGATAAAAAATTGATCGCATGACTACGGCTAAGCACATTTGGAATGAATTGTCAATTCTATTTTTATTTGGGCGGATATTGTGGTTTTCATTGATGAACAATTATCAAGACCAACGGTATATGTTCGCGTTTTGTAGTAAGCAGGAGAGTTGAGCTCGACAAATACTCGCAGTAAGTGGTTTGCGTTAAATTTCTCTTTGACTTTTATGATGGCTGTCGCAAGTATTTTTTTTTTTTATGGAGTCATCCATAGTTATATCTATATATAAATACGGCAACAAAAAAAAGTTTGTGATCCCTTTTTACCTACTATGCCGTAAATATATCTAGGAGAGTTATACATCAATGGAAAGGGAATGAAGACTATATGTGCACAAACTATGTGTTTTGAATGTGGGCTTGTGTTATAATTCAAAAAACGGGGAAATAACATGCGGGTCAAAAAGTCTTTGGCCTAACTTAGAAAAACACAACTTTTTGCAGTAATTCTTATTAATTCATCAACATAGTTCCATTTGGCGGAGATAAAATCATTCCAACGCTTCTGTAACTTTTCAATACCGGTTTTGTAGAACGATGTGTCGAGGCCTTCAAAATACGCTTCAGTTTCGGCGATCACTTCCTCATCAGAGCGAAATCTCTTGCCTCGGAGCATCTTTTTGAGTTCTGAGAAAAGGTGGTAATCGCTGGGGGCCAGATCTGGACTATACAGTGGATACGAAAACAATTTTATGCCCAATTCAACTATTTTTTCCATGGTTCTTTCGAGTTGTGACACGGTGCATTGTCTTGGTGAAACAACACTTTTTTCTTCGCCAAATGTGGCCTTTTTTTGATGATTTCGGTCTTTAAACGCACCAACAAATCAATGTAGTAGTCGGGGTTGATTTTTTTCCCATGTTCCAAGTAGTCAATGAATATAATTCCATGCGCATCCCAAAAAACATAGGCCATGACCTTACCAGCTGTCTGTTGCGTCTTTGGACGCTTTGGTGCACCGGGCGCTCTCCACTCAGCTGACTCGCGACTGGTCTCCGGAGTGTAATGATGGATCCATGTTTCATCCATCGTGATGTACCGACGCAAAAATTCCGACTTTTTACGCGTAAACATCGCCAAACAGCTCTCGGAAGTGTCGATTCGTTGTTGTTTTAATTCTGGTTTAAGGAAAAGCGGCACCCACTTTGAAAACAGCTTTTTCATGCCAAAATGTCCGTGTGATATTATGGTGAAAACACTACCTTTTGATAACTTTAAGGCATCAGCTTTCTCTTGCAAGTTCACTTTGCGGTTCGAAATTATCATTTTCTCGACTTTCTCGACTTTCTCGACGTTTTCTGCCGTAACTGCCTCATTTGGACAACCAGAGCGTTCAGCATCATCGGTGCCTGTACGACCACGTCTAAGCTCAGCGAACCAGTATTTGACGCTTGATTTCGTTGGTGCAGATTCTATATAACACATTTCAAGCCATCCGTGGGCTGTAACGGTATTTTTTCCCATAAAAAAAAAATGATAAATCAACACACGAAATTGCTTTGAATCCATGATTTTATGAAAACACAAAAGTAGCGTCACTGAAGCTCTGTAACTTGAGTAATTATAAACAGAATGTCATGAAATTTTGACAGTATGCTTTTGAAGGTTGGTACTATCGAAAAATAAGGATCATAATTAGTGTCGCCATCTGTATGTCAGGCCAAATACTTTTTGACCCGCCTGTTACCTGTTCATATAGAGCGCAATACCTTCTCATATAGATTGGAAAAAACCTAATACACACAGTTACATTCTTTCATTCGTCGCATCACACACAGTTCGTCATACCGTGTAGCCAGTGGATAACATTCAACCGTACGCACACAACTAAACTATTGAAATGCCTGCATGAAAAAACGATACGACTATAATGTTTTGTGATCATGTTTGGAAATTGGAACTTTGACACCGAAAATTGAAAATTTCGTAGGGTAAGGTAGTCCTCCTCAGAATGACTTGCAAATTTGAATGTCTAAATTTTTTCATAAAAAAAATATCTTGAAAGTTTCAATTCTTTACAATGTGAACTTGAGATAGCCGACCTACATATTTTTGGTTTCGAACCCGAGAAGACCCCGAAAATCGAAACTTTTGCAGGGGAGGTAGTCCTAAATCTTCCCGGGATGACTTGAAATTTTGCATGACTCATTTTTTTCATGAAAAAATAATATCCTGAAAGTTTCAATAGGAAACAATGTGAATTTGAGATAGCCAAATGTTTAAATATCTTATTCAACTTCCCTGTAGTATACTATTCAATTTCCCTGTAGGATATATAACCACTATAGTGAAATGCTATAAAGCCGATTACTATAGGGCATTTTAATAATAAATGGCAATCGGTGTGTGCAGGTTCTATCCAAAACCAGAAGAAGACAATTAACTCTTTTCATCACTTCAAATAAGAATTTTACATTAACCTTGATTCCAATTTGATTTATCAATAATTTTCAATTAAAAAATAAGATGAGATCATTAATTTTGAATTTCATGAATAAAATATGCATTTTGCTTGATTTTTAATAAATTTAAATGTGTTATATTCTTTGAGTTTTCACTTTTTGTTTGGATCGTCCAATCTTGGACGACGGGGCGAACTCTAGTAATAATATATATATCACCGTCAAGAAATTGACTGAATAAAAAATGTATACAATGTTTGTATAATTTTCAAAGTCGATTCAAGAAATAATATCGCCTAAATTAGTTACGTCTAACAACAATAGTTGGATTAATTATTTCATTGGTAATTTTTTTTTTAAAAGCATTCCTGCTGGCGCACACAGCAAAAATGTTTTTATAATTGTTTATCAGTCTTATCATCCGTATAATTGGTTGTTTAATTGAATATTCGGTAAAAAGTGAAGGCTCGGCAAGCAAACTCATTGTTGTTCCACGGAGTACACGATCATATTCATTGTGTTCAAATTTAGAATTTATCACAACATCATTAATATTGCCAGAATAAATGTCAAATGCAAAAACTGTATCGGCAATTTTCCTTCTTAGTTCTAATTCCTGTAAATTAACTAATTTACATCTATCACTATACGGTCTTAATCGATATGATGTGGCATTTCTACGGCTATTAGAAATTGTTTCTGTATCGACTCAATGTAATCTATATAAATTTCTAAATACGTATTCCATATGACAGATGCAAAGTCGAGGCGAGACCTAACATAGGCCAAATACAATATACGCTGTGTTTCCTTAGTGAAGTTGCCGTTTGAATATCTTTTTATGCATCCGATCAGTTGTCGAAATTTACCTGTAATTTGTTCAATATGGTGTCCAAATGCAAAGCGCCTATCTAGCAATACACCAAGATCACGGATTTCATTTTTGCATTCGATTTTATGACCATTCATTGTGTATCGATGAAACGTGTATTATCACGGTATGCACTGAAGATTGCACATCTTAGCCGATTGAAGAGAAGTCGATTCTCATCACACCATCTCAACAAGTTGTTTGTATCTCGTTGCAACATAAATGCATTGTTCATACCATTTACTTCTCTTATTTCAAGTAAGAGTTTTATGTCGTCGGCAAATATAAGAACTATTGCATGGATCACAGAGTCAATGATGTCGTTTATGAACATAGCAAAAAATGAGGGTCCAAGAGTGCTACCTGCTGGAACACCAGATGGCGAATAATATGTTCGAGATTCTGCATTGCCAATTTTAACAAAGTTTCTTCTTGATGTTACGAATTCGCATAGCCATTTTGCCATTTTGGTACCAATTTTGAATGTTGCAATTTTTTCAACCAAACGTTATCAAACATAGACAAACATTACCAAACGCTGCTTTGAAATCACCGTAGAATGCATCAATTTGTCTCTTTTTTTGGAACGCATTATGCACCAATATTGACATATTCAATGAATTCGTTGTAACCGATCGTCACGGTATAGCCGTGTTGTGTGTTTGACAAAAGCGGATCAACTATGACACTTAGTCGATTTTTCAGTGCAATCTCATGGATTTTTATTACAATCGATGATATGGCTATCAGTCTGTAGTTTTGCAGATCCTTCAGAAAGGTGACAATTCTTGTGGACCGGAATAATTCGTGATATCTCTTGAGCGTCAGGAACTTTGCCAATTTCAAACGATTTCTGGAAGAGCTGCCATATTGGCCATACGATGGCTGATGTGCACATTTTTATAACAAATGGTCAATTGGACAATTCGTCTGGTCCAGCACCGCTCTTCCATTTGATAGATTGTATTGCAGATTCAATGTCGAACAGTGTGAGGTTGATGTCAATTGCATCTGTCATAGGACGATATATGTTATCAAATTGCCATATTTCATCATCTTGTACATATATTGTCTCGAAAAAATCAGCAAACAAATCAACTGAATCCTTTAATGTTCGACTTCATGGTCATTGTAATGCATTTCATTTGGATATTGTGCTTTGCCGCTACTTAGTTTGGCGAAATTCCAAAACTCGCTTGGATTCGATGTGATATTGTCTTGGACTCTGCGTATGTATTCATTATGAAGACGTACATTTAAATCATTGAAGGACCGAACAGCATCCTCATACTTATGCGTTATCACGCCTTTCGGTTTACGTTTGTACATTTTGTCACGCAGATTTTTGAGTCTTTGAAGCTCAGCTGTCCACCATTTTGGCTTATTTGAATACATTTTGATCGTTTTTTTCGGTGGGTATAGGTAGTTGTACCTTTGCATTTTGACAAAATTGTTTATTTAGAGAATGACAGCTCAAATGTCAAAATGTCTCAAATGTCAAAATTTAAATGTCAAAATGCAAGTTTTATATGGCCCACCCTATATAAACAATTGGTTACGGGAATTTCAAATATAGATTGTTTTGGATCAGGTTAATATTTATTCAAAATTTCATACGGGCAAATCTTTCCGTCGATTATAGTTTTTTGAGAAATTTGTAACATTGAGGAATTTGCCTTTGTACACATTTTTTTTTTTAAGAAATATATATTTTTTGAGCCGCAATATTTCCTAAATTACATAGGTCGCAGTAAAAATTAGGAATTCGATGAAGAGAATGATTTGTTCTACGGCTCTCAGTCTAAAGGTAGAGCAGTAAAATGAGAAAAATAAAACTCAATGATTTTTTTTTGCATAGAGACGAAAATAATGAAAAACCTCTTTTTTATTCTTTCCTTTCTCTCTACATCTTTCCAGTACAAATGCTTGCTTAATACTGCTCATAGATTTTTCAATTTGTAATTCTTATACGACAACAGAGTTGCACAGTCCAAGCGAAAATCAACTCGTTTTCAAATAAATTTTGTTCAGATGGTGAATTGTTTGCAAATATCCTTATAACTAATTCGCGTTCATGCTTATGTTGAGTAATCCGATGATTCATCCACTGGTAAAACACAAAGCTCCTGTACTGCTCGTTTAAATCTAATAGTCGATGTTCCGAGATTTACATTCCGAACCATTCAATCCTTGCTAGACAACAACTCTATGATCCGTCCAAGTGCCCAACTAATAGGTGGAAATATTTCGCTACATAGTACGACCATCTGTCCGACTCTCACGTTTTCTTTTTCGCGTCTCCATTTCATGCGTTCCTGCAGTGTAGTCAAATACTCTCCATGACATCTCTGTCAAAAATGCTTTATCAATTTTTGACGATCTTTCCACAATCTCAATGCGCGTGAATACGGTAGGTTGTCGATGGCGAAAGGCAGCGGCAAAACGAGTGGCTCTCCTATCAGAAAATGTCCGGGGGTCGAAACTTGCATATCAGATCATCATTTAATGGATGAATTGGGCGAGAGTTCAATATTACTTCGATTTGAATTGATAGCGTTAATAATTGTTCGTAAGACAATATTCGCAGTCCAATGATTCGCTTGAGATGGAATTTCATGGATTTTACTGCGGCTTTATAAATACAGGGTTTTATGCTTCTCTTGCACTTTGAATCACTGAGCGTACAGAAATGAATGGCGAAGACTTCCTTCCCAAAATAATTACTGAGAGCCAATACTCCCGAAATGAAGTCTTATACTCTTAATTGATTTCTCTTCAAAAAAACCTTCTAAAGACAATTTCACAATAGTAGTGTCGCAGTTGTAATCTAAAATTCAATCGATTAAAAATGGGACGCGGCAAACCACTGACTGAAGCGGAAAAATCAAAAATGTCCACAATAAAAGATTATACATCATTGTCAATTCGTCAGATAGCTGTGTGGTACTTTGTCTGTTATCCGTTTTCCGTTGTACGTTGTCCGTTGTACGCAAAAATGTGTGAACACAATAACTCAAAAATTTGAGGTAGGAATTGATCACAAATTAACGCACAAATTGGTCATCATTGGGAATAGATATCTTTTAAATTTCAGCTTAATCGGATCATGTCTTCGGGAAGCTCTAGTGGGGTCGAATCAATAAATGGGATGTTTTTCAATATAATCAAGAAAAATTTGTATGGGGACCTATTAGTTCGCATTGTATCGATACACAAAATTTCAAGTCATTCCGAAGAGATTTAGGACTACCTCCCCTGCAAAATTTTCGATTTTCGGGACCTTTTCGGCGTCGAAACGAAAAATGTGTATGGCGACTTTTTCAAGTTCACATTGTATCGAATTGAAACTTTCAGGATATTCTTTTAATAAGAAACAGATAAGTCATACAAAATTGGCGTCAAAAAATAAAGGAACAACCCAAATACCGAAATTCGATAGCAAAAAATTCAGCCAGTGAAAATTTCTAGTGGATTTATTGTTAGAAGAAAAACAAATGAAACCATACGTTGGACAAGATTTGGCCAATTTATTTAGCACAACAGGATATGTACAAGAAAGTTTAATCGTAATTCGTGAGGCAAAGTGCAAAAGCATAGTTCGTGAGTGAGGAACAGTTATCGTACTTAATGGACAAAGACAAAGCAAAAGACAATTACGATGCGTTGATTAATGTGTTCCAGAAAAAAAGCATTTCAAGTCTATTGGTTTTGCGGCGTTGACTGCTAACGCTCAAATTCAATATTGAAATTATGAACGATCGTTTTATCCCATATGACAATATAGTTCGTGAATTGATTTTGGCTGGAGCAAAACAAGCGAAACTCGACAACGTGGTGAGCCAATTGCGCACATTGTAGCGCAGTTATGATGCTTTAGTGAATTCACTAGAAGGCTGGGACGAATCCAAGTTGACATTGGACTACTTGAAATGTCGATTACTTGATGAATTTGCAAAACACAAAAACGGTTCTACAGAAAGCAAATCGAGTATTGCAACAACAATGAACGCTATCCGTTATATTTGCAATATGCAAATGTCGTTTGATATAAATGTGGAAAGAGACACATAAAATTTCATTGCAAATCATGCAAAGACAATTCGACGAATAAAAAGTCATCGAAAGGGGAGCAGTGCTAATAACGCATCGAAGGAAATCAGTGAATCGGTTGTGTTGTGAGATATTGGTGGGGAAACGATGCGCTCGAATAGCTGTATCGGAACAATCGAAGCACATACAACTGAACAAGCACATGCATAGCTGCAAAAGAAAAAGGCAACATTCCAATCAGATCCTTTTACAGGGGTGATTCGGACCTGAAAACTATGCAAGATGTGCTGTACGTTCGTGAATTGAAATGTAATCTCATGTCGATCAGAAGCCTCACAAAGAAGGGATTCGAGGTGTTGTTCAAGGGAGATTATGTCTACGCCACTGTCAACTAAGATCCATGCAAATACATGTAGCAAGATTCAAGCATTCCAGATTTGAGGCTGTATCATCTCTGTTTCCAATTCTTTTAAGGTGTTCGTTCAACCTAATATGGCCAGTGATGATTGAGATTGTTAAGTTCATATCCATCTTATCGAAGGTGTGCAATTTATTTGAGAAATTCTTTTTCGGTGTTTCGACAAACTCTTTAGTGTGAGAACAGGTATTGGCAGCTTACCATTTCTCTCTCATACACTCATCGACCCAGAAATCGTAGATTACTCTGCATTTCATCTCCTAGCTGCTAATGACTTTTGGAGCCCCTTGGCTATCGCTATAAATTCAACTGAGGAGTTGCCGGCATTTACAGTCGCTTTCTCGCATACGCATACATGTATTGCGGCTAGTTCGGCTTGTGCTATATCGGTTTGCTTGCCCAGATATTCGCAAACTTCTCTCCCACTATTTGCATAGTAAATGCTATAGCCAGAGCCATGATTGTTCACCGAAGCATCAGTGAACCATTTTTCAATGTGTGGATGAGATTCCTCCTCATCACCTCTATTGTTTTCCTCCAGCTTAACGCTGAATGTTCTACCGAAGATGTATGAAGTGGGCATCTATCCACGTGCGCTTCTAGGGTTGGATCGAAGTTTTACATCCATTATACTGCTTCCAGTTGCGCTCTTGTATGAAACAATCCTTGAACCGGAACGCTGTGCGTGCCTCGGCTTGAATGTAAATATCTCGTGATGGTATGTTGAGGATCGTTTCAAATGCCAATTATGGTGCAGTTTTGGCTGCACCTGTAATTGCCATGCATACCACACGTTGCAAGTGATTCAGAGATTTCTGAGCATTTGCCGTATTTGTCCCATTCCACTAAATGAATGCTGGGTGAAATCACACCACCCTGTGGAGTGCCTTTTGTTGGTATGATCGATGTCTTCGTACCTGAATTCTCATAAGTAATTTTCCTAGAACAGATCAGTTTGATTATCCATCTACTGATCATTCTATTCAAATTACGCGAAACCAGTGCATTTTTAACTGCATAGGAAGAAACACTGTCGAACGCCCCCTCTATATCAAGGAAGGTGCATACTGCGTATTCCTTCAGTGCAAGTGAGTGCTTTAACTTTGATGTCAGAATGTGGAGTGCGCTTTCTGTGGATTTACCAGCTTGGAAAGCGTACTAATTTTCATTTAGGGGCCGTATAGCCGTTAGATAATCTCTCATATATCTGTCTATTAATCTTTCCAAACATTTCAAGAGAAATTACGTCAGACTGATTGGCCTAAATGCTTTGGGCTCGGTGTAGTCTTTTTTTCCTCGTTTTGAAATAAAGGACACCTTGACTGCTTGCCATAGTTTTGGAATATAGCCTAGATTCAATGACGCCTTAAAGGCGGACACGATGTGTTTTTTTTAAATAATTAATACCTTGCCCAGACAATAGAAGCGATTTCATTTTTTTCTTAAAAACATGAATTGAATTTGCATTTTTAAATTCATTTGGCAACAACAACAACAACAACAACAACAACAACAAGCGTTTAAAGACCGTTATTGCCTTTCAGCGTCTGGTCTGTTTGGTAATGGTAAACCTCTCACTACACCTCTTCTCCAACACACCCTATCGAGAGCCAGGTCTTGAGTTTCCCTATTTCATTCAAATCCTCTTTCGTTCAAATTGCATTTAGCCGAATCCAAATACCGTCTTCGTGGTCTTCCTCGTCCTCTCGGTCCATTCGCTTCTGCATTCAAAATCAACTTTGGCAAACGATTTTCATTCATACGTTGAACATGGCCATACCATCTCAATCTCGACTTTCTAGCCGCTTCATCAATCGAATCCACATTCAAATCTTCACAAATTCTATCATTTCTAATTCTGTTCTCCCACTGGTCTCTACGCGACACACCCGAAATCATACGCAGCACTTTCATATCGGCCACTTCAAGTTCATGAATTAGATTACTAGAATCAACCCAGCTCTCACTTCCACACAAAACGGTTGGTCTGAAAATTGACCGGTGAATCATCAATTTTGTTTCTTCACTCAACTCTCGTTTGTTAAATTATCAAATTTACCGTTATCAAATTTACCGTCCTCAGAAAAAACACAACCAAGATATTTAAACTCTGACACCTGTTCAAGCATACTACCATTCAAAACACATTCAATCGTCTTCCGTGTCTTTCCCACATGCATAACTTGCGTCTTTGAGCTGCTAATGGTCATTCCAAAGTCTGTACAAGCCGCTTCCAAATCACTGATACTGTTTTGTAATTCTTGTTCAGAGCTACCAAACAACACCAGATCATCTGCATATGCTAGAGCAGATATAACATTTCCCCCCAAAGTTACGTTACCCTTCAGCTTTGCTGACTTGATCAATTTATCCATATAAATAATAAATAAAAGCGGTGAAATTGTACAGCCCTGTCTAAGACCATTGCGCACCTCAAACCACTCACTCAGATCTCCATCCACTCTCACTGCCGCTTCGCTACATACATACAGACTTTTGATTGCACTCAATACCGACCCATTTATACCATATTCACTCAGAACTTTCCACAGATTCGATCTCGGGATACAGTCATACGCCTTTTGCAAATCCACAAAACACAAAAACAAATCTTTATTTCTCTCCTGGAACTTCTCTATTAGTTGTCTCATTCAGAAAATTTGATCTTGACTTCCACGAAGTGGTCTAAAGCCCGTTTGATTTTCATCCAAGAGCGATTCGACAATAGCTCTGGTTCGTTTTTCCAAAACTGCAATATATAATTTTCCGACAACACTCAATAGCGAAATTCCACGGTAGTTATTACAATCCCTGTTAATACCCTTCTTATGCAGCGGGGAAATAACTGCAACACCCCATTCCTTTGGTACAACAGAGTTTTTCCAGGTCAAATTGAAAATGCGATGTAACCATCGAAGCCCCACTGATCAATAAATCCACTATACAATAAATATTCATTCCGAATCTCATCCACACCAGCTGCTTTACCACAACTCAACTTACGAAGAACCACACAAATTTCCTCACCACTTAAACCTTCCATTTGTTCTCCATTCGTTCCATCGATCATGCTTTCATTCTCGCCCTCATTCAATACTGTACTCTCGACATTCAACAATTCATCAAAGTATTCTTTCCATCTCTTCAACACATTCTTCTTACCTAGCACCAATTCACCCAATTTATTCAAAACAGCTCCTGGAGCATGTTTCTTTCCCCCATTCCTAATCTTTTTAACTTTTGACCAGAAAACCTTGTTTCTCTGTTGACCAGCTTCTTCCAATTCCTGTCCAAACTTCATCCATCCTCTCTCTCTCGCTTCTTTTATCATCCCTTTCACCATTCTCTTTTGCTCTCTATATGCTTCCAAGTTCTCATCACTTCTATTTTGCAACCAGCGAATCCATCTCACTCTTTTCTCTTTCACAGCTCTCTTTATCTCATCATTCCACCAGTCAGTCTTCTTTCTCGCATTCTCATTTTTACATACATACGTTCCACAACAATATTTTGCCGCAAACAAGATTGCACTCTTAAATTGACTCCATTCATACTCTATGTCAGTCGCTTCATTCACTACTATCTCCGCAAACTTTGCTTCTAACTTACTAATAAATTCTCTCATAACATTCTCATTTTTCAATTTTTCAACTTTCACTCTGCTCGTTTGCTTCCGATAACTAATTTTCACTCCTTTTGCAATTCACAATTTGCAGGCTACCAAGTAGTGATCGGAATCCAAACCAAATCCTCTATACACACGAGTATCTATGACAGATTTACGCAAGCATTCTTCCACAATCACATAGTCAAGCAGAGATTTTTGATTCTGGCCAGGATTTTCCCACGAATACATATGAATTTTCTTATGCTTGAAAAATGAATTAGTAATTGACAAACCCGAACTGTGGCAAAAATCTAATAAACTCTTACCGTTACCATTCGCTTCCATATCTTCGCCAAATTTACCTAAAACATTCACAAAATTTGGGTTATTTCTACCCACTCTTGCATTCAAGTCCCCCATTATAATCACCTTTTCACATCTCTTTCGGTATACCACATCATTCAAATCACTACAAAAATCGTTCATCACTTCCGAGTTAGCTCCCTCACATGGCGAATACACACTCACAAATCGATATACAGCCCCAGCTAGTTTAATCGAAACCCACATCATTCTTTCATTCACAAATCTATGACACACAATCGACGATTCTAAATTCTTATGAATTAGAAATCCAACCCCCCAGTTAGCTCTTCCCTTACTTACACCAGACAAAAACACACGGTAATTCCCCAACGTATTCTCCGATTGCCCTTTCACACGCACATCACTCAAAGCCATCACATCCAAACCAAACTCATTCGCTCTTTCAACCAATTCATGCTTCTTATTCTCAAAACCCCCTCTCACATTCAAAGATCCTATATTCAAAGCGGTCGTCAACTGCGGAGCTCCGGTCAGGTCCCGGGGAGGGCGAGCTCCGTGGCCTCCCCTCGTCCGAGGCATACCATTACTGTTTCGAGCGAAATTATGATTTTAAGATGAGATGGCCTGCTAAGCCAAACTGCATCCGAGAAAAATCGCAAATAATTTTGTCGAAACGCAACTGGCCATGGAATCGAGAGATACAAAAATCCAAAATTTAAAAAAGGAACGAACTCACCAAATTAAACCACGTTATAAAGATGAAAATATTAAGTTTTGCCGATGAAATAACACAAATTGTAAAAACTATCGAACGAGTAAAATTGTTTCTTATCATAAAACGAGTTCACCGGGCATACCGTTATGAAAGCAAAAAATAATAAGCGATCGGCGAAATAACTAAAAATTTTCGACACAAAATACTATTGTTTTACATATGATTTACTGTAAATTCACTTTGCGCGCCAAGTAAACATGAAAACTGACAGGTGACCGCTAGAATAGATCATATGCCACACTTAAAATGCACAAACACTGATAAACTTTTGAAAATTCCCGATTGACTTTAATTGTAATGATGAAAATTAAAATAAAAACACAAAATACACGAAATAAATCAGAAATGATTCACTATTCCCATCACTTTGTTGTCGGTGTTCATGTTTCACTTGTCATTGCGTACCCAAATCACAGCAAACCGAAATGCACCAACAAATATTAAACGCTTCAAAAATGATTCTAAAATTTAAAATTATGCCCGAACTTCATGTTTCCCTAAAGTAACTAACATTAAATAACAAAAATAAAACAACGTTAAAATTTTAAAACTCGAAAAAACAATTAAAATTCAAAAATAACAAAATTGGATTTAGCTCTATACAAAAACCACGACCGTCACGTTCAACGCCATCTTGCGCTTTCTTGGCAGATTATTTTATTCAATGGCCAATTATTCTAGAGATTGAATGTTTGCCAGCATTTTGTCTGTATGTCTGTTGGCATAAATTTTTTGATTGTCTTGTCGCGTATGAATGTAACTGACGGCGTTCATTGCAATGTCATTTTTATAAATTATTTCTTAATTCTGAAAGCTAACAGTGCCGTGTTATATCTGATGTTTTGTTATTGAGAGTATGTTATATTTGGTTTTGATTTCACCTGTACTGAGTTCATCGGCAGAGTTTTGTGCTACCGAAGGGCATCAATCAAAAATTGTATTGTAGCATTGCCCCAAATCGGCATGAGATATGAGATATGACTATTGACATGAGCACAGTAGATAGAAATGAGTGTTTTTGGCAAGGCGGTGCAACGATTTGACTACGTCTACTGACTACGCTATGCAAACTACATAGCACACCTAAAATATAATGAAAAAAGAAGAGAATACAAGAATTATGTGTCAAAAAAATATCACAACTATAAAATAACAATGCAACAAATGATATTTGAAGACCCTCAACAATTTTTCAAACACGTAAACTATACAAAGAAACAATCTAGTGATCTGCCCAGAACTATGAAATTCAATGATAAAACAGCAAATAATCCAAAAGAAGTTGCCAACCTTTTCAGATCATTTTTTCAATCGGTTTATGTACTACACGATGAACAATCTATTACAAATTTTGAAACCAAAATAATAATACAAAACATCTGTGCTAACATTTCACCAATTGAAATTGATGAACAAATCGTTGAACAAGTCATCAATAATCTACCAAACAACCTTGTAGCGCGACCTGACAACATACCAAATATTTTTATCAGAAAATGCTTTCGAACACTGGCTACGCCGATCACAATCATTTTGAAATCATCATTGGATGAAGCAAAAGTTCCTGCTATTTGGAAATCATCATTTGTTCGACCTATATTCAAAAATGGCAACAAATCGGATATCAAAAACTACCGTGGTGTCGCCATTCAATGTACATTTCCAAAACTTCTCGATTCAATCATTGCACACCACTTAAACAATTACATAAAAAACATCATCACTAGCCATCAAGATGGATTTGTCATTGGGAGGTCGACTGTAACTAATTTAATGGAATTTACAAGCAAATTATCCACAGGAATCAAATCACACATGCAGGTCGATGCGATCTACTTAGACATTTCAAAAGCTTTCGACACAGTAAATATAAAGTTGTTACTGAAAAAGCTGACAATCATGGGCATTGATGAAAAGATCTTGCGATGGCTGAAATATTACCTCAACAACCGTAACCAACTTGTTAAAATCGATACAACAAATATATCCGATCCAATTAATGTATTATCAGGCGTTGGACAAGGATACCCAATTGGTGCCACACTGTTTATCTCATTCATGTATGAACTGCCATTTTACCTCTCCGAATCAAACATACATTTATTTGCTGATGACGCTAAAATTACTATACCCATTGACTCAACAGAAGATTGGAACATTTTACAAGCAGACTTAAATTCAGCAAGCTGTTTCTTTGATGCCAATAACCTCAAACTAAACATTAGCAAAACAGAAATATTATCCTTTTATAGAGGCTACACTCCAATACATCATAATTACACACTAAATGAATCCATTATCGATCGACATCAGAAATCAAAGATTTGTGTGTAATTCTGGACTGCAAATTGAACTTCAAAAGTCACATTGATTATATTACATCAAGGGCAAAGCAACTTCTAGCATGGATAAGGCGGTTTACAAAAGAATTTGATGATCCATGGGTGTTAAAGTCACTCTACTCAACATTTGTGTTACCCGTTCTTGAATATGCATCGCAAATTTGGGCACCATCTTATCAAAATCAAGTAACCAAAATTGAATCGATTCAAAAACAGTTTCTATTGTATGCATTCCGCAAACTGGCTTGGCCACACCGTTTTCACTTACCATCATACAAACATCGACTACTACTGTTACAAATGAATACACTGGAGGACAGAAGGATCATTTACCAAATAATTTTTGTTCATTCTCTAATAAATGGAGCAATATCTGCACCAAATCTACTTATTAAATTAAATTTCAGAATACCAGCAAGAAGAACAAGAAATATCGAAATTTTGAATAATCGGTTCAACATTGTCAACGAACCATTCAGTAGGGCTAAAGATAAATACAGCCAATATTTTGATTTCATAGATTTTCACTTAACAAGCGATAACGTAAAGAATACTCTCAAAAACTACTTTAAATCAATTCAAAGATACTGACTATTTTTGAAATATTGTAATTTATAAATATGCCTAATTTATTTATTATTTATTTAATAAACCACCTTGGGCAAAAAAATGTCATTGGTGCCGATAATAGTAATAAAAGAAAAAAAAAAAAAAAAAAGTACGTGGATTGAAATTTACACGAAGGTCATCGGGATACCGCGACGATTCTCCGTTTTTTACGAAAATGTGATTCAGATACCCGGGTGAACAATTTGACAACTGCTTGAACATTCGCCGAATGCAGTTTAGCTCTGCTTTCAGGGGTCAATCTATTCAGACGCTCACGATATTCAGTTACATGAACATTACGTTTTAATCCGTAAATGTATCTGATCTTGTCGTTATCAGCGACGAGATCACGATGTGTTCGATTTTGTGTGCTGTATGCACCCCAACCATATGTAACTACATCACCATAGTCCATTACGGGATCAATCAGCGCTGCAGTCATATCACGTTTGATATAGTTGGGTATGAAATGCTTTGTGTGGCGTATACGATTCAGCACACCATACACTTTTTGAAATTTACACTTGTCATGTTCTTGAAAAGTAAAATTTTCGTCAAAAATAACACCAAGGTTTTTGATTGACTTGCAGAATTCGAGTTGTTCATCACCTATTTTCACATCATTGATCATATCAAAATTCAACCGATTCGTTTGATATTTAGAACCGATGATTTAGTGATGATTTCACTTTCGATTTTAAACCGTTCAATTTCATACCGCGACGTTTAATAAAATCATTCAACTTATTGAGATCGGAGTTTACTTTATCAATCAAAGATAAACAAATTCCTCAACTTTTTCGATTGAATGAACATTGAGAGTGATGTTTGGCGTGAATTTTTTTGTGTTTTGATGTGGGTGAAAGATCATGCATTTTGACTTTTTAAGATTGAGGGTGAGTTTGTTATCAGTGAGCCATTGGTAGTGTAATCCGGCCACAATTGTTAATGTTAAACACAATGATTTTTTTAATTTTATAATTTTATTTTATATTACCGTAACGATGTGTTCAGTTTGACGGCCGAAGTAAGAGAGAGAGCATCCATTTTTTCAAATTGAAGCTTTCGCTTGATGACGCTACGCACACAAGCGCACGTCTCGAAAATTATACATATATTCCTACTAATACTAATCATTACCGCAAATGACACTGGCGGACGGCCAAGTGTCAAAATAAATGTCAAAGGTTAAAAATGATTACAGTAGGGAGTTTTCATATCCTCAGATATCATTTTATTGAGTGCGTTGATGGTGGTGGAACATTAAATGATAGCGGCATCATCGGCAAATAGTATAATCTTGCTGTGTAATTTAAAATTGAAAATATCATTCATGTACAAGAGAAAAAGAATTGGTACCTTGGGGTATGCCGAAATTATTCTGTGATTGGGTGCTGTCTTGAGTCCATCCTTAAAGAGAAAATTAAGAGAAAAAAATGCATTTCATCAACAATAAAAAGAGAATGAATTCAATTCGATAGTATGAAAGTGCACCAGAGAACACGCATCTTGATCTGTAATAACGACCAGGACGCATAAATGAAACAAGAAAATACACAACCTGATCCTTCCTTCGTATCATCGCCGCGAACGTGGTGTACGCGAACTCTGAGGCACTTCCTCTCTGTTTTATCGTTTCATTTTATTCAAAACTCGCGAAAAATAATCGAAAAACAAACGCGTATTCTTTAACCCGAGAACCTCAATCGAATTCGCCACGAAAATGAGCATGAAACGTTAAAAGTTTTGTACAGAATTTAAAATTGTTCGGAGGTATGCAACCAAATTCGGTACGGAGCTTGATCGTTTGTGTCTCGAATAATTCACTTGGATAGACAAACTTGAGCAAGACTGAAAAAACCTACTTATTTACCAAATAATTATTAAAATAATTGAATCCAGGAATTTCGGGACGAACGAGCCTTTGAATTATTGAGTTAATCGTCGAATTGAATGAATGGGTCGCCGAAAACACAGGAATAACTAAACGAAAAGCAAAGAAATTATTCACTGTAGAAATTCACAAGCAAACCATGCATGCACTGTTTGACACTTGGCACTTGTTGATTTTATGGACAGGTCCAAATGCGGATTTCAAATAAGGCAAATGACAAAAATGTCCTTAATTTTCGCGAATTAAATGGCTGAGCCCAAAAACGAAAATCGTCGCATTGTGTTTGAAACCTCTCATACACTCATAACCTCATTTTTCCCTTAAACACTCATAAACACACAAAACAGATGTGGTAAATTTCCAAATTAATTTAGTACCGGATAAGTTTAAGATACATTTTAGAAAAGTTATCACTGTTAGAATTCATTGAATCATTTTTAAATTTAAATTAAACGCATGAAAGTGAATGTTATGTTGAAAGCTTTGTTATTAGTCGAAAGAACAATCTATGGCATTTACTTTTTAGAGATAATTTTATTTAAATGTTGACCACGACTACGTTTTAAATGGCCCATCCGAAAGGCCCAATTTTCGACAGCGCGTTCGAGCACAGCGGCCGGTATCTCGCGAATAACACGAATAATGTTGGCTTTCAAAGCGTCAATTGAAGCGGGTTTATCCTTGAAGATCAGAAACTTCACATAGCCCTAAAGAAAAAAATTCAAAGGTGTGATATCATTCGATCTAGGCGGCCAATTCACCGGTCCAAAACGTGAAATCAGCTGCTCGTCGAAATGAGCTCTCAATTAGTTCATTGTTTCACGCGCTGTATGGCTTGTTGCCAGTGTTTTTCATAGATACGTATCTATCTAAAAATTAGATATGTAAATAGATGCATCTATATCTATATCTAGATACTCAAATAAAAATAATATTATCTGTATCTACATCTAGATGCTGTAATAATTTTGGCATATCTATCGATTATATCTAAATAAAATGACAGATAAAATTTAGAAGCATTAGACTTGTTCATTTTATTTTTTTAAACACTTGTATTTTTATTCTATATTATTTTTGTATATATAACAATTTGGTAGATAAGTCTCTGTCCTAACTAAGAAAAAAACATGTTTTTGGCAAAATTCATTTTTATTATTCAACATAGTTGCCTTCGAGGGCGATACAGCGATTATGGCGAGCTTCCAACTTTTCGATACCATTTTTATAGTACTCTTTCGGTTTTGCCTCAAAATAGGCCTCCGTTTCGGCAATCACTTCATCACTGTATTAAATTTCTTGCCAGCGAGCATTCTCTTGAGGTCTGCGAACAGGAAATAGTCGCTGGGGGCCAAGTCTGGAGAATGCAGTGGGTGGGGAAGCAATTCGCAACCCAATTCATGCAATTTTGCCATCGTTTTCATTGATTTGAGACGCAGTGTTTTTGATGGATTGTGTGCTCGCGCGGCACCCACTTTGCACAGAGCTTCCGCATGTCCAAATATTCGTGAATAATATGATGTACACGTTCCTTTGATATCTTCAGAGTGTCAGTTATTTCGCTCAACTTCACTTTACGGTCATTGAAAATTATTTTGTGGATTTTTTTGAAGTTTTCTGGTGTAAACAGGGCGTCCACTGCGTTGTGCATCGTCTGTGTCTGCACGACCACGTTTAAATTCACGAAACCAATATTTTATAGTTGATTCTGCTGGTGCAGAGTCCGGATAACATTTATCAAGCCATTGTTTGGTTTGCACAGTATTTTTTCCCCTCAAAAAGCAGTGATGAATCAACTGACGAAATCCGTTTTTATCCATGTTTTTTTCAATAACAAAAGTGGCTTCACTCAAAACGCAATAACTCACGAACTAATCGTCCGATTGCTGTCAAAATTTGACACGAATCGTTTGAAGGTTCGTTCTAACTGAAAACCATATGGATTTAATACTACTAACGCCATCTATATCTCAGGACAGAGACTTATCTACGGATCTGTTATTTATATACATTGCGAAACAAATGTCAATCCAACATGGTTTTCATGTTTGAATTCTGTTGTTTGCGAAATAAACTCCCAATTTTCTATTTAGTTAAACGTTTCATATTGACGCTTTGCGAATGATGGAAATTTCGAAAGAGAATGGTGTTCCGAGATAAAAGCAACGCACGACTCCAATTCAAATTGAATAACATAAGAGAAAAAGGATTATGAATAAAGCATTAATAAATAAGTTGCTGTAGTAGAAATATTCAGAACAAATATATTATTTCGAATCCTTTTCCCACAAAAAAATTAACGCTTCTTTTGCCATTGTTTCGAGCCCGAGTCTCGACGGGAAATTTCTGGCAAACTTTTCGAAATTTTGTACGAATTTAAATAGCTGTGATCAGAATAATTGGGATTATCTATTTTGAAAAATTTAGATAATTAAATAGATATCTAGATATTGTAGATCTAGATACATATTTAGATATATATATTTATATCTACATCTAGATTGTTGTTCTATATTCTTGAAAATATATATCTAAATCTAGATACCATAGTCATATCTAAAAAAAACACTGCTTGTTGCGCCGTCTTGTTGAAACCAGATATCACAGACATTACGGGCTTGCATTTCAGGCAGCAAAAATTCAGAAATCATGGTACAATAGCGGTCGCCATTGACAGTAACATTCCGACCATCCTCATTTTTGAATAAATAAGGACCAATGTTTCCACCGGCCCATAAACCACACCAAACGTGTATTTATCTGGACGTACTGGTAGCTTTTGATACTCTTTGGGTTGCTCATCAGCCCAAATATGGCAATTTTGTTTATTGACTTACCCATTGAGCCAGAAATGGGCCTCATCACTGAACATAATGACTCGATAAAACACCGGATTACAACAGGACAATTTGGACACGTTTTTGCGGTGTAAGTCATTCCATGATGATTTGCCAAACAATACTGAATAAAAATTACAAAAATGTTTGACAGCTGTCATGCGTGATCTGCTAAAAAAATCCCATTGAAAAAAAAAATCCAAATGAATCACTCTTTTTATCCGGTACCAGAAAAATTTGGAAATTTACCACAACTGTTTTTGTATATATTTTCGGCAAATTACTATGAATGTTTTAAATAAAAGAAAAATAATTTCAATCTCTATTATGAGTGGAAAATTTGCATAGAAAGATCATCATTTTTGAATATTTTGATTTCAAATATAGCTTATAAATATTAAATATTGTGAAATCATTCAACGCTCAATCGCTCTATCGCTCAATCGCTCAATCTTTCTCCAGGCGTCTCAGTTAGTTATTGATATTAATCCAAATATGATTGAAATATTGTCTTAGCTCTCATATTAACTAATAGCTATGTCCAAGAAAACTCTAAATTGTAAGTTACAGTTCATTCGGAGAAGGAAAAGCGAAAGATATAATCAGAAATACGAATTCTGAATATTGAATCACAAATCTGCCACTCCCTGAAAATCTTTAATTAATTGAATTGAAATCCATATACTCTAATGAAGTTATGAATGGCTGGAAATAATAATGTATTTTTTTTTCTTATTAAAATTTACATATCTGGCGAAGACACATAACATATCTCTTATCAGTAATGCGAAAATGAATTGTGAAAATTTGGGACATTTTTACTGAAACCATTTTCAGGGACACTTCAATGGTAATTTTTGTTAGGGACACTTCAGTTGAAAAGAAAAATACTTTGCATTATTATTCTCAGCCATCTTATGTCATACACTATTTCATTTGATGTTCTATGCAACTTCACAATATTACTTGCGCTATGGAGTCAGATGCATTTGTTCCAAGTTTTTAAAACCATAATATGGCTTTCATATATGAATAACAAATTGAAAATACAAGAGAATAACACAAAGACGTTTACATCGGCAATGATTAATGGCAATCTAAAGAGCCTTTGCCTTGAAACGCATTTTTTATTATTTATGAGCCTCAGTTCCTATCATACACTCATAACCTTAATATGTATATACTTATTACAAAGCAATGGATTTAAACTATGGGGTAAACATAAAAAAATCTCCCGCAGCCAACTTTTTATCTATTAAGATCAAATGCAACATCGGTACCACGAACAGAATTGTTCACACTTGAAGATAATGTGTTCGTGTGCGTTTGTTTTCGTCTTTTGGCGAACAAACACGAACATTTCTGAAAAACACTGACACACATGAACATGAACGCAAACACAACATTCACCATTTTTTTGTTCGCGAACTGTTCATGTGTGTCAGTGTTTTTCAGATTAGGACTGTTCACACAAACAGTTCGTAGTAACACATCACTCCACTTTACCTTGCTGCAAATAATGCATTGAACGTGATCGATTCCGTAGGTAGAAACAAATTTTTATGAAAAATTACAAGAACTGGATCTCACGAATGCAAACACAATCAAATAATAAATAAAAAATAAAAAAGAATTTATTCAAAATTCGGCCTTTAAGACTCTAATTCCAAGTCAATTGATCGTGAATACTCGGAGCAATATGATGATATTTTCTCAACCAATTAGATTAAAGTTTTCATCACCATCATCATTATCATCATCATCATTCATCATCATCATCATTCACATGCTTTTGCTTATGTTTTTGCTTTCGCTTTCTCATAATATTGTTAACGTAAATTTCATTTCGAAATTTTATTGTATTGTATTTCCTCTGTCTCTCCAGAAACAGACCGGTTTTGCCATGGTTTTCCGGACCCAATTTGATAGAAGAGCTTCTCTCTAATATCACCTCACCCCTGACTGTATTGGGAGTGGGAATTAATAATGTCGATTTAGATAATGGATGGCGTTACTAGCGTTGTGTGCATCGGAACACACCGCGGCCATTTTGTTTTATTTTGTCTGTCATTACGCTATAAATTTCAGTATATGCCATTTCGTTCAAGTGTAAAAAACATATTTCTTTTTGCGCATTGAATATGTCGTATTTTGTGCCTGGAAAAGTGGTTTTCCGGGGAAGTTTAATAACCTTCTTTCATTTGAAGAAAACGGCCGCTGAAAGTCATCGATTGCTTGTAGAAGCTTACGGTGAACATGCTCCAACTCAAAAAACTTGTGAACGATGGTTTGCGTGATTCAAGAGTGGTGATTTTGACGTGGAAGACAAGGAACGTCCAGGCCAGCCGAAAAAATTTGACGATGAAGAATTGCAAGCATTATTGGATGAAAATTCGTGTCGAACGCAACAGGAAATTGCTTTGGAGTTGGGAGTTGAACGAACAACCATTGGTTTACGTTTACATGCAATGGGAAAGATTCGAAAACTTGGAAAATGGGTCCCACATCAACTGAATGAAAATCAACTCAAAGCACGAATCGATGCCTGCAAAAAACATCTTGCAGAGCACAAAAAACGTGGTTTTTTGTATCGAATTGTTACTGGCGATGAAAAGTGGATCTATTACGATAACCCTAAACGTAAAGCAGACTATGTTGATCCCAGCCAACCATCAACTTCACAATCAAAACGCGATATTTATTGCCAGAAGCTTATGCTGTGCATTTGGTGGGATGAAAAAGGTGTGGTGTATTATGAGCTGCTGAAACCGAATGAAACCATCACGGCTGATCGCTACCGACGACAACTGGGCGAATTGGCAAAGAAACTGAACGAAAAACGGCCAAAGAGACAAAGTTTTATTTCACAATGACAATGCCCGGCCACATCGTGCGAACATCATTCAGGAAAAGTTGAGGACGCTTGGTTGGGATCACCTTGATCACCCCGCATACTCTTCAGACCTTGCTCCTTCTGATTATCATTTGTTCCGATCAATGCAGATGAGCCTAGCAGATGTACGCTTCCGAAATACTGAAGAAGTACGAAAATGGATCGATGAATGGATAGCCTCGAAAGATGAGGACTTCTTCAAACGAGGAATCAACAAACTTCCAAGAAGATGGGAGGAAGTCATAGCTTACGATGGGTAATATATTGGTTAATGTACTTATTCATTTTGTTATTGAAATAAATGGTTTTTTATAGCAAAAAAATCGACATTATTAATTCCCACTCCCAATATTCTTTTTTTCAAGACGTACCATGGGCGGAATTTATGTCGTATTGGGTCTCTGGCCAGCATGTTCACAGTTCGCTGTGAACACATATTGACATAAATTAAGGCTTCGTAATAAATAAATAAATAAATAAATAGAATCTGTGCCGATTTATTCCACAAAATTGTCCTGATTTGTTTAATCTCCGATTACAATCGGCCGGCTTGGACTAGAGCACTTACATAAAGTACATATTAAGGCTGTTCACGAACATGAACTGTTCGTGTTCGTTTGTGTTCGTTCGCCAAAAGACGAACAAAAACGCACACGAACACAATTTCTTCAGGCGAGAACAAATCTGTTCGTGGAACTGATGTTCGTGAACGGTAAATAAAACTAACTCCAATTTCATTCAAATGACGAAAAAACGAATTTGCATACTGAAATGGATTGATCGAATAGAATTTGGAATGAAACATCAAAACACTGCATTGCAGATAAATTATTAAATTGAATCAGTGCATATTATGTGTAACCTACCATACATAGTATATACGCAATTATTGCCACTTGCGCTAGCACCGTTTTTCAGCAATAAACTCTCTCGCTCGAGATTTGAAATTGTTTCTATGGCTAATTTTATTTCTTGCTGCAAAAACAATATTGTACTCTGCATGCCTTCAATATCCTCGTCGTTGATATTGTTGCTGGTTCCATTAGAAATTTCAATAGAGGAAATGTATTACAACAAACTCATTCGAAACGCATTGTCAGTTTATGATTACCTGAAGTTGACTTAAAAATTGGATTTGTTCATTTGTTTCCTCACTCTTTGTTTTACTTCAACGTATAGCATAATTAACTTAAAAGAAATTGTACAATAGTATCCTATGTATTTTTTAATCATTTTTGCTTTTCTCTTTTAAAAATAAAATCTCTGCGTTTGTCTCGTTTCTTTACAGTTTTACTACTATTCGTGGCATCACAAGCGACTAGTGATGATTGGACATTCAGCTGCCCAACAAACTGTACATGCAAATGGACTAATGGGAAAAAATCAGTGATTTGTAATGCGCTCCAGTTGACCACGATCCCAAAAACATTAAGCACTGAAGTTCAAGTTCTTGTACTCAACGAGAATCGCATCACTCGATTGGCCCGCGAGGAATTCACAACACTTGGGCTAGTTAATTTGCAGCGGATCTATTTGAAAAAGTCTAGTGTCACATCCGTACATTGCGATGCATTCAAAAACTTGACTATTTTAGTTGAAATCGATTTGAGTGATAATTCGATTGAAACACTGGACAAAAACACATTCAATGGCAATGATAGATTGCGGATATTATATTTGAATGGAAATCCATTGAGAGTGTTGATGGCATATCAATTTCCGGTTTTGCCACATTTACGAAGCTTAGATTTACATAATTGTCAAATTAATTACATTGATCCGTTAGCATTTGCGAACTTAGAGCTTTTAGAATTGATAGATTTAAAAAGTAATTTACTGGAGAGTTTATCGGAGTCAGTGTTCATGTATATGCGAAATTTAAAAACGTTAATGCTGGGGGGTAATCCATGGCGGTGCGATTGTCATTTACGCCAATTCCGAAAATGGTACATGCAAAATCATGAGAAAAGCACCAGCTTACTATGTAACAATCCGATATCACTTCGAATGAAAATTTGGTCGAATGTTGATGAGTCGCTCTTTGGATGTCAGCCTACAGTTGATTTGTACAGCGAGGATATATTCAATGTTGATATTGGCAGTAATGTAACGCTGAGCTGCTTGATTTATGGGGATCCTTTACCGACAGTGACATGGGAATTAAATGGCCGAGATATCATACACGATAACATATTGACTGAAAATGAAAAAATCGGCAATAAAATATGGCGCAATATTACCATATTGAACATAACGAATTATGATGCAGGCATTTATGTGTGCGCCGCTAAAAATATTATTGGTACAGCGGGCCGAAATATCAGCATATACTTAACGGAAATTGTGCAGCATGTAATCGAAAAAGGACCCGAAACATTTTGGTACTTCGGCTTGATATTGGGCACATTCGGTACTGTATTCTGTTTAATTACCATTTCATTTTTGGTGTGTTTGTGTAAAAAAACCACACGTCGTCGTCGTAGCATGAAAAACATCAAGGGAAGTGTCAGCTTCAATGATCAAGAGAAGAAGCTACTTGATCTTAGCATAACAACGAACGAACGACCAGACAGCGTTGAGGTGGCCAACACACCATCGGCTAAAAATGAACCAGTCATTGCTTTAGAACCAGTACAAATTACCATTGAAAATCTACAATACAATGATAATGTACTACGGAATGAAGATTTCCCGATGAACGTTGGCGTTTTCACACCACCTCCCGAATTCTGTACTAATATTAATCCAACGTTCGGAAATATTTTGATATCTGTTGCGCTGACTCAAGACCTGATCGAAAATCCCGAGCAAATATATCCAGACCTATTAAACATACCGAATCGTGTTATTGGCAAATTATTTCCAATAAATGTGTCATCGTATGCGACACATCCGCGTAACCGACATCAAAGGACGAACAGTTTAGGCAGTAATAGCGGAAGCACTTCCAGTACGACGACAGATAATAGAAATACACGACTACAAAATGTTATAAATCATCAGAACTTAGATACAATCGCTCATTTTGATAAAAGTGGTTCGATCAGTCTGTGTACGGGCTGTTTAAAGAAACAGGACAACATCAAAACGATTATGTATCCCATCAAATATGATAACATGGGACGACGAATAACGGCCAGTGGAAACTCTATACTCTCTATACCAGACGAAGAAAAAGAAAATGCCATCGACAGTGTGAACATTTCGAGTGATATGACGGTTGTTTGCGTAAACGCCCTAGATGGGGCCATCGTTACTGCAAATTCATCACGAGCTACATTAATTACGGGATCTGTTGGGTTAAATGTTGGCTATTTGAACGAAAATGTTGGCGTCGCCAACTTGAATGTAAACAGCATCAACTTGAAGAGCAAAACGAGTGAAAGAGATAGTATAATGGCAGAAGACAAAAGGAGAGATGTACAAACTGCAATATCAATGTCAACTGGTTGCGACTATGTTTCGCTGTAGGGAAGAGTGAAATTTTATTGTTCACGTTGTTAAACATTATTTATGATTTATTTCTTTGAAATATCTACTCATCAATTTCTTATATCTTCCATGTCTAATTTCTCTCAATTTGAAGTAAAGCCGTCGAAAGATTTTATCGTATTTTCCTACACACATAGAAATTGAAAGTTTTCATAAGCAAATATATGTCAAACCATAGACATCAGACGCACACAAGTCTAAATCATGTTATTTGTGTCTGACTGCCAGCAGTTTGTAGTCAAAATTGCATCGTCACAGTCGCAGAATGATATAAGAGCAAGTGAAAATGGTTAAAGAAAATGCTTTTTTATTCTCATTCATGGAACATGGTGTCATTAATTGCGTCCATAGCTTCGAACAACAAAACAACATTTATTTGCATCAAACAATATCCTCAAATTGAATTTAAAGCGTGATGCACCATCGGCTGAAAATGCTTGAATACTGATTTTTCCATAAACGCCGACCGCGCCGACCTCTTTCAGTGATCTCAAAACTTCTGGCTTCACCAAATATTCCAAATATATTTCAAACCGCGAATTTTACGCCAATGTTAAATTTGAACCATCTTCTAATGCGAAATTACCTACAAGACAACCAAATGCAATGCAATACATATGATTTGAAAACATAATATTTTTTTCGCAATGAAAATTATACGCAACGAAAAATTTACCTGTATAACGCCTTAACCCATGTTCAGTTAGAAATGTCTGCGCTAAAGTATTTTATTTTTATTTTTTTATTATGATGATACTTATTATGATATCGTTATTAGGTTTGAGTCCTAATAAAGTTATTATAATTTTATCAACTTATCATGATAAAATCAAAATAAATGGTCTTACGTACGTAAAACTAGCTTTTCCTCACATTTCTCGAAATTGTTCCGGTTAGCGGGTTTTTCATTGATTGCTACGCATTTGTATTGGATTTATGTCTATCGAATCATCATGCAACTTTGAGAATAAATCACAGAAAATTTCAAGTCATTACGATGAGATCGAATTCAAGTCATTACACATCATGTAAATTAAATTTAAATTTTAATAAAAAAAAAAAAACAAATAAACATCTCAGTTTCTAATTGTTACTTCAACAAACGTTCGCTGCTTTTGAATTGGTAATAACAATTGCGAATTAGTTTACTCTGATCTGAACTTTTAATTCATGCCAACGATAAATATGATTCCACATTTATGTTATGTATACATTTTGTTAATTAGTTGATGACCATTCAAATTTATGAAAAAAGCACAGATTAGAGAATCACAAATACTTCATCCAGTTTATTGATAACATTTGAATTTTGACCCCAAAAATTGAATATTTTGTAGGGGAGGTAGTTTAAAATCTCATCGGAATATCTTGAAATGTTGCAAGATTTATTTTTTTCATAAAGAAATAATATACTGAAATTTCCAATTCGATACAATGTGATCTTAAGATAGTCGCCATACAAATTTTCCATTTTGACTCAGAAAGGACCCCAAAAATCACTAATTTGGCAGGGGAGGTAGTCTTAGGAGAATTATAAGATTTAGATCTTATCGGAATGACTTGAAATTTTGTATGACTTATTTTTTTCATGAAAAAAAAATTAATTAATAATTTATCAATGTCAACGTACAACGGACAACGGACAACGTGCCACACACGGACAAAAAATTGTTCCGGGAATGGTTGCAATCGTTTTTTCTAGGTTCAAAACGCATAGAAAATTCATTCCAGGCGATTTGAATTTTTTGAACCGATGGCAATACCTTTACCCAAGCGAACGATGCTTTGTATCTTCTCCTATGTAAAGGGGTGGTGAATGATGCCGTTGGACCGCGCCATCTCTGCCTAAACGATTGTACTCAACATTTCACTAATTGTCTGTATATTAATGTTTATGCTGATTTATATTCATTTTGAAAGGTATTGAATAATTCAGATATACAAATGTTTATAGCAAATAAAAAATATTTAAATAGCCATATTTTATGTTTTTAGAAATAAAACATTTGTGAATCTTCAATCAACAGCTTCTCGCCAGACATATTGTAAACATTCTCCTTCTCCTTCATCAAACAATGACGAATGACAGCGAAGATCGGGCTAATCCAAATACATACTTGTTGGATCTGCTTGTTATATATAACATGCATGTTGGAACTTGTAATTACAAATTGAGGTTTTACACCACATTCCGCTGAATTCTCAAGCAATTACCTGCTATTCCAAAGTTATGTTTCTTTTGAATTGAATGTTTTTCATTTGCTTTGCAAAAGAATTTTTACACTGATAATGTGACCGATAGTGTTCGCAAGAAAGCACACATTTAATTCCTTGAAATTAACAATTTTTTCTAAGCGTAGAATTCGTTTTAAATTCTTTAGATTCGAATTGCATCAAATGTCACACTGCGAGTTTGACAGGATCCGTATCTTTGCTGTCATTGTTTGAAAAAGGGGAAGAAGTGTTAAACATCCATAGAAGAATGGTAAAGAGGGCGCTGCTGTCAAGCTAAGTGTCAAAATTCAATTTTGCATCTAGAGGCTGCCTTTACCACACACAGTGATGTGTGCGGAAAAGTAATAAAGCTCTCATGTGATATAATTGTATGTGCTTATGGAGAATCCCATGGTGAATCTTAGGATGGATTTTTCGGCCATTTCTGATGGTCTTATCGAAAAAATATAAAATATCCAGAATACCTTGGACCTAACATCCACAAGCTCGGGAGTACCAATTCTCGACCTGGTATGAATCCTGTGGAATAGGGACTTCTAAGCCGATTGATTTTTGGTCTAATGTGTTTTGAAGCAAATAATGAGTGTGTAAATGAATTTTTACCGCTGATATTCAGATGTCGCTATTTAAAACTGTGTGTTGCTTGACAGGTGAAACCTACCGCATTTTATAGATGTGACATTTGTCGATCTAATCCAGTGCGGCAAAATTCAAATTCAGACTGCGAACAAACTGTTTTTTCGATAAAAAATGAATCGTGATTAGGCGTTTTTTCGAGGAGTTCTCCTTTTCGTATTTGATACGAAGAAAACTGCGGCTGAATCACATCGATTGCTGTCGGATACTTATGGTGAACAAGCTCCATCGAATTCAAGCTCCAGAAAATAGTTTGAACTATACAAAAGTGGTGATTTGACTTGAAATACAAAAAACGGCCAGGTGGGACAAACAAGTTTGAAGATGTCGAATTGCAAGCAGTACTCTATGGAAACCCATGTCAAGCGAAACCCAAAGAGAACTTGCAATGGAGTTAAATGTCAGCCGAGCAACAGTTTCTATACGTTTGCATGCAATGCGAAAGATTGAAAGCTGGGAAAATAGGTCCCACATCAATTGAACGAAAATCAGCTCAAACCACAAGTCGAAGCATGCCAAAAACGTAAAGCAGCGTAACACATCACTCAATAAGTCTTTGATCTGACATACAAAAAAACATTTTTTTGGCAAAATTCCACTTTATTCATCAACATAGTTTCCTTCGAGGGTTATACATTGATTCCAACGATCCTCCAACTTTTCGATGCCTCTTTTATAGAACGATTTCGGAAGTCCCTCAAAATAGGCCTCAGTTTCGGCGATCACCTCCTCATCAGAGCGAAATCTCTTGCCCTGGAGCATCTTTTTGAGATCTGAAAAGAGCCAGTAGTCGCTGGGGGCCAGATCTGGCGAATATGGTGGGTGCGGAAGCAATTCGAAGTGTAAATCGTGTATTTTTTCCATCGTTTTCCACGACTTTGAATCATCGATACGATGTTGTTTTTGGTCCGGTGAGAGCAATCGCGGTACCCACTTCGAATGAAGCTTCTTGAAGCCCAAATGCTCATGCAAAATGGTGCAAACACTTCCAACCGACAACTTTAAAGTGTCAGCTATCTCCTGCATTTTCACTTTGCGATTGGAAAACACGATTTTGTGGACTTTTTTTATGTTTTCGTCGGTGACAGCCTCATTTGGGCGTCCAGAGCGTGCAGCGTCATCGGTGCTTGTACGACCGCATTTGAATTCATTAAACCAATATACCACGCTTCCTTTCGACGGTGCAGAGTCCGGGTAACACTTATCAAGCCAAGTTTTGGCTGTTGACACACGAAATTGCTTTGAATCCATTTTAAATGACAAAAGTAGCTTCACCCAAATGACTGTAACTCGCAAACTAATCGGTCGATTTGGCTCAAATTTTGACAAACGTCATCTTAAGGTTTTAACTGTCAGCTGATGTGGGCAATTCGGCACTAGTGGCGCCATCTATGTGTCAGATCAAAGACTTATTGAGTGATGTGTTATGTTGATCCAGGCCAGCCAATGCTGTGCATTTGGTGGGATCAGAAAGGTGTCGTGTATTATGAGCTGCTTAAACAAGGTGAAACGTTTGCAGCTGATCGCTATCAACAACAATTGTACAAATTGGCACGTGCATTGAACGAAAAACAACCATGAATAGCGAAAAAACACGACGACAATGCTAGGCCACATCGAGCGGACATCGTCAAAAACAAGTTAGAGGCGTTCGGTTGGAATCGGTTTGATCACCCCTCGTACACTTCAGACCTTGCCCCTTCTGAGTACCATTTGTTGCGATCGATGCAAACCAGCTTGGCAGATGTACAATTTAATAATGCGGACGAAGTACGAAAACGGGTCGATGACTGGATAGCTTCAAAAGAGGAGGATTTCTTTCGACACGGAAGCCATAAATTGCAAGAAAGATGGCGAGAAATCATAGCTAAAGATGGAGAGTACATTAGTTTAAAAATAGTGTACGGTCTCTTTAGAAAAAATGTAGATTTTCACCCAAAAATTGGTACGTAATATGTTATTCATTTACACACCCATTATTGTTGACGGACATTTGCATTTTTTCCGGACCAGACCATCAGAAATGCTCGGCAAATCAGTGCGAGGATTATTATGGTTTTACTAGTCTAAGTTAATAAAGTCATAATAACGTTACTAGGATCCAGTCCTAATAACGATATTGATCGAAATTATTATTATTATTAAGTTATCATGATAATTTTTGATTACGTGCAAAACTATTAATTACGGAAGGAATAATAATTTTTTGTTTTGGAAAAAAACGAACTGATTGTAAAACTGAATCAATGATAAATACAAATACAAAGCACGTGCTGAACATTTTCATCAGCGTCTCAGACATTCCAGCCAGACATTTTCTGAATTTGCAATAACCACCTCGTCTACCATTTGGTGCTCAATTAGTGCTATTTAGTGCCACAGGTTTTAGATTTAGTGCTCTTACCTGTGAGTACCTCTTGACATTGAAATTTTTTATAATAGTTCCGTAAACCTCTACAAATCTCAAAAAACAATATATTCCAAACCAACTGCCCAATATAAATATTTTGAATACCATAATTGAATAGTTATCACAGGTGACAATTTAGAAATCCCACCTGTCGAAATTTTCATTTGAATTACTTTTTAGTGCTCAATTATTGCTTTCGAAATATATATAACCGAGATTTAAAATACATGCACAATCTTGAACGCCCATCGCATCGTTTGCATCTATATTGTAGTGTGTTGCGATGGGATGAGCTGAGCTGATTAAACAAATACATGCGCAAACACTACCAATCAAATCATAAAGATGCGAATGACTCTTTGTCGCTTCATGAATGTATTTTAATTCTCAGAAAGTCACTATTGCTCCACCACGCTGATGAAAGAATCTCACTCAACCATCTGCTTTGAATTTAATAAAACGCACCACTATGTGCGTAAAAGTATTGCGATCGGTCAAAAAATTCAATACCCTCGGAATGAGTTTTCTATACGTTTCGGACCCAAAAAAAGATTGCAACCATTCTCTAGCGATTTGTAGTTCGTGTGTGGCACGTTGTCCGTTGTCTGTCGTTCTAAAATAAATAAGACTATAATTATTCGAAAATTCACGCGCAAATAGGTCTCCATTAGAAATAGAAACGATCACATTTTCAGCTCATTCGAACAGCATCAGGTCTGAATAAAAATGACAGCTGACAGCGTCAAAATACGACGTAAAAATCAGTGGCGCCATCGCGTGGCCTATGTCCGTTTGACACTGATTTTTACGTTGTGTTATGACTTGTATAACGCTGTCAGTTGTCATTGTTATTCAGATCTAGTAGCTACTTTGTCGTTGATGTTCGGTTAGTCGAGAATTTGATAAAGTGACGCCCGGTATTCCGATCTATATATGTATATATGTAGTCTCTTTGGTCATGAATGTGTCAAATGAAATGAAAAAAAATATATACATTTCTGAATACACACAGAGAGGCCAGAGAGCCCAGAGAGGCACAAGCGGCAAGTGAAAAAGTAAAACATATAAACGAATCGGTGCTATATGGAACATCACATCGATCACATCATAATCAGCCTAATTTTATATACATTATGAAAAAAATCGAATTTGGAACACACATAATCGACACAATTGCGTTTATTGCTAGGTATCTGGTTTCAGATGCGCACTGTGCACCCTGTGAACATTTCGAGCACTGTATTTGTTTGCTGGAAAGAAAAATACGATGAATATTTGTCAATCGAAATTTTTGGCATGTTTATGCACACTGAATAAACACAAAAATTGACTTACACAAAATAAAACTAAATAATTCAACCGAGGAACTTTATTCAAAAAATAACATAGAATTTTTCTTTTTCAGTTTAACACAGAATTGAACTTTTATTTAGCCACGTTAAGCGTGTTCGAATTTTATATATTTTTATTTAATACATATACATTAACTTATTGATGATAGTTCGCCATGATACTGTCAGTTCGCCGGTAGTTCTGTCATAAGTCGCATGGAGGCACACCGACGAATATTCGCCTCGATTCAAATTGTCATCAATGCTAATGTATATACTGATATTCTCATCTGAAAAGCATCTTCAGATATTTCAATTGGGATCTTGTCATTAAATGGGGGGTTTTCAATAAATTTACAGATCATTTAAAGGGTGATTTTTTAAGTGGTTTCTTTTTGAAAATCGAAAAAAACGCAAAAAATTTCGAAAAGTGAATCAAATCTTTATTGAAATCGATAAATTGGTTCTTGCCATTTACTTTTTGAAAATAATTTCATGCCCCACAAAAAATAATCCAGGGGCGTTAAATCGCACGATCTGGCCGGCCAATGAACGGGGCCGAAACGAGAGATGAACTGTTCGCCGAACTTACGGCGCAGTTCGTCCATGGATGGACCCGCTGTGTGGCTGGAGGCGCAAGCGTTGCTCGTTTGTAAGTCTTTCCATCTTGAAATTGCAAAGCATACTGAGCATTTTTGACTGTGACAGACGTCAGTTGGAATTTGACATCTGTCAAAAAATTAAACGTCAAAAAGAAACCACCTAAAAAATCACCCTTTATATGGGGACTTCATTCATTTCACATTGTATCACAAAAAAACTTTAACATTCTTATTTTTTTTACAAAAAAAAACAAGTCATACAGAATATAAAGTTATTCCGATTAGATTTATGACTACATCCCCTACAAACTTTTCGATTTGCGCGGTCAAAATGAATATTTTGTACTTGAGGGAATCCCAATACTTATCCGAATGTCTTAAACGTTTGTACAACTTCTTCGTATAAAAAATCTAGATCCTAAAAGTTTCATAGTGATATGATGTTGAATAATTACTGTCCCCATACAAAACCCCGAGAAATTGTAGGCCAAAACGGAAAATTTGTATGGGGAATGTGTTTAATTAACATTGTGTCTTAATGAAACTTTCATATTCTGATTTTTGGATGTTCAGAAAAGACTTGGAGTGCTAAATTAGCTAAACTAGATTTGGTGCTCTTAAGAGAGGTTCAAAATATGGCGTAGATATTTCGGGGGTGGGGGTAGAAATAAACAAATATCATATTAGGGATGATGTATTTCAAAATGTTTTGATTTCGGTTTTGCACTTTTAAATCAAGGGAGCGCAACGACGAGACTACACTCCCTAACTGCGCTATGCAAAATACATGCCGTAGTCTGCTACGCGTCCTACCGCGTTTCTATGCTCATTGCGCCCCTCTGTTTTAAATGTCGATATTTCGGTGTTGCATTTCTGTATCTTGTGAATTCAGGTCTCACTTTCATTATCGGACATTCATATATTACTAGAGTTCGCCCCGTCGTCCAAGATTTGACGATCCAAACAAAAAGTGAAAACTCAAAGAATATAACACATTTAAATTTATTGAAAATCAAGCAAAATGCATATTTTATTCATGAAATTCAAAATTAATGATCTCATCTTATTTTTTAATTGAAAATTATTGACAAATCAAATTGGAATCAAGGTTAATGAAAAATTCTTATTTGAAGTGATGAAAAGAGTTAATTGTCTTCTTCTGGTTTTGGATAGAACCTGCACACACCGAAATACATTGCCATTTATTATTAAAATGCCCTATAGTAATCGGCTTTATAGCATTTCACTATAGTGGTTATATATCCTACAGGGAAATTGAATAGTATACTACAGGGAAGTTGAATAAGATATTTAAACATATGGCTATCTCAAATTCACATTGTTTCCTATTGAAACTTTCAGGATATTATTTTTTCATGAAAAGAAATGAGTCATGCAAAATTTCAAGTTATTCCGATTAGATTAAGGACTACCTCCCCTGCAAAATTTTCGATTTTCGGGGTCTTCTCGGGTTCGAAACGAAAAATATGTAGGTCGGCTATCTCAAGTTCACATTGTAAAGAATTG
Organism: Obolodiplosis robiniae; assembly: GCA_028476595.1. Lineage (NCBI taxonomy): Eukaryota > Metazoa > Arthropoda > Insecta > Diptera > Cecidomyiidae > Obolodiplosis > Obolodiplosis robiniae. The sequence goes on along the minus strand of CM052017.1, from coordinate 18,472,610 downwards.
AAACTTTCAAGATATTTTTTTTTATGAAAAAATTTAGACATTCAAATTTTCAAGTCATTCTGAGGAGGACTACCTTACCCTACGAAATTTTCAATTTTCGGTGTCAAAGTTCCAATTTCCAAACATGATCACAAAACATTATAGTCGTATCGTTTTTTCATGCAGGCATTTCTATAGTTTAGTTGTGTGCGTACGGTTGAATGTTATCCTTTGGCTACACGGTATGACGAACTGTGTGTGATGCGACGAATGAAAGAATGTAACTGTGTGTATTAGGTTTTTTCCAATCTATATGAGAAGGTATCGCGCTCTATATGAACAGGTAACAGGCGGGTCAAAAAGTATGATCCTTATTTTTCGATAGTACCAACCTTCAAAAGCATACTGTCAAAATTTCATGACATTCTGTTTATAATTACTCAAGTTACAGAGCTTCAAGTGACGCTACTTTTGTGTTTTCATAAAATCATGGATTCAAAGCAATTTCGTGTGTTGATTTATCATTTTTTTTTTTGGGAAAAAATACCGTTACAGCCCACGGATGGCTTGAAATGTGTTATATAGAATCTGCACCGACGAAATCAAGCGTCAAATACTGGTTCGCTGAGCTTAGACGTGGTCGTACAGGCACCGATGATGCTGAACGCTCTGGTTGTCCAAATGAGGCAGTTACGGCAGAAAACGTCGAGAAAGTCGAGAAAATTACAATTTCGAACCGCAAAGTGAACTTGCAAGAGATAGCTGATGCCTTAAAGTTATCAAAAGGTAGTGTTTTCACCATAATATCACACGGACATTTGGGCATGAAAGAGCTGTTTTCAAAGTGGGTGCCGCTTTTCCTTAAACCAGAATTAAAACAACAACGAATCGACACTTCCGAGAGCTGTTTGGCGATGTTTACGCGTAAAAAGTCGGAATTTTTGCGTCGGTACATCACGATGGATGAAACATGGATCCATCATTACACTCCGGAGACCAGTCGCGAGTCAGCTGAGTGGAGAGCGCCCGGTGCACCAAAGCGTCCAAAGACGCAACAGACAGCTGGTAAGGTCATGGCCTATGTTTTTTGGGATGCGCATGGAATTATATTCATTGACTACTTGGAACATGGGAAAAAAATCAACAGCGACTACTACATTGATTTGTTGGTGCGTTTAAAGACCGAAATCATCAAAAAAAGGCCACATTTGGCGAAGAAAAAAGTGTTGTTTCACCAAGACAATGCACCGTGTCACAACTCGAAAGAACCATGGAAAAAATAGTTGAATTGGGCATAAAATTGATGCTCCGAGGCAAGAGATTTTGCTCTGATGAGGAAGTGATCGCCGAAACTGAAGCGTATTTTGAAGGCCTCGACACATCGTTCTACAAAACCGGTATTGAAAAGTTACAGAAGCGTTGGAATGATTTTATCTCCGCCAAATGGAACTATGTTGATGAATTAATAAGAATTACTGCAAAAAGTTGTGTTTTTCTAAGTTAGGCCAAAGACTTTTTGACCCGCCTGTTATTTCCCCGTTTTTTGAATTATAACACAAGCCCACATCCAAAACACATAGTTTGTGCACATATAGTCGACATTCCCTTTCCATTGATGTATAACTCTCCTAGATATATTTACGGCATAGTAGGTAAAAAGGGATCACAAACTTTTTTTTGTTGCCGTATTTATATATATTATATATATTCAGTTTCAAATTTCGGGATACTTTTACACCATTTCCGACTTTTAAAAGTCAAAATTTCAAATATAACTGAATTTCTGACGGAATAATTACTTTTCGACTTTAAAAAAGACGAACTAATTGTCAAACTTAATCAATGATAAAGTCAAAGCATACGGTTGACTGAGATAGCACTCTTTCATCGAGGCGGCAGAGCGATGGCGACGGCGACGGCGATTTCGTGAGGGTAACAATACATGCATTCAGCGACAAAGAGAAGTTCGCATCTTTGTGATTTGGTTAGTAGTGTTTGCGCAAGTATTGTTTTACTCAGCTCAGCTCAGTATCACGTTACAATACAGATGATAAAGACGCGTTAGGCGTGCACGTTTATGCATGTATTGTAATTCTCGAATCGCTGCTGCTCTGCTGCACTGATGAAGAAATGCTCACGCGCTCAGTCCTGTGCCTTGTATTAATCATTGATTTAGTTTGACAATTATTTCGTCGTGTTTTAGAGTCAAAAGTTATTATTCCGTCCGAAACTCTTATGTTCGAGGTTTCGACTTTTAAAAGTCGAAAAATGTGTAAAATTATTCCAAAATTTCAAACTGAGTAACAGTCGCCTAATTGCGTAATTACACAACAGTTATGTAATGACTGTTTATTTCACATTGTTCGTAGAGATATCTCCAAAAGTTTTTTTGATAGGGATGTTTTATTGTTGCCCGATACAAACCATTTCCATATCCGTAAAGTTTGACTTTTTTGATAGTATTTCAGAACGTTTTTTCATACGAGGGCCATTTGTTTTGTTTACAGTGACCTGACAAATTCATCTCAGCCAAAAAATGAATTTTACTTGTGAATATTTTCGTTCGATGATTTGTCACAACTTTAGAGTAGGACTTACTCAACAACAGTGTTGCGATCAACTTTATAAGGCCTTCGACAATGAAGTACCAACTTTTCAGACAATTTATAATTGGTAATTCATGCGTGAGAAGGTCGTCTAAAATCGGCTATAGTGCCAAAAAACATTGATGCTGTACGTGAAATTTTAAAGCAAGATCGGCAATAGACTTAACATGAGGTCGAGGCATGTCTGGGCGTTTCATCCCACAGCATATATACAATATTGCATGAGCATTCCGCTGTGAAAAAATTTGCTCACGTTGGATCCCAAATATTTTTACAATCGCTCAAAATAAGGCTCATGTTGATTGGTGCAAAGATATAGTCAAGAAATAGAATCGTGTTGCTTCAAAAAATGTCAAACACATTGATGTGGTGACGAATCATGGATATATGCGTATAAGCCCGAAACGAAATAGCAGTCAACTGTATGGTTCTTCCAACATGAGCCAAACCCAACGAAAATTGTTCACGCAACAACCACTTCGAAGCGAATGGTCGCCTGTTTTGTTTGGATAATTGGTCATGATTTGGAGGATCGTAGAACGGTCAATTCTGATTGGTATACCACCATCTGTTTGTCCGAAGTCTCTCGGGAAATAAGAAAAAAGAACCGTCGACGTAAGATTATTCTTCATCATGACAATGCGAGCTCTCACACATCACATAAAACAGTCGACTATTTGACCGGTCAAAACATCGAAATTATTGGTCATCCGCCATACAGTCTTGATTTTGCACCTAATTGTTCCTTTAAATTCCGATTGTGAGGAATTAACTACGTGGGCGACGACCGAAAAGGCTGTTGATATGTTCAAAAAGCATGTTTTTGGGATACCTCTTTCGGAAAGGAAAAAATTTTATGAAAAAATTGGGGGAAAAGGGAAAAACATAAATATTATTATGACAGAAATGCAAAGTATCTTCCAGTGCTTGGCTTCGGTGATCTAGTGATCTTTAAAAAAATGGAGAGGAATTGGATTAGGAAACTATGGTTGGGCATGTATACATGATTAATCATTTAAAATTGATCTTTCATATTTTATTTGGGATATTTCATATATTATTTAGACGTAACACAGGCTCATTGCTGAAACAAAAAATGATAATTTAAACGCTAGTGACAAGTTATTTGAAGAAAATGTCAAACGTAAAATAGCAAATCTAGATAATTTTAAGAAAATTCAAATTTTTCTGCCAAATACGAGCAGGAACGGTGGCTCGGAAGATGAAACTTGTAATGTGGAAGATTCGGAAATACCAGTGCTAGATAATAGTGCTACCTCATCTTTGGATGAATATGAAACAGCTGTAAGTGATGAATCAGAAGCAGAAATTGAGGGTGGTCATAAGACACCTGAAGTTGTTGTAAATAGGGCGTCAATCGTGAGTTCAGAACCGCATAAAACACGTAGAGCGGTGAGAGCACCAGAAAAAAACGGTAAAAAGTGAAAAAATTAAATTTATCACAAACCTTAGTAAGTTATTTCCCATAGGTTAAATTCAAATTTTAATTAAAAAAAAAGCATATAATAATATGACTTGACATCCAATAGTGTTAACGCACCCATCAATATAACTTGACAGCTAACGGCATTGTACTGTTGAGCTTCAAACATCAAGCTACGTACACGTTACATAAATAAATAATCCTATTGTCACACATATAAAAAAAACAAACGTCTTTCAAATATAATAATTACACATAATTTATAGTAAAAATCATATTTATTAATTTATAGTAAAAATCATGTTTACATTACAATAATCGAGTAATGTAAATTGATACAAAAATCACCGCAAAATCGAATAATTTTTTGCCTAGCTTCTTTCGATTCGATAATCGGTGGTCTTTTATTCAATATGATTTCGACATTTTTCAGCGCAACTTTGTTTGAACTCATTTAAGTTACAATAATCGCATAATTTGTCAAATATTGGCCATTTTATTTTCGATATTTGATATGCCTTTCCCATAACGTCTAGCTTTGAAGGGCTTAGGAGCTATCAATTTGCATTAGAAGTTTTTTGTGATTTTTTATGCGCCGAATATAAATTCTGTCATTCGGTTGGCGTTCGTTTTAAGTTGCACCAATTTTATGTGAATAGCTCTGTGCTTTAATCCACTTTGAATTTCTTCATAGATTATAGTTTTTGTTTCGTTTTGTACACCGAGGTTTTTTTGTATTTGGTTCAAAGAATCGTCGCTAGTTTTGGTCCTTGAACTTGTACAATAATTGCCAGGATATCATAATTGTACATGTTTTTTGCGTCTTCTAAACGCATTCTACTCAACGCATCGGCCACAGCATTTTCTTTGCCGGTTGTGTGTATGATATCGAAACTATATTCTTCAAGATCAAGGCGAATTCTGGTAAGTCGATATATTGGACTTTTCATTTTTAATAGATATAATAAGGGCTTATGATCGCTAAGAACTGTGAATTGGTTTCCATACAGATATGGTCTCAATGCAGTAACAGCAAAATGGATTGCTAAAAGCTCTTTTCCTATAATCGGTTTGTTTGATTCTCCCTTTTTAACAGTGAGGGTTTCTCGTTAGCTAGCATTATCTTAGTCCTTGGTCTTCACCAACAATCGGTGTAAGCCAATCATTAACCAGATATCTATGTGTCTATGCCCGATAGTGTGTGTGTAAATCTGTGTGAAATAAGAACGCTCAGTTACTATTCTGTCCTCTACCAGAACAGACATAATAAACATTACATTAATCGGTTGAAAACCGAAAGTGAAAACGCAAAATATCGTGCAAAAAATTGTACAAGCGATATTTTATAAAATGAAATTGTTGTTATGAAAAAGTTCAGACAATGATTTTGGTAAGATATTTCATACGAGTGCGATCAAAGACATTCATTTCATGCTGAAATTTGTCGTCAAAAATTTGCGCACGCAGCAAAATTCCATTTAAACGAATGATTCTCAGAATCGGTCAAAATTCTGTGTACATATAGTGTGTTTATAAAATGGTCATTAATGTAGGGAAATATTGTCAGTTGGAAATAAAGCAATGGTGTTTGCTGTATGACTATAAAGAGGTGATCGTTTTGATATTCCTTTTATCAACTTAACCCAATTTGAAGTGGAAAGTGGTTTTGGACAAGAGATAAAGAATTATTTGGATTTGTGGATTAAAAGTTGTAAAGTTGAATTAAAGTCGAAAACTCGTAAAATCACACACTTAAAAAAGTCATGTCCAGGTGCTTATAGAATGTTTATAAAAAAAACATTTGTACGGTTTATGCAATACTTTTGATTTTTGGCAATCTATGCATTGCTTTGACCATGTTGCAATTTTTTTTTCATACCGGGCCATACGAACTTTTCGCATAGCATTTTTGTTGTCGCTCGAATGCCTGGATGTGCTAATCGATGAATACTGTCGAAAACGTTCTTGCGAAACTGCTTAACGATGAATGGTCTCGCCGTGTTGTTGTGAAGATGACAGTACAGCTGCTGTGTTGAATCTGCGATGGGCATTTTTGTGAGTGAAATGCTGAAATTCGACTTGCCTTCGATGATGTTTTGGATTTCCTCGTCGTTTTGTTGAGCTTCGGACAATTTGTTGTAGTTGATCGGTGAGTACTGAATCGCTTCGATGCGTGAAAGAAAATCTGAAATGACATTCTCTTCTCCTTTCACGTGACGGATATCGGTCGAAAATTGGCTGATGTAATTGAGTTGGCGCTGATGTCTTGGATCCATTTTGTCAGTTTTTTGCTTGAATGCAAATGTGATCGGTTTATGGTCTGTGTATAGCGTGCAAACTCGTCCTTCGATTTTTTTTCGAAATATTTTACGCCTTTGAACAATGCCAAAAGTTCGCGTGAGTACACGCTCCATACCTGCTGTGATGGTGTCAGTTTTTTTGAGAAAAAACCGAGTGGTTGAAGCTGATTATCGACGATTTGATGAAGTACGCCTCCGATGGCTTTGTCAGATGCGTCAACTGATAGCGCCAACGGTGCGTTTTCGACTGGATGTGACAAAAGCGTTGCGTCGATGAGTTTTTGTTTGAATTCGATGAATGCTGCTCTCGTTTCTGGTGTCCAGTTGACTGGTCGTCGATCATTTTTTACATTTCCTTGAATCAGTGATTGCAATTTGTCCTGTATACTCGCTGCTCCCTCGATGAAACGACGATAGAAGTTGATCATGGCCAAAAAACGCCGCAAATCTTTGGATATTTTTGGCTCTTCGAATGATTTGATGACTTCGACTTTTTCTGGAAGTGGTGCGATGCCTTTTGATGAGATTTCGTAGCCCAAAAATGTTGCCTTTGGCTGGCCGAAAATGCATTTGTGGATGTTGACGGTCATGCCAGCTTGCTTCAAACGATCGAACACGATTCTTATGTGTTCTTCGTGTTGCTTTTCGTTGTCCGAAGCAATACAAATGTCGTCAATGTACGGGTAAACGAAATCGAGTCCTCTCAGGATGTTGTCGATGTGCCTTTGAAACGTAGGGCCGGCGTTGCGCAAACCGAATGGCATGTATACGTATTCAAATAGGCCGAATGGTGTGATCACTGCAGTTTTGGGAATATCGTTTGGATTAACCGGAATTTGGTGATAAGCTTTCTCCAAATCGATTATTGTGAATATTTTCTTACCAGCCAAATGGTTGTTGAACGATTGAATGTTTGGGATTGGGTATCGATCTGGCTGTGTGATGGCATTAAGTCGTTTGAAATCGCCGCACGGTCGCCATTTGTCAGTGCCTTTTTTTCGTACCATATGCAACGGAGATGCCCATGGGCTGTTCGATGGTCGACAAATTCCTTTGGAAATCAAATATTCGAATTCCTGTTTTGCCGCTTTCAACTTTTCCGGTGTGAGTGGCCGAGCTTTTGCATACACTGGCGGTCCGCTGGTTACGATGTGATGATATGTGTCGGTCGATGGGATTGGCTTATTTTCTGGAATGGTCAAAATTTCGCTGAATTCGGTAAGTAAATGCGCATATTTGTGTGTATCATCTACGCGTGTAATGCCGAAAATCGTTGCCGTTTGGATTTTACCTTGAGTTTTCAGATTTGTGGTGCTGTCGATGAGTGATTTATTCGCCAAATCCACCATCAAACCGAAATGTTTGATAAAATATGCTCCAATGATTGCTGTTGGGATGTCGGTGATGAAAAAAGTCCATTCGAATACTCGGCGCAGACCCAAATTGACCTTGATCGATGTTTTGCCATACGTTTTAATCGGTGTTTTATTCGCTGCTGTCAGCGAACTTGTTGGATTCGTAGTTTTTTTAATTTCTTTGGTTGCTGGGATCAATGATACGTCCGCACCAGTGTCGATGAGGAAAGTCAATTGATTCGAAATATCTTTAACGAAGAGAAGGTTTGTTATCATTTCGACGCCGAGTTCGCCGATCTCTCCGTTGACTCGGGCCGTTAGTTTCCCGAGTTGCTTTGATTTTGCGGTTGCTGGTTGAAATTACATGGCTGCTTGCACTTGCGTGCGCCAGCACCAAATTTGTAATGCCACCAGCAAGTGTCGTATTTTCGTTCGTAACCAGCCGCTTCAAACGCCGATTCTACCTGCCAGAACCACAAATCTGTGTGTTCCTGAACGAAATCGGGTAATTTGACTTTCGAATTATCGTTCACCGCCGCTACGTTTTGTATTTGTGCTTGCTGACCATTTGGCAAACCGTTTTGTTGCTGTGGTGGTGGTATCGGTATGTCTATCAAGTTGCCGTTGCCGTCGCCACGCGCATTTATGGGTTGATCGTTTTCAGCCATGATTTTGTTTGTGTTTCAAACAAACAACAAAAAAAAAATCGAGTGAAAAATTCCACAAATCGAAAAATGTTTATCGAAAAGTTACTTTTGTTTATTTTTCCGGAACGAAAATAATCGCATTAATTGTTTTCGTCGCGACACACAATGGTTGCACTGTTCACTTTGTAACAAGTCGTCGCTTGCTGTGTGTTGATGGTGCAAGAATGCTTACGCGATGGCGAAATTCGATACGTTTACCGTTCTGGAATGTTCGATGATGAAAAATATGTGCACTGAGATTTTCGTTTTGCGAATGAGTTTGTTGCACTTTTTTTCACTAATTTTTCGTTCAAATGTTAATATGCGAATGTAATTTTTGCAAGACTTTCGATGTGTGTACTACGATTCGTCGTTTCGTTCGTTTTCACATACCGTACGATGCACAATTCAACACAAAAAAAAATTTCTTTAACCGAGAATTCAAACTGTACGTGTGTGTGCGCGCTGCGATCACTTGGCAAGCACACTGCGTTTGGCTTGTGTTTTTTTTTGTTTGAGTTTTTCGTGATGACGAAATTCACCGGTTCTTTGCAAAATAATTTTTTGTCGTCGCACTGTTCGATTCGGATGCACTAAAAATGATGTTTTTGGTGATATTTCACTGTCTTTTTGTCCTTTTTAGCGCACTTTTCTACGAATTTCAGTTTTTTGGTGCACGACACTTTTTTTAATGCTCACTTTTTTCAATGTTTTTCGTTTGTCGAAAGTCACTTGTTGTGGTCGTAGTTGCCGTTGTTTGTACGGTGTTCGCGACCGTGTTGGCTTTTTTTACTTTTTTTATTTTTATCGGAGGTCACCAGTTTGTGGTCTTAGTGTACGATGGACCAGCAAGGAAAAGAATAAAGAACAACAATTTTATTCGTTTAGATATTTTTAATAAAAAGTAGCAAGAGAATGTTCGCAAAGTATTAGTAATAATAATGATTTTATTTTATTCGAAATAATGTTATCGATATCGAGTGAATATGCAAGATGACTGTGTGCGCCGAACGTTGCTCGATGATCCAGTAAGCTTGTCCGTTTGAATGTTGTCGATGACGTTTCTTCGTTGTGAGAGCAATGTGGAAACGGAGAGCAATGTGAAGTTGGTTGCCGCCACATATTTATAACAATATAAAGACAATTACTACTAATCCATGTGATGAATTTTTCGTTGAAATCTTAGTGACATACAAGTTTGGTTCCGACACGATAGAAGACATTTTGTACAAAAAGTCATGGAGCCCGGTATGGAGTGTGATAGGTTTATTTTTTAATTTTTACAATTTTTTCAATTGTTTTTCGAACGATATTTCAGACGGCAACAAAACCGTGAAGGGAAAAACAAAGTCATGCTCGGTTAAAGTTGTGCGTATTCAGGAGCCAACAACAAGTCCGCAACGTCGAGTGCTCCGCGAACGAACAATATTAATTGAAAAACGAAAGAATAAGGTCCAAACGGTTGCTAAAATTGTGAACAATGTGAAACCGGCCAAACGCAATTGCCGTTTTATGAGCATGCCTGCTAATCAAACTGAAGAAAGTGATGGTGGCACAACAGCAAATGTTCAAGCATCGGGACCAGACCGTCGCAAACATCGCTTTTTTTCAATTGATGGTGGTGACAATCAGAACGTAAGCAAAAAGAAGAAGAATGATGAAATTGATGATATGTCGAAGATTATTGCATTAAATTGCAAGTTGACCAATGAAGTTCTAAGCTTGAAGAAAGCACTACTGGAAGAGTGCGATGATTTTAAAAAGATGCAAGAACGTTATTACGAGAAAAATATTGAATGTATTGAACTGAAAATGATGCTTTCGAAAGAAAAAATGACAAATCATGAATTGAAAAAGGATCTGGAAAGTTTAAATGGGGAAAAGTTCTGCGATGATTTAATTCAGTTCGACGATGCTGGTCAATCCAATGGTAGTTAAATAATTCAACATGTCATATTTTTCATGTGCTAATTCAATATATGATCGTTTTTTCAGTCACAAAAATAGTCGCAGAAAATGTCACACCCAATGATTGCGAAGAAAAGTGTTCATCTGAATTTGATAAAGAGGGAAGTCGTGCTGATGAGAACAATGATGTCCAGCTGCAAGGTTCTTTGATCGATAAAACCAAAAATCAATTCTATGGCGCTGACGAAGAAGGTTAGAATATTTTTGATTGGCCTTGGATTTCAACATTACTGACGCATAATACTTATTTTATCTTTGATTTATTTTTAGACGGCGAATTCAACTGGAAACCGACCGATTAACCGCAAAGTCAATGCTATTTTGTATGTTTATAATTTTCATCAAGAACATACAGACGTGAAAAACAATAAAAATTACTTTATTCATCAATAAGTTTTCTTCCAAAAATAATTTAATGGCCTTATTAGTATACTCCTGATATACTCCTTCACATTTACTCTCAAAGCATTTTGTTACCTATAGTAATTTAAAATAAAAAGAAAATATAATTGACGTGCTTTGCTGAAAATAAAAAAACTGAAATTATGTTCGAAATATAAATTTCTTTTCTTTTTTTGTGATATTTTTGGTACGGAAATTTTATTCCCAATTGACACAGTTTCATAATTTTTTATAGAATATTTTAACCTCAAATTATTACACTGTGATAACCGCAAACATTTATTTTAATTATTTTAAATAACGTAATACAAACATTTCATTTGAACATGTTGGTAAAAAATAGCACATTTCATTTTTAACTAACTTTGTTAATATTTAGTTTCATTTACATTCGAAAATTCAAATTTGCCTATTTGAATATGCAAATATTCGGATTTCGTTTTATTATAGATGTTAACTTAAAATTAGAATTTTAGATTTTATTTTGAATGCACTATTCCATAGTTTTGTACTAATTTTTATTCATTTAGGTGGATTCCAATCGTCATCAAATTTGCCCTTGTCTTCCCCTTCGTCGTCGCTTGAAAGATATGGATCTTCTTCTTCTTCTCCTTCTTCTTCTTCAGAAAGATTATCAGAAGCCATGTTTGTAATAGTTTCTGGATACGGACTGCCCGTAAAATATTCAATCACTAATTCGTTGTTTTCATTTATAAACCATCCGTTCAGTGAATCTGGCATTGTTGATGTTCTTGACATTTGTGCTATAAAGTTTGCATGTGTACTCTTCTAGAGTTTCCATATCTTCCTCCTTAAGTTCGGTAGTTATTTCAATTCTACCAAAGGCGACTTGAAACTCCAAATTTTTCTCTAGTATTTTGAAACAAGTTTTTCGACCTTTACCATGAAACGATGGCTCATAAATGCAACCAGTAAAAATGTACCAAGCAGACAAAGCATTAATGAAAATGGGACTGAGAGCATTGAAAACTTGACGAACATTTATAATTTGATTTGTGTTCTTAGTTATCTCTCCCGTTTCAATCCAAACTTCTCGATCATTTTTCCAAAATTGGATATGGTATAATACATATATTGGGAGAACAAATTGAAAACCGCGCATTCGTTACTAACTTCATATCTATCATAGATGTCATTATTTTGACTTTGACAGCTATTGTATCTTAAAGAGGATAAAAAAATACATTGAAAACGATCTGTCAAACTTATCATTCAGTTGAATACACAAGTTTATTATTGCGTTGAAAATGTCGAGCTACGTGCCTACAAAACAGCATTTGCGGGAAGTTTTACTTTATTGGTTTAATCTGAAGAAAAATGCTTCCGAGAGTCATCGTTTGTTATGCGAAGCATATCCAGAATATGCTCCGTCGATTAGAACGTGCCAGGAGTGGTTTGCGCGGTTCAAAAGTGGTGATTTTGATGTGGAAGACAAAGAGCGTCCAGGCCAAGTGAAAAAGTTTGAAGACGAGGAGTTGGAAGCATTACTCGATGAAGACTCGTGTCAAACGCAAGAAAAACTTACAAAATCATTGGGAGTGACACAACAATCCATCTCCTATCGTTTAAAAGCCATGGGAATGATTCAAAAGCAAGGAAATTGGGTGCCATACGAATTGAAGCCGAGAGACGACGAACGCCGTTTTTTCACTTGTGAACAGCTGCTTCAAAGGCAAAAACGGAAGGGTATTTTGCATCGTATTGTGACTGGTGATGAAAAGTGGATTCATTACGATAATCCGAAGCGAAAAAAATCGTATGGTTACCCCGGCCACGCATCAACATCGACGCCAAAGCCGAACATTCATGGCTCGAAGCTAATGCTGTGTATTTGGTGGGATCAGCTCGGCGTGATCTATTATGAGTTGTTGAAACCAAACGAAACCATCACAGGAGCATTGTACCGAACTCAATTGATGCGTTTGAGCCGAGCACTGAAGGAAAAACGGTCGGAAACGGTCGAAAGACATGATAAAGTTATTTTGCAACATGACAACGCTCGGCCACATGTTGCTCAGGTCGTTAAAACCTACTTGAAAACGATTCGATGGGAAGTCCTACCCCACCCGCCGTATAGCCCAGACATTGCCCCTTCCGATTACCACCTCTTCCGATCAATGACACATGGCCTGGCTGAACAGCATTTCCATTCTTACGAGGAATGCAAAAAATGGGTCGATTCATGGATAGCCGAAAAAAGCACAGATTTCTTTCGACGCGGAATCCGTAATTTGCCAGAAAGATGGGAAAAAGTTGTGGCTAGCGATGGACAATACTTTGAATAATCAATTTGTAACCATTTTTCCATAATAAAGATCGAAATTTTGAAAAAAATGCGCGGTTTTCAACTTGTACTCCTAATATCAAAAGTGTATCGGCATTTGATGTTCTAATGTGGATATTTTTTGCACGAATCTTGTACAAATGAAGAATAATTTTCGTTTCGACTTCAAAATGGTTGTTTTCGAAGATTGAAAAAACTTTTCCTTTGTTAAATTTTTTGCTGAAAAGGTAGCATTTGCCTCTGAATGACACAAAAATCTTTTTTTCCTCCAGAATCGATAAGTCAAATTCATCGGACGACCAATATGTGATGAAAAATTGTATCAACTCTTCTTTGAAACTATTACTTTGGAAGCATTTCATCAAACTACGATTTCGTTCTTGATTTGGTCCATTGATTTTGAAATTCAAAGATGGGTTATCGTACAACTCCTTACATTTTTTCATATCCTTGTCTCTTGGGGAAGGACTTTCGTGATGATCGAATATTACATGAATTTCGTGTGCACTGGTATCACACATTTTTCGTAGAACAAATATTGCCAGCTTGCCATATTTCACAGGTGGTTCCCTGAAGGTACTAAACAGATAAAAGCCATCAATAATGTCAACATCGATGTCTTTGAGTTTGGCGGTTTGCTGATTGTTTGATGGCCCTCCTGTGAGCAAAGTAGCATTTTGATTTCTCCTTTTTGTCTACTAGACATCATGAAATTATCAAAGTGCGCAAACGAATGTGGAATAGTTGCCAGTGGATATGAAAGAACACTTTCAAGATCAATTTTATTTCACAGTGCTTTTCCAAGAAAATTGCGTTCAATTTTCACTTCATCGATTTGTTTACGTGATGCACTTTTGCCTTTCATCGTTTTTGTCGCGAAGTTTCTTATCACATTCCTCTTTATGGGCCGCTCGAATCGTTTTCCATCCTCTCGACATTCTTTGATGAATGTTTTCATTTGATTATTCCCATTGGACTCAACACTAATGAGAAATTCAGTCACTTCTATTGATGCTGCTTTTCCAGAAGTTAAACCGAACAATTTGGAACTGTTTATATCTTCATTGAATGGATTAATATTTTTGCTAACTTCTTGTGAGAATTTTTGTAATTGTTGATTGAAGATTTTAGAGCGGTAGCTATCTTCAGAATTTTCAGTTGATTTGGCAAGATCAAGAGACTCGAGCAAATGTGTTATAATAGCGGTGCGAACGGTATGCGTTTCACTCCATCTTTGTCGTGCATAAAGAGAATTTGTGAATGCACTAATACCAGTAAGTTTGTTAGCTGCATGTGCGTTGATTGTTTGTTCCAAAGTTAAATCGATAGCGGATCGACAACAAGTTTTCGTTGTTCGTCTAATGGATAACGCTCCATTTTGAAACTCTGCCAAAAGTCCTGGGTGCGTATTCTCAATGTTCATCAAATCATCCAAGTTGCGAGTCAACCATCTTGCATAATTATGGTGATTAAATGTGAAAAACAATGCACACATCCTGTAGGCTGCATAAATGTATAAATTGAGGTCACTGGTCCGAATGGCATATTCATACAGTTGGTGTAGATCAATAAACCAGATGTACATTGAAACAAATTGTGCTGTACGGCCGTGTACACCTCTGAGTGTTTCTTCTGTATATAAATCATACTTTTGAAGAAGTTCTTGTAAAGTGAGAAACGTCTCATCACTATACTGCGGGTAACGGTTATCATTTTCTAAAATTTCAATTATTTCGTTTGACTGCAGATTTTTATCGTCTTCTTGATACTTTCGCAAAAATTCCTTGAAATGCAACACTTTGAACGATAATGCCGCAACGACATGAAGTTTTTTGCATCTATTGTAATGAGTTCCCATTAAAATTCCTTTCATTGATCCTTCAGCCAGTATTCCACTTTGTACCATCAATTTTGGTATGCCAGATGAATCAATAAATTTCCCAATAGCCTGCAATAAATTTCGAAAAATTAAAATAATAATGTTTAGAATTCATTATGAATGATGCAACTAATACATACTTTGAAGAAAGACAACTGTGTATGAAAAGCACCCAGGTTGATAAAGACATTGTCGAAAGCTGGAGACATGTTGGCTTGGATCCTATATGCTTTCGAAGCTATAGCCAAATCATAAGTTACAATGATATGCTCTTGATTACATTCATGCGCAATATCTTGCGCCATTTTTAGAGTTTTTTGAACCACAGAGTCTGATGTTGGAGACATAATTATATTCGGAAGATATCCTATCTCTTGCACCGGATTTTTGTCAAGTGTACGTTCTGAATTCCAAGCGAACCACCTTTTCGCACCTTCTATACCAAATGCATGGTAGCACATCCAAAGTTTGTTCATGTTGCGAGCCGTTTGTAAATTCGTTGGAATGGTCGGATCTTTACCAAACAAAGTTGATGCTGTTCTGTAGATCCCACCCGTATATGGTTCAATTGAATTATCAAATGACGTGCAATATTTTCGTCTTCTTTGTTGCCTTTCGTTATTGTTATCATCTGAAAAAATTACATCGATGTCGTTGCAAAAAGCCATGGCTTCGACGTTTGTATCGTCACACGTGTTCTGGTATACGATACACAGTGTCATGTAGAGTATCTCTTCCGGAACTAGTTTCAACATATTTATCGAAATTATCGAATGCAACATGAGTGCAAAGAATTGGACTGTTGGGTATTAGACCATGAGGTAAAATACGTGAATGCAAGGAGCATCCATAAGCGAGTTCAGTTTCAAGTTCCTCTGTGAGTGCATAGCTGATGCAGAAGCCCATTCTATTCAAAATGTCTATCATTTTGCGACATCCAGTAATACTTTTCGTGCTGAGGCCAAGTGGTAAACACGATGATGGCTTAATAGCGCCATTTGACATTGTAAATATTATACTGTTGCATATTAATGAAATTTTTACATTTTTTCGATCACTGTTCAGTGCTTTTGGGCCCTTAACGAGACTTTCAATTAGCACAAACAATTCTCTTGGAATATCACATTCTCCTTCAACTATATCCTTTAGCGTTAAGTTATTTTTCGGTAAATCTCGTTTATTCATTTCCTTGCAAATTTTTCGAACATCAAAAGCAACCTTTTTGATTCGCATAAACAAATCGTCTCGTTGTTGAAAACCATTGGTGTAAATTTCTTCAACAGACAAATTTCGTTTGTGCAAATAATTTCGGTTTTTGAAAAACGTTTTTGTCAAAATTGGAAAACTTTGGAGAATCTTTTTTAACAAAGTGTTTGGTTGATATATCGGTTGATATGATTCTGCACCTATTTGTGGTTTCTCTTCTTCAAAGAATGTTACATAATACTGGTAAAAATCCGATGAAGGATTTCGAAAATTCTTTTTTTTTCGCTTCCGATGTTGCTTTTGTTGTTCTTTGATCAGCTCCATTTCGTCGTCGAACTAAACGATGACAAAAGATACAACCGGACATAGTCTTCACGACATGTTCTTGTTCGTCGTCCTCATCATCAGTCTACATTTGTTCATCATTTATATGATCATTTTCAACATATTCAGCTAGTAAAAACAAATTTACTATGTGAAATTTGTTGATGATTTATATAATGTATACATTTAAGTTTATTGAAATTTAATTTACCACTTGAAATTCTTGAATCCGTTCTGGTACCCGCTTCATTCGTTAATTGTACATAATCTGGCTCACTTCTATTATCAACTTCATTTGTTTGCTCATTTGCAGCTGCATCTATGCCTGTCAAGCAAAAGAATAAAAAACAATGAAATTATCAAAATCAAAGATATTTGAAAGAAATTACATTGAAAAATATTTCTTACGTTCGGTTTCATGATTTGTTGCATTCTTTTTGCTTTTGATCGAACAGTAATATCTTAAAGTAGATGGAACTAAGACTCGTAAATAAAACACTTGTGGTTCGCTCGATGGCTGGTATAAGACTGCTCTCTTTATTGAACATATGTTATTATTCAACTTCGGTTGGTCATTACATGTTTACATTACATGCTGCATTTTCAGCAACTCAGTGACATATTGACATATATTCACTATACCTCCCTTCTTTAGGAGAATTGATTTACATAAATTCTTAACATTGTTTCTAACTGGTTAGCTAGGCCAGTGTGGGCTTCTTAAAAACTATGTTGCATCTCATTTACTATTTGCCCCCTTTTCATAGTATAAATCAATTCGTCGAGCAATTTTAACAAAATTTTACTATTTTTATTTGATTTTTGGGAATTGTTGTTTTTTTTTTTAATTTTTTTTTTTTTCATTATTAAGTAAATTAAATTCTAATCTGATCTTTATGATATATTTTTGTTACATTTGTTTTCTTATGAATTAATGTTACGTTTGGTTCATTGATTTCTGCAATTATATTAGTAGTACAAATTGAAAACCGCGCATTCTTTACTAACTTCATATCTATCATAGATATCATTATTTTGACTTTGACAGCTATTGTATCTTAAAGAGGATAAAAAAATAAATTGAAAACGATCTGTCAAACTTATCATTCAGTTGAATACACAAGTTTATTATTGCGTTGAAAATGTCGAGCTACGTGCCTACAAAACAGCATTTGCGGGAAGTTTTACTTTATTGGTTTAATCTGAAGAAAAATGCTTCCGAGAGTCATCGTTTGTTATGCGAAGCATATCCAGAATATGCTCCGTCGATTAGAACGTGCCAGGAGTGGTTTGCGCGGTTCAAAAGTGGTGATTTTGATGTGGAAGACAAAGAGCGTCCAGGCCAAGTGAAAAAGTTTGAAGACGAGGAGTTGGAAGCATTACTCGATGAAGACTCGTGTCAAACGCAAGAAAAACTTGCAAAATCATTGGGAGTGACACAACAATCCATCTCCTATCGTTTAAAAGCCATGGGAATGGTTCAAAAGCAAGGAAATTGGGTGCCATACGAATTGAAGCCGAGAGACGACGAACGCCGTTTTTTCACTTGTGAACAGCTGCTTCAAAGGCAAAAACGGAAGGGTTTTTTGCATCGTATTGTGACTGGTGATGAAAAGTGGATTCATTACGATAATCCGAAGCGAAAAAAATCGTATGGTTACCCCGGCCACGCATCAACATCGACGAAGCTAATGCTGTGTATTTGGTGGGATCAGCTCGGCGTGATCTATTATGAGTTGTTGAAACCAAACGAAACCATCACAGGAGCATTGTACCGAACTCAATTGATGCGTTTGAGCCGAGCACTGAAGGAAAAACGGTCGGAAACGGTCGCAAGACACGATAAAGTTATTTTGCAACATGACAACGCTCGGCCACATGTTGCTCAGGTCGTTAAAACCTACTTGGAAACGCTTCGATGGGAAGTCCTACCCCACCCGCCGTATAGCCCAGACATTGCCCCTTCCGATTACCACCTCTTCCGATCAATGACACATGGCCTGGCTGAACAGCATTTCCATTCTTACGAGGAATGCAAAAAATGGGTCGATTCATGGATAGCCGAAAAAAGCACAGATTCCTTTCGACGCGGAATCCGTAATTTGCCAGAAAGATGGGAAAAAGTTGTGGCTAGCGATGGACAATACTTTGAATAATCAATTTGTAACCATTTTTCCATAATAAAGATCGAAATTTTGAAAAAAATGCGCGGTTTTCAATTTGTTCTCCCAATATATGGACCGTGATTAACATTTTTGTGCTCATCGTAAGGTAATGCTTCTACATATACTTGATCTCCTACATTTAAAACTACATCTTTACTACTTTTATCATAGTATTGCTTATTTCTAATTTTCGATTGAAGTAACAATTTATGTGCTTCATTATGTGCTACTTGGAGTCTATATCTAGCTTCATGAACAAAATTGTCAAAGTTATATATAGGGTCTACCTTACTAACTAAATCATGTGGTAAATTTGGATTTTTATTGAATACTAACTCATATGGTGAATACTTATCATCAAAACTACTATGCGGTGAAATATTGTAACAAAAGGTAAAATACGCTAAGTATTCTTCCCAGTTTGAAGAATTTTCGATAAAGGCTCTTAAATACTGATTAAAGAATCGATGATTTCTTTCTATGGATCCCACTGATTGATGCCTGTATGGCACACTAAAATTATGTTTCATATTTAACACCTTACATAATTCATCATTAAGCATATTTTTGTATTCTGTACCGCAATCTGTGCGGATTTCTTTCATTAATCCGTAGATAAGTATGAAATGCTAAAAAATAGATTTTGCAACGCTTTTTGCATCTTTATTTTTAATTGGTACATTTACTAAATATTTCGAAAAGTCGCAGATCATGGTAACCGCATATTGATTTCCATTTTCGGACATTGATAATGGACCGATTGTGTCAATGATTACTGTATCGAATAGTGATTTCGGTGTCGGTGTGATCATCATTTGCGATTTAATTTTATTTTTTGATTTGATGAGGTGACAAATTTCACAAGATTCGATAAATTTCGCAATATCTTTTTTCATATTTTTCCAGTAGAATCTCGATCTCAATTTTTCGTATAATTTACGTTTGCCCATATGACCACCAAAAATTCGATCGTTGTGGTACATTTTTATTATTTCCATAAAGAACATTGCCAAATTGAATGGATACGATAGCAAGACTATAGATAATCTTGTTTATAAGCATTCAGAGAAAGTGAAAAAATCAAATCTTCCTACATTCTTTTCACAAAAGAAAGAATCTGAATTAAAACGAGTTTCGGTGTCATTTGTTCCGTCGATCACAAACAAACTAAAGAAAATATTCAACGAATTTGATATGCAATTTGTTTATAAAAGTGAAAATAAATTAGCTAATTTATTGGGTTCGACGAAAGACAAAACACCAAAATTGGAAAAGTCGGGTATTTATTCAGTTGAATGTGAAGAGTGTAATCGTTTTTATTATGGTCAAACAAAAAGATCAGTTAAAATTCGTGGTGGTGAACATTTTCGTTGCATCAAAAATCACATGCCAAGTTGTTCGGCTGTAGCACACCATGCTCTATATAGTTGACACATGAAATTTAGCATGGACAACGTAGCATTGAAAAAGCAAGTGAACGATGAACGTCGACTCGATGCTTATGAATACTACTACATTAAAAAAGACACAAACGCATTGAATTTAGACGAGGGCAATATTACATCAAGCCATATTGACCGTCTTATTTGATGTAAAAACAATGCTAACTTCCTTGTGTATTGTGTTCGTTAAAAATCAGCTGTAATGTGTATTGGATTTGTGTTTGTGTACCGCATGAAATGTTTGAGACGGTGTCAAAGTAGAAGCGAGATTTACTGTTCAGTCGTGATGCTGATGATGGTTCGTATACGAATCGAAATGCATTCAGGTGTGTGAATAATTTGTTTAAATTATTTAATCTTGTGATATCATTAAGGAAAATATTCGACTCATAATAAATCTTTGATTCAAAATTATATTCTTCTAGTTCGAGTCTAATTCGGGTTAATTTTGACGATGGGTCTTTAAGTCTGTATATATGATCCGACATTACTGTAAATTTAGTTCCGTATAAATACTGTCGAAAAGACGTAATTGCAAAGTGAATTGCGAGTAATTCTTTCTCAATTATAGGCTTGTTTAGCTCTCTTTTTTTAAATGAACGTGATATATATGAAATCGGTCTGTCTTCGCCGTTTTGAATTTGACTATTTTTATTTATTTATTTATTACGAATCTCAAATTTATACCAATATGTACAAGAGCTACGCAGTAACTCATGTATGCTGGCAAAGTGCCCAATACGGTATAAATTCCGCCCATGGAACGACTTGAACAAAGACAATTACAGGGATGGGGGATATCTACGAATGACTATAGATACCAAATTGAATCCGGGAAACCATGGAAAACCGGCCTGACCCAGGAGAGTCAGGGGAAAAACTTAAATAATTTAAAACTAAATGATGATGATGATGGAGAAACGTTGGCAAGAGCACAAATTCATCAACCAAGCAACGAAAATTGAAAGGAACTGAAATTATTGCTGGTTGTTGCGCAACCAGATTTTGAGCTGAAATTTAAATGAATCGATATTGTTACATTTCTTGATGTCAACTGGGATTGTATTAAAAAAGGTGATTGCCGCGAAACCAAATGCACGTTTGTCGAACTCAGAGCGAGGTTTGACCAAAACCCTCAATTGACCATTTGCGCGAGTTGAACCTTCATTAAACACGAACATATCATTCAAATAAGAAGAAGAGCGCGTTTTCAGTTGCTTGAAAATCAAAGTAGCTGAATGAAGCTTCGCCTTGGACTCAGGGGTAAGGCCATTGATTCGCTCACGATACTCGCTTATGTGCTCGGATCTTTTCAAGCCATAAATATAACGGATTTTATCGTTATCAGCCTTGCGAATACGATTCTCCTGATCAAGGGAGCCATGGGCTCCCCAGCCATAAGAGATCACATCACCATAGCTTAAAATGGGATCAATGAGCGCGCAAGCAACATCACGCTTTACATAGTTTGGCATGATATGTCGAGTATGGCGAATTCTACTCAACACACCACAAACTTTTTGCAATTTCCCACTATTATGTTCCTCAAAATTCATATTTGAGTCAAATACAACACCGAGATTTTTATTGATTTGCAAAACTCCAGCTGTTCGCCGTCAACAACAACGCCATCTATCATATCGAAATTTATACGATTAGTATTGTGCTTTGAACCGATAATTTCATATCCAGAAATATCTTCATTCACACACACATTCTCACTAGAAGAGCCCGTATCAATCCGGCGCAAAACACTATGGTCAATTGATTTGTTTGTATTGCGAACGCGATTTAAAATAACAAAATTACACGGCAAAATTACATTCTCGAAATTTGAATAAACGTTAAAACAATGAAAATTAATTAAAATAACAATTGAATTCGAAAAATAATTGTATTTCAAAACACGAAAATCATCGCGCCTAACCTCAAAAAATGAACAAATCGAATCTGCAATATCACTCGAACAACGCGATGTATTTTTAACCAGTAATTTGCAGAAGTACGGATTTTTACATAAATTAAACCGCGACAAAATATTATTTAATTCGTTGCTTGGGTTGATGAAGCTATGACTCTTGCATATTTTCCATAAATCGGCCGAACAGTAACGCATTCCCCAAAGTATTGATTGATTGAAGAGCACCAAAATGACAAAAAATATGAAAAAAACAGTAATTAGATTAAAAACTAACACAATGCTCGAATAGAGCATAACACAAAATCCACAAAAACACAAAATGTGGATTTTAAAAATACTATTTAATATTTTTAAAATCAAAATATATAATATTTTTACTGAGCGCAATTTTTCGTACATGTACTGTCACAAACGTCAAAGTATTTAGTCAAGACTAAGAACAGCACCGCATGCAAAAGTGCTGGCATCCACCGTAACTTTAAACAGTAAATCAAAATTTGGATAAGCTAAAACTTCTGGTGATTGAAGCATATTTTTAATTGTTTGAAAAGCTGATTCACAATCAGCAGTCCATTTAAATATTGAACATTTGCGGGTTAAATCATTTAGTGATTTAACTATTTGTGCAAAATTTTTGAGAAAACGTCGATAGAAATTAGCAAAAGCTGTGAATCGTTTTGTTGACTCTTTGTCAAAAGGTCTTGGGTAATTTTTAACAGCCTCTAATTTTTTGCTGTCTGGTTTTATACCATTTTCTGTACATGAGTGTCCCAGAAACGTCACTTCTGGTCTGAAAAATTCGCATTTTTCTGGATTCAATTTTAAATTATATTTGCGGCAGATTTTGAAAACGTTTTCTAGATTTGAGAGGTGATGCTTGACAGAGCAACCGATGACAATTAAGTCATCCATGTAAATAAAAGCGTTTTCTGGTGGCAAACCAGAAAAGGCAATAGACATCATACGTGAAAAGGAGTTTGGTGCCACATTAATACCGAATGGAAGTACTTTCCATTGAAAAGAGCCTTTATCTGTGGAGAATGCAGTCATTTCTCTTGACTTTGGTTCAATTGGAATTTGCCAAATCCCGAATATAAATCTAAAATGGAGAAAAATTTAGCTCTGCCTAAACTGTCAAGTATTTCATCAATTCTTGGCAATGGGAATTTATCTGCAATTAATTGCTTATTTAACATGCGATAATCAACGCACATGTGCCACTTTTTGTTACCGTCATTGCTTTTCTTTGGAACCAAAATTAATGAAGAATTAAACGAAGATACACTTGGCTCGATTAAATCGTTGGTCACTTTTTGCACTTTTGGTAAACGGTAATTCTTGACGTAGACAGGATTGTTGTCTTTCATGCGCAATGTTTGTTGGTAAAAATTATTTACTGTCATTGGGTCATCGCTTAGTGCAAATACATCAGAATAATTAATGCATAAATCGAGAAACTCTTTACGAACATGTGACGGTGTGTTTTTAGAAAAATATTGCATTAATTTTTCATTGCGATTTTGACTATTTTTATTACTTTCTATTGAGAAAATACTGAATTCAGAGAGTGGAATTGCATTTGAAATTTGTGTATCAATATTGTGTACAGAATTATTTGTATTTAAAACTGTTACGACAACATCTTTTTGATAAGCTATTGTGTTTGGTATAATTATGCCGGGTGAAATTTCTTGTGTCGGTATTAAACATGCTTCATTGAAATCTGTTATATGAAAAATTCTATGGCTTTCACAACGTGTGTTCGAAGAGCGCCATATTGATTTTCCAAGAAGTGCTAAGATTGGTAAGCTACGAAACTTGTACGAAAGACATAGAATGGACGAAATTCCGCCTGGTGAACGAACACCATCAATTCCGAGAGACAGTGATTCCGAAACTAATCCTTCCGAAGACAGGCCATTAAGTAATAGTGCTATTCCGATCGATCCACCGATAAATTCAGTCCCCGCAAATGATGCTGAAGCTGCCCTTGACGCTGAAATACGAATGCTCGAAAAACGACGACGCTTATTACAGTTACGTTCCGAAATGGCCGACATGGTCCATCAATTTACGCCGCGCAATCAACCAACTTTCAAGGATATTAAACATTCCGTTCTTCCGTTCAGTGGTACTGATGATTACGATGCACACAAATGGCTATCAGATTTCGAGCGTGCCTGCGATTCCGTTAGTGGTGATCCAGTATTCCGATTGAAGTGCATTCGCCGGTTAATGAAACCTGAAACAGAAGCCGACTGGTTTTTACGGAATGACAATTCCGCCACGTACGATGAATTCCAGGCCAATTTTCTTGCGAACTTCGGACATATTTATTCGATCTCCAAAGTCATTGACCGAATGAAGAAAAACGTTTATGATTCTTCCAAGGCTTCCGTTATGGGATATATCCTACAGATGCAGGAATTGGCCGCCCGCGCAAATATCGATGAGGTACAAACAGTACGATTTATAATTGATGGATTCCGTGATCGTTCCGCCAACGTTGCTGTTTTATATCCTGCTACTACGATTGCCCAATTGAAACACCTTTCGCATCGTTATGTGCAATTGCGCGAACTGATGCCATCCACATCGACCGGCACCAAATCTACCAGTGATACGCGTACGAAAACTGGTTTTCCGAAATCATCCGCTTCCGCCTCCTCTTCCGCTTCCGGATCCAATACTACCACCTTAAGATGTTATAATTGTTCCGGTGTTGGTCATCTGTCGTCCCGTTGCCCGGAACCAAAGCGAATTCCTGGGTCCTGTTTCCGATGCGGGTCTGGCCAACATGTTGTGAAGAACTGTCCGAAACCGGCCCCGAACAATCCGAATATGGTGGCCCTCATTGATGACTTCCGTAATGCAGCTATTTCCGATGATGTAAACGAGGACAAATCGGGATCGTTGATTTCTGACGTTAATCACGTAAGTGTTGCTTTTCACATTGATTGTTCTGTTGCAAATTCAATTCTCTTCTTAGTTGCAAATTCATAATCTTCATCCGAAATATGACTTTCTGTCAAGGTGATGTAGAATGTATCTTTTGCCAGCAACGAGTTTTCTTGTAGTTTCATCCATGAGTCTATTTAGTCGTAGCAAAAGACCCCTTTACTTTCTTACATTTTAAGCTGCTCCTCATTCAAATTCTTGAATTCAAATCGCAGATTCCGTTTCTTTTCGCCTGGAAGTAATGAAGATACAAAATCTAATGATGATGACATAAAATGAAATGAGTCGATTGAATGCACTTTAATGAAATTTGCGTACTCATTACTATGAATACTTGGCACTGGCTTGGTGAAAGAGATGTATTATTCTTCGTTGCGTGGAATGATTGAAATGGGTCCAGGAATTCCTTTTGCAACTTCTTTGATGAGGAAATGTGCATCATGGTTCGATAGGTTGTGAAACACAATTGAGAGGAAACACGGTTCGCGATACAGCAAATTGCATTTATTATGTGTAGATCCACGATATTCTCCAGTCAAATGAGTATGATCACGAACTCGAATGTCATCTTCCTAGCATGGCTGTCCGCAAATGTGACATTTCATTTGACAATATGAAGAGTACTTCATCTTCCAACGACATTTGCAATGGCATATTATTACTCAGAATCATCTCCACTTCGTTGGCAATATCAAACAATTGTTTAACAAACCATTCGATGCAGTCTGATCCACGCGCACTTCGAAAGAAGGATTTCGAGTCATTGTATGCGCACTTGAAATAGTATCCAACGTTGAACACTTCATGTTGTTGATAAGCTGTTGTTCCTTCGCTCCAACAAAATTGGTTGTCAGGTTTTTTTATTATTGATAAATAGCATTTATAATTTTATATTCATTTTGTTTGAAACAATCTGTTTTATGCGATTCCAGTTCATCAACTCTTGTGAAATGATTCAAACAGCGATCACAAAAAAACTTCCTTCTTTTCTCTGAAGAAATTTGATGAGTCAATAGCGCACTCATTATCTTAATCAAACAATGATACATTTTACGATAAAATTCAACGCATGCACCATTCAAGTGACTGTCATCATCATCATCATCACCTTCGATTCTATCGATATCATCATCATCAACATCGTATGTTTGCGTGAGCAAGAGTAAATGAATATGATTGGACTTCACTGATTTTGTAAGCCGCACGGGTCGAATAACTTTTTTAAAAAACATGTAGACATTTATGGAAATTGTAGGATTGAGCTTCTCAAATTTATTGATTTCTCGCAATTTTACGGGGAATTTTATATCGCCGAAATTCAGCATTTGTTCTCGTCCTCCATATGCTGACACTCGTTGTGGTTTTTCAATCTTGGATACAGCGCTGACAATACTGCATACCTGAAACATGTGTCATCAAGGTTTTGAACGTTGATAATTACCCTTTTTTTTCTACAAGAAATCCGGTAGATCGATGTACGTTGATACACCAAAAGGGGTCGTATTGACTAACTTGAAAGTTCAGCTCCTTGATTTCTGCTAGTTTCAATCCACTCCCACGAAGCTCGACATCATCAATCCTTCCGAGCACCATTGCGACCACATATTCATCATAGAATTCCTTCAAGTCACAATCGAAATCAACAATTTCAGCTCTTGTGTGCAAATATAATTGCTGAGTTTCTATCGATTCACCTTCTTCGGTTATGATAACTTTTTCGAAATTGGCACAAAAACATGCTCCAACCTTTACGATGGTATTTGAATCAAGTATCTGTGTAATTCGCCTACTGAATGGTTGAAAAGCTTCATCTAAAAATTCACTAATTTCGATGTGATTGCGATTGACAATTGAAAACGTTTGGAACCGATCTTCACTTCGATCGATTCTCGGTATGCTTTCTCTCAACAAACTGTTGACATTTCTTTGCGCATTGCATATATTGTATATACATATACATATTTTCATTCTGTGCCCTGAAATGATTACCTGGCCGTGCAGTCAACATTCCATCCAGGTACATTTAATTTTTGTTTATTTTTATATGTTCTCGCGAGAACGCTTTGATACTGCCTTCACTAATTATTTATCCGTATTTCATGTCAAATCGCAAAACGGAACACGAGACGAAGATTAAAGTGACAATAGAAAGTGCGATAAAGCAAAAAGTCCCCATTGACAACGAATCCTGTGATCAACAAATTTCAACCCTATGGCTGTGATTCTTCTATTCTGCAATTTCCAAATTTTATATTCACATATTTATGTTATGCATAGTTTTGTGACAATTTTAACTTTCTTAGAATATCTAGTTTGATTTCATATTATTGAGAGATGTTATTCCGATGTAAAACTTTTCTTCAATTTATGTCGTATAAATCCCATGTAAATCGAATGAACACTTTTGCTTTCCTAGTTAATTTAAGCAAATTTTGTATTGTTCATGAGCTAAACCACTGATTGTTTGTAGATTTATCATTTATCTTTTTTAAATTTTAATTGTGATAGTCCTATAAGTTTGATCCACTTCTGAACACCTACATTTATCATTCAAATTATGCCATATCATTATTGTAATTATACAATCCAAAAGGTCAGGTTTTTTAATGAGGCAAGGACTTCCCTGTACTCTTTTTACCTGCAAATTCATACATCCAGTTTTTGGCGGTGTTCAATTAAATAAATAAATATATTACCCCCTTCCCCTCCTCCTCCAATCATATCAAGCAATTAAATTGGGTGATTCACGGTGTCTCGGAAGAAAATTCTCAATTCTCAAAAAATGACAAAACGCTTGAATTCCTCATCTTATTGTGTACGCTACATCCAAAATAATGATAATTAATTAAATAAACAAAATCGCGACAAAATCAATAAATATTTAATGTCAGATGCGAAATTCGATAACATAAAAATTCTCAATTTTGCTCGCAATATTAGTCGCCAGCTGAAGAAAAATGTATGCTCAGCTGATTTGAGCAATCATATTGGATAATTGTTGATGTCTCGGAAATAATCCGCGAATTCGATAATATAAACAACATTCTCAATTTTGCTCGCTATAAACATTCCCTAAATATTAGTCGCCAGCTAAAGAAAAAATGCATGCTCAGCTGATTTGAGTGATGTCTCGGAAATAATCCGCTCCGAAATAATCATTATATTATTTAAATAAACAAAATCGCGACAAAATCAATTAATATTACCAGAATATGAAAATGCGAAATTCGATAATATAAACAAAATTCTCAATTTTTCCCGCAATAAACATTCCCTAAAATCAATAAATCAGTCATTTTAATGCGATCCATTCGACGAAAACCATGTATAATACTTGTTCTTATTACTCACCATAATCAGCTTTATAGTATCTAATTAGGATTTAATGAAATGATACGAGTTATGTTTAGTGCGGGAGTAAACATGATAATGTCTTTATTCAAGTAACGGGCAACCATTATATAGGTCGCTGTTGTTGCGCATGCGGCAGGTGCTCGTCATGCGTTGCGTCGCTTACATCTTCCTTCCCTATAAAAAGGATAAAAGTAAATCTGTTATAATTTTCATTTTAATTTTCTCTTTTTCCTGCAAGAACAGATTTATTTTCATACGTTTTACATTTTTTTGTATTTTCACTTGTTGTTTTTTTTGGTTTTTTTGTTCTATATGTTTTTGCTTTTATATTGGTTTAAGTTTAAATTGGTATTTCAGATTACATTTTTCTGGTTAGCTAGTCCAGTTTTTATTGTTATGTAATTCTTTATAGCAATTTTTTTTTTGTTAAAAAAATAAAAAAAAATTTATTCTAATTAATTGTAACTGTTCTATTAATATGAATTAAACATTTTTTGTCAGCCCGGTCTCTGTAGGCTATGTTTTGTTCGTTCAAATCTATGACCTCGAAAGGTCCTGAATATTTAGGATTAAACTTATTGTAGGGTTCTTTTTTTATTAAGAATTTACTGCCTATAGATAAGTCCGTCGGTCGTTTTATGGTCTTGTAATGTTGTACTTTGTTTCTTATTTTTATTTTTTCTATTATTGTTTTGGCCTCTTTGTGGCATTTTTGTATTCTATATTTGAGCTCGTTGACATAGTTTTCAATATCATAGACAGGGTCTATTTTGTCCATATTAATGTTCATTTTACTGGCTCGTTTGCCGAATAATATCTCAAATGGAGAATATTTGTCATTAAATGCCGCGCTTTTGCTAATGTTGTAGCAAAATTGAAAATATGGTAAATATTCGTCCCATTCTCTCATATCTGCTATGAAATTTCTAGCGTATTCATTGAATGTTCGGTGATTACGCTCTACTGAGCCAACTGTTTCGTGATGATATGCTGTGCTAATTTTTTGGTCTATATTCATTAGCTTGCAGAGTTCGCTTACTGTTTCGTTTACGAACTCTGTGCCACGGTCGCTTCTTAGCTCTTTAATTGGACCGAATTTAGCAATTAATCTCTCAAATATGACTCGTGCTATTGTTTTCGCACTTTTATCGCGAACTGGTGCGATTATGACATATTTTGATAAGTCGCATATCATTGTAATGGCATATTTGTAACCATTTTTTGTCTCTGGTAGTGGACCAAGAGTATCGATTATGATCACTTCCATAGTTTTTTGTGGTGTTGGAACGAGTTTCATTGGTGCTTTGCATGAAGATTTTATTTTATTTAGCATGCAATTTTGACAATTTTTGACATATTTGGCAACGTCTTTTGCCATGTTTTTCCATTTATAATTGCCCTTTATTTTTGCTAGCAATTTCTTTTGACCCGAATGGCCTCCCCAGAGCGGATCATTGTGGAATGTTTTTAATATTTCAAGTTTTTCTTTTGCGTCAGTTACGATTTTTATTGGATTTGTCAAAGAGATTTTTACCTTATTCAGATATTTGTTGCATGCATCTTTGAATAAGTTTACGTCGACTTTATTGAATATTTCATCATTTAGAGGCAATTTATATGTAAATATTTTATTTTTGTCAGATACTTTTTCAATCTTTGAAAGCAATTCTTCCAGAATTGTTTCATTAACAAAATCAATTAAATGTGCTTCAAAGACTTTTTTGTTGTTGGAATATGCGCATAACATGTCGTTTGAAGTTTTTAATATTGGTATACCATTTTTTATCTCATTTATTATTTCCTCATGGATTTTTACCTCTGCGATATCGCTATTTTCATTATTTTCATAGATCGATCTCTTAATTTTTGTTTCTTTTTCTTTTTTCTCTCTTGACATTGATCTTGTTTGCATCGTCCTGACAGTTGCGGTTTCTTCTTCTTCAAAAACGTCTATTATGTCTTGGTGTGTTAGTCGTAAAATCTGGTCGTCTTTACGAAATAGTGGTAACATTGTTACGTCATTTTTGTATTTGTTTTTTATATTATTTATATTCATACGGCTTAGAGCGTCTGCTATGACATTTTCTCTACCCGGAATGTGTTCGATTGTGAAATTTTTGTCCGCCAATGAAAGTTTTATGCGGGCTAGTTTTCCCGTTGGGTTTTTCAATTTGTAGAGGCTGATCAATGGTTTGTGATCGCTTCTCACGACAAAATATTTGTCGAAAATGTAAGGTTCGAATGTCATGATAGCGAAATGTATGGCAAGTAGTTCTTTTTCCACTATGTCCTTATTCAGTTCGCCCTTTTCAAAACTTCGAGATGCGAAATGGATTGGTAAGTCTGAGCCATTGACATTTTGACTTAAAACCGCACCGCATCCTAACTGAGATGCGTCTACTGTTATAATGAATTCTTTTGAAAAATCCGGATATTAAAGTATTGGTGGGTTCATGATTTTTGACTTTATAGTTTCGAAGCTTTTTTGACATTCTTCTGTTCAAATAAATGGAGTTTTCTTTCCAGTCAGTCGATTTAGTGGTTTTGCTATTGTTGAAAAGTTTTTAATAAATTTTCTATAATAATTGGCGAATGCCGTGAATCTTTTCGTTTCATCTGAATTTTTCGGTGTTGGATATTTTCTAATTGAATCAATTTTGGAAGGGTCTGGTAAAATGCCATCTTGGGTGCACTTGTGGCCCAAGAATGTTACTTCCCTTCTAAAGAAATCAACTTTATCTGGGTTTAGTTTTAGGTTTTTCTCTCTGCAAATTTCAAAAACCCGTCGGATATTTTCCAAATGTTCGTTTTCGTTCCGGCCAATCACTATAATATCGTCCATATAAATAAAACATTTTTCTGGTCCTAATCCCGAGAAGGCTATTTGCATCATTCTACAGAATGCATTCGGAGCGATATTCAAACCGAAAGGCAAAACGCACCATTGATAGATGCCTTTGTTTGTTGTAAAAGCCGTGAGTTCTCGTGAGTCTTTGTCAAGTTTTATTTGGTGAAAACCGGAATAAAGGTCGTATATTGAAAAGTATTTTGCATTACCAAGGGAGTCAAGAATGTCATCGATTCTTGGCAAAGGAAATTTGTCAGGGATTAGTTTTGAATTTAATTGACGGTAGTCGATAGCCATTCTCCATTTCTGTTTCCCGTCGTTGCTTTTTTTTGGTACCAGTAGTATCGGACTGTTGTAACAGCTATGAGATGGTTCAATTAATTTGTTATCTATTAACTTCTGGACATGTTTGTCAATTTCTTCTTTTTGTGTCATTGGTATTCTGTAATTTCTTGTAAAAACTGGTGTATCATCTTTCAAACGTAGTTTTTGTGTATAAAAATTATTTGTAGTCAAAATATCATCTTCCAAAGCGAAAATGTCTGCATATTCAGTGCATAGTTTAATTAATTTTTTGTGTTGCATTTCTGGGATTTTATTTTGAAATATTTTATGTAGTTTTTCAATTCTACTTGTATTTTTCTCATCTGTTTTGAATGAAAATATGCTAAAATTCCTAATGCTTTCTATTTTGGTGATTTTATTTGAAACCACTGCTGTGTTTAGAGTAGTGTTTATTATTCGTATGATAGGTTTGTCGTTATGTGCTATTGTTGCTGCTGTAAAAATACCTGGTGAAATTTCTCGTTTGTCTATTAAACATGTTTCAGTGAAATTTGTGATATGGAAACAACGAAAAATTTCACTTCGAGCTGGTATTGCTATGCTATCTACATTTGGTCCATTTCCAATTGGTATCGCTATATCAAGGTTTTTATATCGAATGGTGAAAATCATATCATAATAATCAATTTTACAGAAGTGTCGTTGCATAAAATCTTTTCCGATGATACCTTCAGATGGTATTGGGAATGTGTCATCGACTATATGGAATTTATGGTTTATTGAGATATTATTATTAAAAATTAAAGAAGCTTTGCCTGTACCCAGAGTGTCAACTGATCCGTCGGTTACACCCAATATGTTAATAGTTTCGAAATTATTTATTTGTACACCCCCAGTTATGATTCCCTTTTTAATAATTGAAATGTCAGCTTGCGTGTCGACAAGGAATGTCAATGAATTATTGTTAAATTCTGTTTGAATTACAACAAATTCTTTTAAATTTAGATTCATGCTGAAAGCTTTTGCTTTTTGTAACATTTCATTTGTTATGGGGAGTGATTTTACGCCTCCCGAGTAGTCACTTGCGCATTGTTCTGGCCCCGCTCTTGTGTCGGGGCTGCATCGTTTTCCGATATTACACGAACATTATGATTATTTCGGTTGTTGTAATTTCGGTTTGTGTTGTTATAATTGTTTCCAAATCCTCTGCCGCGACCCCTGTAATTTCCACGGCCTCTGAAATTGCCGCGATTATTGTTGTATGTGTAACGGTTGTTATAATTTGTGTTGTTTGGGCGGAAATTTCTGAGATTATTTCGACCCCGATAATTATTTCTGCCCTGAAAATTGGAATTTCTTTAGAATGAAAGTATCTGAACTTCAGTGTTTTCCGTGTTCGATTCCGTTATGTATTTGGCTAAGACCTCTTTGGGTTCATCAAATTTTGTTGAAGCCAGTACAGATTTTACGAGTGGCGTTTTGGCCGAAAGACGACACATTTCCCCCGTCTTTTCAATAGTCATAGACTTAGCTAGAGCTGGTGGTATCCCCTCACTTATGTAAGACAAACGTAGTTTATTGGATAGTTCTTCAGCCTGCTCCGTAAATGATTTCATTGTGGTTTTATTGGCACGTAGTGCAAGGAGTCTACCCATTACCACTTTAGAATCATCAGCTTTAATTTTATTTCGTAGTAGCTCAATCACTGCTATGGCGTTAGCAGCATCGGCTGGCACAGCTTCTAAAGCTTTGCCCTTTAATTGTTTTCGTATGCATTTTACTAACATGGGCTGTTGAGCCGCATTCGAAGCTGAATTTGCGATTTCAATCGAGGTAATAAATGCGTCGAGATCTGTTGGCTCGCCGTCATAAGTGTTTTCAATGACGCGGCCCACATTAGCTATGAATTCGAAGTCTGCCATTGTGTTTTGATTTGTTTCTAAATTATTATTTTGTTGTATTTTTGTCTGAGTGACTGAAGTTGTGTCTTTTTCGTTTATCGTTTTATTTTGCTCTGTTAGTTCATCTTCTGTTTCAGATTCAGAGTCTTCTTCATATAGTTGTGAGATATCTTTCGATAAATTTGCTGCTGATTCTTCAGAAATCTTGGTTACTTTGTTTTTATCGATTTGTTCGAATGTGCCTGGTAATTCTATTGTTACATTGAGCACCGCTAATCTTGCAATTAATTTTGCATCGAAATGCTCCAATTTCTTTTTCTGTTTCATTAAAATTTTCAAAACTTTTAGCTATATATTGTTTGATTGCATTAAATGTGTCAATAAATGTGTCTATTGTTGTTTTTATCCACGTTGGGTCTTGTGGAAAAGGTCTTGTCTCATAATTCTTTATTTTCTTTGCAATTAAGTTGTAATTATTTTTGAGGCTGTCTTATTGTTTTTGGTTAAATGATGTCATTTATATATTAATTAATTTTCTTTTATTTTATTATAATTGTCATTTTTTTTGCTAACCCCTTGATTTTTATTGAATGTTTGTTTGTAAATAATTTTTAATATATTTCCCCTGTTATTATTTTATCATGTTGGTTAATTCATATAATTCAAAATTAAAATTAATTCGGCTAGATTATAAAGAAAACTGTGGTATTTGGCTTATAGTAAAAAAATATTTGATTTTATTTGCATCACTTGAGCAAGGCTTATTAATATAGTTTCATTCTTATTTACTACTCACTGATGTTGATCATATGTAATTCTTCCTTATGATTTTGCGCTCGTCACCGTTTGAGTGTGTTTCTCTCTTTCGTTTTATTTACTTGCTTCGCTGATGTCCATATATAACTTCTTCACTTGCGTTGTCGCCCATTTATTCCGTTTGAGTTAGTTTCTTTCCTTCGTTATTTTCTCTCCTTCGTATGTGAGCTGTTGTTTTTGTTTTTTTTGTTTTTCTCTTTTGATCGCTGTTATTATTTTTCATTTCACGTATAGTTCGTTATTAATTCACATTTGGATATTCGCGAATGTATGATTATGGATCACATTTCTTTTTTTTGCAAAGTTTTCAAATGTTCATTTGGAATTTACTTTTTCTCATGTTCAAATGGGAATGTAGAAATGTACTGTTTCTCACCAATTTCGCTTATTGGTCATATTTCGTTCTTGGCTGTTAGTTTTTACTTTGATTTGGTGCATTGGTCATATTTCTGTCTGGTTAAAATTGTATTTTATTTCACTCTTCATATTGTTTTGTGTAACTTTATATTTTCTTTCTCGTTTCACACTTGAATTTGTCGTTAATTATTTCTCTGAAAGTTCCGTCGCCTTTGAAATCTGTTGTGTTGGCGGTTTTTGTTGCACATTTCTGTTATTTGTTTTTAACGTATTCATAATTCTGTTGAATATATGAAACGCGAGCATGATTGCCTGCAACACGAGCAAATTTATATGTGTGAAGGCATTTTGTGAAGGCATTTTGATCGTTCTGTATTTTTTTTTAATTTGATTTAAATTTTGCACTTAGAAAAATAATGTCTTCAATTTATTCGTTAATTTCTTCTTTTATCATTTTTCCCGTTGTGCTTGTCATTTTTCTCACTATACAATGCATTCGCATTACGTCGTTTGAGATTTGGCTCAATAAACGCAATTTATTTTGTGTATCTTCAATTGTATTTTCACGCACTTTGCCCAAATCTGCGATTAATAAATCTAGGTGCCCGATTATTAGTATTGACACTTGTATTATTTCAGATGTTACATTTTCCATTTTGATATTTTTATTTTTTTTCTTATTTTTCATATGTTTAATATTTACTTTTATTTTCATTCTTCACTATTTATTCTGTTGTAATCGTTTTTTTGAGTTCTTTTCATGGAATTCTCATGGAATTGCTTCTACAACTTCATTTGCATTATTGTCTTGACGATTTTGAAGTTCTATTTCACTTTGATTTTTTGTGCATTTTTTAATTAACCACGTAACTATTCCTATCAACATTATTACAATTACAACGATTATTAGTCCTGTTTCCAATATATCTCCATTTTTTGCTTCTGTACGCATTATGTTTATGTCGTTTTTAACTGCATAGTCTTTGTTTTCTTTAAATAAATATGTCGAGATAGATGAACCGATGAATGTCGATACTGCGATTAGTGCCGCCGCACCACTAATTACCACTAATGCGCACATTTTTTGAATGATTTCAAACAGGACTTAATGAAATGTACACATTTATATTTATTATTTTTGTTAAATATATATTGTAATTTAACTTGGCACATATTTATATTTTCTCGATGTTATTTTTGCACAAAAATGCACTTAGCATTTTTCACATGCCGGACTCGCCATGTATAATACTTGTTCTTATTACTCACCATAATCAGCTTTATAGTATCTAATTAGGATTTAATGAAATGATACGAGTTATGTTTAGTGCGGGAGTAAACATGATAATGTCTTTATTCAAGTAACGGGCAACCATTATATAGGTCGCTGTTGTTGCGCATGCGGCAGGTGCTCGTCATGCGTTGCGTCGCTTACAACCATGACCTACCAAAATTCCTGTTCATTCCCTATAATAAATAAATCAATCATATTAATGCGAGCCATGGCCTCGACGAAAACCATGACCTACGACAATCGCGCAATTCTTTTTCGTCTTTTAATTTCAAAACAACGTTGAAATTTTGAATGAAATACGTGTCCAGCATATATGGTGTCACCATGGTAATTTTTTCATCAGAAGTGCTGGTTTGAATCTCAGCAACCACAAAAAAATTGCTCACCGCGTGAAATGTCAGAATAATTTCTTTGAGATCGTTTAAAGGAATGATTGCACCCAAATTGTCTTTCAGAACTAATTTTGGAAGTAATTCCTTATTTAATTTGGATTTCAAACTTCGATATCACTAAAAAATAAAATCAAATTGAATTGTTGCAATCAAAACCAAAAATACCGAGTCATATAACACTTTGAACTGTAATTTTCTCAAATTTTCTTGCTACATTTTCAATATCCAGTTCATTTTCATGAATTTGTGTATATTCTAGATCACTCTGATATTTCACACGAACCCAAATTGTTTGGCCAGTGCCCATTGTGAGATTTTCAATAAATAAAAACGAGATTATTTGTATTTTTGTTTGAAGTATTTCGTGTTTGCGTTGACAGCTCAATTGTGCACTGACATCTCGCCTATCTGACAACTCCCCATGTGAAAATAAAGTGATTGGCTAATTTGGGACATAGTTGGCTGACTATGATTGACTTTTTTCAGTGCAAAAAGTACTTGTTAATCGATTATAGTTGACTTCAGTTAACATGTAAGCAGTTAACTGCAATCGTCTTTAGTTGCCTAATTTGGGACAGTCGGCTAACTTTGATTGGTTTTCACACAAAACCAACATAGTCAGTCAGTCAGTCAGTCACTTAATTTTCACACGGGTCGTTTATATGTTTTCATGGTATTCCGGCAAAATGAAAAAATTTCACGGGTATTTCGTGAATTTCATATTTTACCAGTAATACCAA
Organism: Obolodiplosis robiniae; assembly: GCA_028476595.1. Taxonomy (NCBI): domain Eukaryota; kingdom Metazoa; phylum Arthropoda; class Insecta; order Diptera; family Cecidomyiidae; genus Obolodiplosis; species Obolodiplosis robiniae. The sequence goes on along the minus strand of CM052017.1, from coordinate 18,435,683 downwards.
CATAGAAACTTCAAAAAATGTTGACAGTGTTGCTAGCATAGCAATTTCCGCGAACCAGTGCTTGACATTGTGCATTATACACACAGAAATAAAGATCTTTTTTTCTTTTCAATTTTGAAGTTTTCCAAGGCGGTGCAGCGATTTGACTACGTTTACTGACTATGCTATGCAAACTACATAGCGTAGTCTATTACATGTACCATCGATTTTTTATGGCGTTTCACTGAGCTGAAGTTTTCAATCGAAATGTATTATGTAGTAATTATGGTAAGTTACACATACACATGCACTGATTCAACATGTTTTGATGTTCTGAACCACGTAAAGGCGATGTTATATCGGAAATTGTTTTCAAAACACTACTATCTGATTTCACCTTAATGACTTTACACGGGATTTTTTTCAAAAAATGTTTATTGAAAAAACCAACCTGAATGCATTCAGGTTCATTTCGAACTGTTCGTGTTCGTGTGTTCATTTGCCAAAAGACGAGCACGAACGCAAACGAACACATTTTCTTCAAGTCTGAACAGCTCTGTTTGTGGTACTGATATTGTGTTTGATTGTAATTGATACGTATTTGACCGTAGTCAATTTCCCGTGGGAAATATTTTTCTGTTATCCCCCATAGTTTAAATACATGGCTTTTTATATCGTTTTGTCATCACAACATTCTAATAAAAAGTCAAAGCTTTAGCTAATAAATTATTATTTTTCCTCTTTTATTAGATAGTAATAGCTTATAACTAATAAAATGATAATCAAAAATATCCTTTAACTTACAAAAACTTGCATCAGCTTTCACCAATTTTCAATGCATAAGTCTCCATACAAATAATTTGGAATTACATTAACAGTTTTTTAACGATTAGACTAAAAATGAGCTACGCGAAGACAACATCTGAATTATCTGAAAATAAATAGGGTACCAATCCCAATATAGACCAAGTTATCGTATGAACAATTTTTATTTTCATGGAAAACTCCTTCCGAGGGTTTTGATTTCTTTTGAACGATTCTAATACTTTTTGAAGTTACGCTCAAGTTGTGTATGCAGAAAAGTAATATTTATATTGAAAATCAATAAATCAACCGAGAAAGGTCTGAAATCGGTCATATTTGAGTGTTTGAGTGTTGCGTATCTATCATGAAATTAACGTAATAATGTTAAACTTAGCTTAAAAGTACACAGAAAAATAACATGTTGATGTGTATACCTACAAAATGTGCAAATGCATACTTACACATACATTTTGAGATTAACTTGCTACTCACTGGTCGAAAAGTCGAGGGAAAAATTCAATTTCGAACTATCCAGATTTTATCTCATTTTTCTGGTTGTTACTAAAAATACCCAATCTGAATCCGATAGTACAATCTCAGTTACAAAAATTGTATTTGACAGTTATATTGGTACACAGAGAAATATGACAGCAACAATTTAGTAGACAAATCATCTCGAGGTGCCTTTCAGATGAAGTATCCAAAAATTCCCCGAAAATCATCTTGTACGTGAACTGCTGAGTATAACACTCAAACTTTATGAAAGTTAAGATAAGTTGAAAGAGAAACATAAACAAAATCATTCAAAAAGGAAACATTAGCCCGTACAATTTTTATGGAAAATTTTGGATTTTTGACTTTTTTTTTCCTCTCTAACAACCGTTTAATGTTTATGTATTATTCTTGGCGGTTCATATAATTTTATTATATATTATATTTTATAAAAAGCAGAGCTGAAGAATATTCTCATAGAAGAGAATGCAAAAATTATAGTTCAAGCTGAATTTTGAAGATTTTTTAATGATAAAATCATCCAGTCTAAGTTTCGAGATGGTTTTTGTCTCCTAAATTATTTATTGAAGCCGTAATTCAGAGTGGGGATTAATTGTTCTTTGTATTAACTTCATCCATAGTAAAATAAGATTTATACCATGATGCGTACCACTTCACACTTTCATCAAGACACTCTTCTTCATTATACAACGGTTCATAGTCCATGTGTAGTTCGGCTCTTAGTCGGCTGTATTGTAATAATGAGCCAGCATATGCTGCCAGTGCTCTTGGTTGAAAAGAAAGCTTTGTACCAAAGATTGGATTCAAAATTGAAATCGTCATTTCAAGGAGTATTGCCAGCCAATAACTTATCAAGGACGGTATTGACCACGAAGTTGGACGTATATTGAAAACATCAGTACGGCGAGACAATCGTTGGCAAAAACGTGAAGTGTCCTCAATGGGTGTGTCGTCAGTTATGAATACCGGAAGCCCAGCTATGTTCTTCGGCTTGTTTTTCAATGTGTCTTTTGCACGAATGTGGGCCCAAGCAACATTCCCTATATTAATTTCAAAAGGATATGAAATACGTAGGATCAATGGAAGGTAAAATGTATGTTCTAACAACTTAACAGTCTTTGGAATCTTTATATATAAATAGTGCCAGCCTTCGTTGTAATTTGTGAAATATTCATTAATTTTAGACATGATCGTAAGAAAATGCGAAAGCTTTTTAAACATTTGGAATATCTTCACAAATATCATGTTGGGCCATTATAAACTATCACTCTGTATCAATTTATGAAAAATAAAATATTATCAACTAGTGTCAAGTTACATTTTGTTTAAGTTGGCATTTCTGAGATGATTTCTGAAAAAGACTCTTCAATATAATTCCAAGCAAATTTCATTAGAGTATTCCGAAGAAAGCAAGTTTTTTAAACAATTGTTTCTATTGGGAATATACAATAATTTTAATGGATTTTTCAAAGAAAAAATAGCTTCAATTCAATAACAAAATAAATTAATACATCATTCAAACTATTGATCATGTAGCCAATTTTTTTACTATCTTTTGGGCATGCGAAGGATTCCGCAGCTGAAGAACATTGATATTTATTGATACGTAGCTGACTACGGGAAATATGTTTCTATTTTTTTCAATAGTTTAAATCCATTGCCTTGTAATAAATAATATAACGCTGCAATACAAAAAATGCACACACGAACACGAACGAACGCGAAAATAATATTCACCTTTTTTTTTGTTCGCGAACAGCTCGTGAACGTTTGCGAACAAAATAAACGATGAATGTCGCATTCGCGCTCGCGTTCGTTCGTGTTCGTGCGTGCGTTTGTTCGTATTGCAGCATTATATTATTCATCATAAAGCAATGGATTTAAACTAGTATATATAGCCAGTGGCTATTACACAGTATAAAAACCTTTACTTTTTACAAGTAGCATTTCAACTTGTGGAGCCGCCCAATACTATTTTTACTTCTGCCTAGTAGAGTTAAGTACTACATCTACTTACTCACATAATATGTCAAAGTTGAGCTGCGCGCCAGTTGACGCGTTCATTATGTCAGATTGAAACGAAGCAAAAAAGTTGTTTACATCGAATCAATATAAATGTGCTGTGTAATATCAAGAAAATGAGCTCGCATAAAAGCTCGCATACAAATGTTGTTTATCTCACTAATAATTTAGGAATAGATATTTCAAAGAAATTATTTGATTTTAAATGAATTTCGTCATAAGTAGTTGGTGTACTTGACTATGCTTAAGGCTAGTAGAAAAAATACTGAGCGGCTCCACAAGTATCAACCGTACTTAAGAATAGTAGCAGATTTAATACTGTGTAGGCACAGTATTCGGCTTCTTAATTTTCGTTGCAAATGCCGAAGCCGCCATCAAGATTGTTAATGCGTCAGTGAGCCATCTTTCAGTAAGTGCATCTGTTTATACCCAAAATGCCCCTTCGGTCAATTTATCGGGGATGATAGCCTGGTAAGAGCTAAATACAAAAATTATTTGGTGGGACATTTATAAATAGGTGGGTGATGTTTGGTCAGGATGAAAAGATGCTAGACAACAGAGAAATAAAGTATTCTGGTCTAGGATTAAGAATATTGGCAATAGACACATTCTTGGAGCTGTATTGGACAGATGTAGTGATCGGTATGACGAATGGCAGGAATATTTTTACGAGTTGCTGAAGGTCAAAAATACTGATTTGGTGAATGAGAACGCTACTGAAATTGCAAATGATAATGTGAATGAGTAGAATTTGAGACAGCTAATAGAGAAATTCCTGGAAAAATATGTAACTGCAGTTTTATGTAATTCTGTTTCGTGGTTTCCCAGAAAGAATATGGCTGCAATCCCAGATCCAAGTTGTGGTCAGTCACTTGATCGAATATGATGTGAATGCTTATCTTCTTAACCCAATCAAAATTTTGTTCGCATACAGTAGAGCAGCAGCAAGAGTGGATGGATGTTTTTGTGGATGGTTTGAAGTAGCACTGTAATAGTCTACGACTTTATTTATACGTAGGGTGCACACAAACGAATGCGAATGGGCAACTCTCGTATTGCCAGACGCTAATCTGACATTTTCATCGTAAAGTTTGACATTTTATAAGTAAAACGTCTCCACAGTGTTTGGTGCTAAAGACGCAATTTGTCTTGTTTACAACAATCCGAAAATTTTTCCTCGGCCAAAAAATGGAATTAATTCGTGAAAATTTTCGTGCGTTCATTTTTTCGATTTTCAATTTGGATTATCTCAACAACAGAGCGCCGACAAACTTACTTCGATATTTGGCAATAAAATCCCACACCGTGCCACTGAATATCGGTGGTTCAATGAATTCAAGCGTGGCCGTCATCGCTCAAAGACGATGTTAAGGGAGGTCGTCCAAAATCGGTTGTTATTCAAAAAAACATCGTTGCTGTGCAGAAACTGATAATGCAAGATCGTCATGTGACTTATCGTGAAATTGCGGCATGCCTTGGCATTGGTGTGAAAAGCATACAAATTATTTTGCACGAAAAAAAAGGCGTAAGAAAAATTTGTTCACGATGGATCCCGCATAAATTGAAAGATCATGAAAAAAAGGCACGGGTCAAATAGTGCAATGAAATGCTCGATAAATTCAACCGAGTTACGTCAAATTCTGTGTACAACATCGTGACAGGTGATGAATCATGGATCTATGCATATGAGCCCGAAACTAAGCAACAGTCGACCGTATGGATGTTTCAATTTGAAGACAAACCAACAAAAGTAGTTCGAAATCGAAGCGTTGCCAAACAAATGGTCGCCTGTTTTTTTGGAAAAACTGGTCACAGTGGCATTAGAGCAGCGTAAAACGGTCAATTCTGAATGGTACACAACCATTTGTTTGCCAGAAGTATTTGGCAAATTAAGAAAAAACAACGCGAAGAGAAAAATTATCCTTCATCACGATAATGCGAGCTCTCACACATCGCATCAAATAAGCGACTATTTGAGTACTCAAAACATCGAATTGATGGGCCACCCGCCGTACAGTCCCGATTTGGCACCCAATGATTTCTATTTGTTCCCGAGCGTGAAGAAAAAACTGCGTGGTGTGCGATTTTTGACGCCCGAAGAAGCTGTTGATGCGTTCAAAACAAACGTTTTGGAGACACCCATTTCGGAGTGGCACAAATGCTTCTCTAATTGGTTTGAGCGAATGCATAAGTGTATCAATCATCTTGGAGAGTACTTTGAAAAACAATAAAAGAGTTTCAACCGAAAACGATTAGTGATTCGCATTCGTTTGTGTCAAAACAGCCACTTTGAGGGGTAAAGTAGCCGTTGGGGGCAATATTATCTCTGCACCCTCCAAGCCGCTGAATCAATTGATTTCATTTATTTATTTTTATATATTTATTTTTTTCACCGCCAAAAAAAAACTGGCTGAATGCTTTCTATAAAGTATTGAAATACTATTAAGATACTATGTAATTGATTATATTATTGACAGAATATAATGTGTATATAAACGGATAAGGGGGATTAGTTAAAAATGCAGTGTATTGATTAACATGCGTCTCCATGCCATTTGTACCGGCCGTATCTCAACCAATAGCCAAATCCATCGCCAAGCTGGTAGATAATGTACGTATTGCATTCAAAAACACAAATAATGTTGGCCGCCTGTTTTCCAAATTGAAAGACAAACAGCCAATTGCCGACTCCACTAATGTTGTATATAGAGTCAATTGCAACAACTGCCAAAAATGTTACATTGGAACGACTGGACAGAAATTGGTCAAAAGGATGAAACAGCATGAAGCGGACACGAAACATCATCGAACTGGAAAAAGTGCATTGGCTTATCACGCAGTTAACAATGATCATAGCTTCAATTTTAATGAAGTACAGATATTGGAACGGGCAGATAGATATAGAAAAAGAATGCTTCTCGAGGAACTTCGTATAAAATCATGCACAAATTGTGTAAACATTAAAAGTGTCGAATCTAGAAACGTCAGTGATATTTATACGAACTTATTTAAAAAATTTGAAAAGAGATAATTTTGTATTGGGAAAACTTCCATTTGTATCAATCCCATTTTGTTTATTAGAGTTAAGTACTATGAACTTAATTACGCGATTTAAATTACGACAGATTCGTTCAGTTCACTTGTTTATCTGTGACAAAGAGCTATATTCGGTAAACTTTACAACCATGCAACTAAGCACATGAACTGGACAACCATTTAATTATCACTCGATGTGACAGTTCAACACTCGTTCAACCTGGATTTATCTTTACCTAACGCTGCACTAAGAAATTAATTGCTTCTCACGATCCAATTATGCCATCTATTTGATGTTTTTGCAAAAAAATATTACTTTAGATGCATTTAATTGGGATACATTCATCTGACAGCATCGATACTATGTCAAAAGTAGGGAATTCTACTATTAACTAGATCGTGGTAATTCACTGATTGACTATATAAATTTGTCTCCCACAGGCCTTGAGAAAGAATCCAATCTAGATTCGAAACGTCGGCATCTCTTTGAAATAAAGTATTGACCAGAAACATAGACCGAAAAAAAGGGGTTTTATTCTATCTAATCAACATCGATCGGTCGGTAGAACAAAGAATTTTTTTTTTGTTTTTTCTTGCACAATTTTTTTTTTTGATTTTTCACATTTTGTTTTTTTTATGGTTATGTTATGTGAATGATTATTATATGAAGTTTGAAAGAAAAAAGATATTGTAAAAATAAAAAATTAATTCTTTAAAGGTTAAGATTAATGCTTAAGGTTGGTTTTACTTAAAGTGTTTTGATAAAAAGAAACTTCTATTTTGATATAATTGAAAATGGAATATATTTAATTATTTAGTTTTGATTATAAGTAAAAAATTAAAATTCAGATGAAAATAAAATGAAAAAGAAATTGAATTTTAAAAGATTTCTTATATGTAAAACTTGACTGTTCTATTTTTATGGACCTTTATGGTCTTTTTGTTTTCGTATATAGCTATTATATTTTCGTTATCTATCTCTGTCACTATGTATGGTACCTTGTAAACTGGTTTCAATTTGTGTCCTGAGTCGTCTCTAACTTTAATTGTGTCTCCTATCGTTAGGTTTATTTCGTTAACTTTTTCGTCATAATGGAGTTTCATGTTTTGTTTGTATTTTTCTAAAATTTCTTAAGCTTTCAATTGTGTCTTTTGAAGTCTCAGTTTCAACTCGCTAATATAATTTTCGATATTGTAAGTCGGTTCGATTGTGTCAAATTTATCTGTTGGTAAATTTGCTTGCCTTGCGAAAACCATTTCGAAAGGTGTATATTTATGTTTCAAGGATGAATTCGGAGTAGTATTATAACAAAATTGGAAATATTCTGGGTATATATCCCATTCATCCATGTTTTTGCATGCGTTCAAGAATCTGTGATTACGTTCAACTGTGCCAACCGTTTGGTGATGGTACGGAGTTGAGAAATCGTGTTTGAATTCTAGTAATTTTGACAGTTCTGAGAAAACTTGATTTTTATATTCCGCCCCGAGGTCGGTTCTGATATTTCTCATGACACCAAATGTTAAAATGAAATTTTCAACAATTGCTCGCGCTATTGTTCGAGCTTCTCTATTTGGTACCGGTAATATCGTGAGGTGTTTTGTTAAATCACACATCAGGGTGATAGCGTATTGATTACCATATATTGATTTTGTGAGAGGATCAATAGTGTCCATAATGACCACGTCAAATGCCCGCTGTTGTGTAGGCGTTATTTTCATCGGCTCTTTCGTATGTTTGTTAATTTTTGTTATTCGGACATGTTTTGACAAATCTGGCTATGTCCTTAGACATTCCCTTCCAGAAGTATTTTGAGCGAATTTTCGCAAATAAACGGTTTCTTCCGCAGTGTCCGCCAACAATTTTATCAGAATGATATCTATTTATTATTTCCGCTTTTTTCTCTTCATTATAAATGTGAATCACTGGATTTCTTAAAATGATCGTGCACGAATTTAATATATTTTGCCCCATACTCTTGAAGTCTTCAATTCCACAAAGTGTAAAAATTGGACTGTTCAACGGTAAGTAAAATGTGTCAATACCCGTTTCCAATGCTTTCAATTGCAATGATGCGAATAGTTTCTCTAGTGAAATTCGATTCGATGAAATCATGGTAGACAAATCTAATTTAAATAATATTTTCTTATTGATGCGCGCTTCTAGGGCTTGGCTTTTCATGAGAATTTTCGGTATTTTGCGGTTTGAATAAAAATTGTTGTCTTCATACACACTAAGTTGTTCTATCATTTCTTCTTTTTCTTTTTCAACTTTATGATTTTTCTGAGCCATTTGTTTTTTAGTCATTGAACGTGTGATAACATTGATGTGGGCTATATTTTGATGACCAGAGCTAGGATAGTTATGCATTTGCATGTTGCATGCATGTTTGCATATTTTGCTATCTTAATTTTTTAGAGCATATTTCGGCTTAAAATGCATGTTCATGCATATTTTCATTATTTTTGTAAATTAAATCAATAATCAAGCTGTAGCATTTGATTTTCTTGATAAATGGTATCGTACTATGAATTGACGTAGTTGTAAATAGACAGAGATAAATACTTTATACAGAGCAAACGAAGATAAATACTTTTAACAATAAACGATGGAGGCATTTCATTTCATTTGTTTTCATTATATTTGTTATTGTTGAACTGTGTGCGTCTTTTAATTTCAACGTGTATTGTAATATATTTTTAACAGTGCTGTTGTCCCTCGTAGAACAGAGCGGCAACATTTGTGTATTGATGCGTTGAGAAATACATACAATACTTTTCGTCGGCGCAAAATGTAAACAATAACCGTTAGATTTTATCCAAAGTAACCATTGCATTTATATAGTCTGGACAGCTATGAAATTGAACAGTCATTTGTTGCCTTTTGTTTGATCGAGGTATTGAAAATTTGACGACGCGCAAAATGCCAAAAGTTGGGAAAGTATCGCAAAGTGATTTTGTATTGCGAATGACAACACAATTTCCCAAAGTATTCAAAGCTGACCGATCAATTTTGTATTGTATGTTTTGTGAATGTGTGGTTCAAGGTCAAAAAGTGTTTCTAGTCAAACAGAACATAGATTCAGCGAAACACAAAACAGCCGAGGAGAAGAAAAAACGAGATTCCTCGCGTGGATTTAATCAAACTTTATTGACGGACTACCAACTAAAACGTGGACAAAAGTTGTTGGGATTCAATATGGATTTGTGTAAGACCTTACTCGAAGCCAACATACCATTATACAAAGTGAATCATCCGAGTATGGTAAAATTTATTGAGAAGTACACTCAACATTCAGCTCCAGATCAAAGTACATTACGTCGCAATTATGTGCCTCACTTATACGAAAAAATCGGCTCGGCGATTGCTTTTTAAAGATACAAATCCAGGTATGCAACCCGTAATTACTAGATGGGGAGCCTGGCTATAAGCCTGCGAATACTATGCCGACAATGACGCTGTAAAATTTGTAGTCGACAGTTTGAATGAATACGATGCAGAAAGCATTGCAAGATCAAAAAAAATCTTTGCGTCGACAAATATTCTTCAGCAGCTAGCATTTATCAAAGCAAATTTTTCTTACATTGTCGAAGGAATTAAGATATTGGAATCAAAAGGACTTGAACTGAAAACATGCTTGGACGTGATTGAAAATGTTCGCCAACATTAAGGACAATCAACTACAATAAATATTCAGAAATATTCGATCGGGTCCCAGCTCGCAATGTTGGCTACGACACACATTTTATACGGAAATGCACAAAATGATGATGAAAATGAATACGTTGCAGCATTGTCGCCATCAGAAATTGCGATGTGGATGTAGAGCGTTATTTCTCTACTTACAAGTCCGTTTTAACTGAAAAACGGCGATCTTTTACGTTTGAACATTTCAAACAACATCTTATTTTTGCCTCTAACATAGATTGTTGTTCAAATAAAAAAGATTCGAATATTCTTTTTGTATAGATTTTTATTTTTGCATTTGATTTATTTTGCATGTTTCGGCATTTTTTGGTTTTTTTTTTTTGCATATATGGGCGTTTTTATTTGCATGTTTTGAGCATATTTCGAAGTTTTTTCATGCATAATTGCATGCATATCTTACTCTTTTTTGGTGCATAACTATCCTAGCTCTGTTGATGACAGTCTTTAAGTTCATTGATTGATATTCGACTCAAAGCGTCGGCCACAACGTTATTTTTACCCCTTATGTACTCAATATTAAATTTGTACTCTTCGAGTTCTAGACGAATTCTTAGTGGTCTTTGAGATGGGTTTTTGAGGTTAAATAAATATACGAGTGGTTTATGGTCGGTACGTACGAGAAAATTTGTACCATAATCGTATGGTTTGAAGTATATTATCGCATAATAAACTGCAAGTAATTCCAATTCTATGATTGGTTTATTGCGTTCTGAGCTATTGAAGGAACGGGAAGCAAAACTGATGGGGTTTTCAGTACCGTCGTCTTGTAATTGGCCTAGTACTGCCCCACAGCCCTTCATACAAGCGTCTACCATGAGAATAAATTCCTTATTGAAGTCTGGATATGCCAAGATAGTTGGGTTTGTTAGAGCAGTTTTGATGGCCGTGAAGGCCCTTTTGCTTTCTTCACCCCATCTGTATATTGTCGATTTTTTAGTTAAGTGGTTGAGCTAAAATTGCGAAGTTTTTTATGAACTTGCGATAATAATTGGCAAATGCGACAAACCGTTTGACAGAATCCTTGTCATGTGGTTCTGGGTAGTCGTGTATTGCTTTTAATTTTTCGCTATCTGGGAGGATTCCGTTTTCTGTGCTCGAAGGTTATTTCGAATACTGCTCGAAGGTTTTTCATGCGATGCGATTCGGAGCAACCGATCACTATTAAATCATCGATATATAGAAAAGCAGTTCCAGCGGGTATACCGCTGAACGTTATATCCATCATTCTGGAAAATGAATTTGGACTTACATTTAAACCAAATGGTACAACCCTCCATCGGAAGCTACCTGCGTGAGTGGAAAATCTTGTTATGTGTCTCGATTCTTCCGAAATTGGAATTTGGTGGAATCCCGAAAAAAGATCTATTACACTAAACTGTTTTGCTCTCCCAAGACTGTCGAGGATATCTTCAATTCTTGGCAGCGGATATTTATCTGCCACCAATTTTTTATTAACTAGTCTGTAATCGATACGAAGTCTCATCTTTTTCTTGTTTCCGACTCCTTTTTTGGCACTAACAGTATCGGACCATTGTACTCCGCGGTACTGGGTTCAATTAGATCGTTTTGTTTTAGTTTTTCGATTTGTCTGTTTATCTCTCCTCTCTGGCTAAATGGCATTCTGTAGTTTTTAACGTATACAGGGTCATTGTCTTTCAAACGGAACTTTTGTAATTATATACAAATTATTTTGCGTGATTTTATCATCTTCCAGAGCAAAAATATCATGAAATTCTTTGCATAGTGGTAAAACTTTGTTTCGATAGTGTTCAGGTGTCTTTTTCGATATTTTGTTGATTAAGGTTTGTGTACGTTTTTTATTTTTTGTGATTTCGTCAATTGTATGGATGTCATAATTTTCCAGACTTTCGGACTTGATTTCGTTCAATTGAAGAATTTGCACCTTTGATGTTGTGTTTATTGTTCTTACCATTGGATTTTGTGTGTCCACAAGTGTCCTTGCGATCATCACTCCGTCCGCAATTGACTGAGAGTCTACTAGACGTGTGCTCTCCGAATGTGTTTTCAATCTCATTTGTCTTATAACTTCACATCGAGAAGGTAACACGATTGTGTCTTGATCTGGGCAGCCTTGAATTGGTATCTCGATCCGATCACCTTCATGATTAAATGTAAGAAACATGGTGTCATAACTGATGTTACATCGATAGTGTTTGAGAAAATCTTTGCCGATTATTCCGTCAGCTCCCATATTGAAGTTATTTGGGACTATGTGGAATTTTTGTGGTATCGTTGGACCGTTGTGAAAAATGTTTACGTCGACGGTGCCCAACGATTCGATATTTCCATTGGTTACACCAGTAATATCAATAATTTCTCCATCATTTATTTCGTCAAGATCGGTAATACATTCTTCTTTCAAAATTGAAATATCGGCTTCTGTGTCGATAAGGTACACATTTTCTCCCTCGGTTATGTTTGTGTCTAGTAAAATAAAGTCGGAAAAGTAGGGATTTATGGCGTATATTCGGTTTTCTAGTTTTGATTGGCGTCCCCCAGGGTGCTCTGAGGCGCCGTTGTGTTTTCCGCTCGCCGTAAATTTGATTATTGTTGTTGTTGTTATTGTTGTTATTGTTATTACGATTGTTATTTTGGTTGTTATTACCATTATTGTTTCGATTTCCGTGATTGTTGTTGTTTCTTTGATTGTAATTACGTCCATTCCCATTACGGTTGTATCCGTTGCCACGGTTGTTGTTGTTATGGTTGTTGCCATTATATTGGCGCCCATTTCGGTTGTTGTTGCGGTAATTTCCACTATGGTTGTTGTTGCTGCGATTCTGATACTTTCTGAAGGAAAGTACCTGTGCTTCTTTTTTCGATTTGTTTGTTTGAATTATGAATTCTGCAACAACAGCGCTGGGTGTTGCGTACGTTTTCGATTCTAGAATTGATCTTACTTCCCCCTAATTTGAGTTTGCGCGACATAGATCAATGGTATTTTCGATTGTCATTTCGTCCGCTTGGCCCTCTGGTATGTGTTCATTTACTAATGCTCGTCTGAATTCGTCGGCCAGTTCATCAACTTTTTTTGCAAAATCTTGAAGATTGTTTCGATCGGCTCGAAGAGCCAATATTTTTCCTTCTACTACTTTTGAACTCTCTATTTTCATTTTTGCTTTCAATGCGTTTGTAATTGCTGCGACCGTTTGTGGGTTTCTTGGGACTATATCTGCTGCATGACCCTCTAACTTCGTCTTAATGAATTTTATTAGGCATGTTTTTAACTCATCACTGTTTTCTGTCATTTCTTCCAATAAATCGATCGATTTCAAAACTGGTTCTAGCCCCTTTGGATCTCCTGAATAGGCCCGTCTGATATTTGTCGAGGCAAGTTTTATAAATTCAACTTTTGACAATGCCATATTTGCTTCGTTTTGTTCCACTGGCGGTATAAAATTATTTATATTTTCAGGCGGTGGAGTTGAGTTATCTTCGTTTCCTCCGTTATTATTTGAGTTTTCGTTTTGATTATTGTTTGCTTGGTTATTATTTGTATTATTCTGATTATTTTCGGTCGTGTTTGATGACTGATTATTATTTGTAGTTACTTGTGAGCCTGTTCCCGTATTGTTGTTCTGTCCAATTGGTACAATTCGTGTAAATATTTTTTGTGCTTATACCACTGCTAGATGCAGTTGGTGTTGTGCTCTTTGGAATGGCTCCCGTCTGAGGTCCACTAGCCTTGTTTTGAGTGATTTTGGTATCTCCAGAATCAATAAAATCGATTGACCTATTTAAATCGTCTTCTTGTGTTACCCTTGCTTGTCTTGATGATCTAACCAAATCTGCTTTAACTATATCGTATGGGTTTGATGTCCAATTGTATTCTAATAATAAAATGTTAAATGCTCGTTTTGTCGTTGCTACTAGTCCTGTTATGCGCTTTTCAAATGACTTGACCAGTTCTTCGTTATCCTGTATGCCTTTGTACGTATTTCTCAAATAATTTACGATGTAGTTGTGTTTTATGATTATTTGTTTCTTATAGCCCTCATGAAGTTCGTCATTTTTTGTTAATGGTCTTGAATTATCGTATGGTTGTATTTTCTTGAATTCTTTTGTGTAAGTGTCTGACAATGTTCTATATTCGTCGTTGTCATATTTAAATTCTGTTGTCGTCATTACCAGAGCTAGGATAGTTATGCACCAAAAAAGAGTATATGCATGCAATTATGCATGAAAAAACTTCGAAATATGCTCAAAACATGCAAATAAAAACGCCCATATATGCAAAAAAAAACCAAAAAATGCCGAAACATGCAAAATAAATCAAATGCAAAAATAAAAATCTATACAAAAAGAATATTCGAATCTTTTTTATTTGAACAACAATCTATGTTAGAGGCAAAAATAAGATGTTGTTTGAAATGTTCAAACGTAAAAGATCGCCGTTTTTCAGTTAAAACGGACTTGTAAGTAGAGAAATAACGCTCTACATCCACATCGCAATTTCTGATGGTGACAATGCTGCAACGTATTCATTTTCATCATCATTTTGTGCATTTCCGTATAAAATGTGTGTCGTAGCCAACATTGCGAGCTGGGACCCGATCGAATATTTCTGAATATTTATTGTAGTTGATTGTCCTTAATGTTGGCGAACATTTTCAATCACGTCCAAGCATGTTTTCAGTTCAAGTCCTTTTGATTCCAATATCTTAATTCCTTCGACAATGTAAGAAAAATTTGCTTTGATAAATGCTAGCTGCTGAAGAATATTTGTCGACGCAAAGATTTTTTTTGATCTTGCAATGCTTTCTGCATCGTATTCATTCAAACTGTCGACTACAAATTTTACAGCGTCATTGTCGGCATAGTATTCGCAGGCTTATAGCCAGGCTAGTAATAACGGGTTGCATACCTGGATTTGTATCTTTAAAAAGCAATCGCCGAGCCGATTTTTTCGTATAAGTGAGGCACATAATTGCGACGTAATGTACCTTGATCTGGAGCTGAATGTTGAGTGTACTTCTCAATAAATTTTACCATACTCGGATGATTCACTTTGTATAATGGTATGTTGGCTTCGAGTAAGGTCTTACACAAATCCATATTGAATCCCAACAACTTTTGTCCACGTTTTAGTTGGTAGTCCGTCAATAAAGTTTGATTAAATCCACGCGAGGAATCTCGCTTTTTCTTCTCCTCGGCTGTTTTGTGTTTCGCTGAATCTATGTTCTGTTTGACTAGAAACACTTTTTGACCTTGAACCACACATTCACAAAACATACAATACAAAATTGATCGGTCAGCTTTGAATACTTTGGGAAATTGTGTTGTCATTCGCAATACAAAATCACTTTGCGATACTTTCCCAACTTTTGGCATTTTGCGCGTCGTCAAATTTTCAATACCTCGATCAAACAAAAGGCAACAAATGACTGTTCAATTTCATAGCTGTCCAGACTATATAAATGCAATGGTTACTTTGGATAAAATCTAACGGTTATTGTTTACATTTTGCGCCGACGAAAAGTATTGTATGTATTTCTCAACGCATCAATACACAAATGTTGCCGCTCTGTTCTACGAGGGACAACAGCACTGTTAAAAATATATTACAATACACGTTGAAATTAAAAGACGCACACAGTTCAACAATAACAAATATAATGAAAACAAATGAAATGAAATGCCTCCATCGTTTATTGTTAAAAGTATTTATCTTCGTTTGCTCTGTATAAAGTATTTATCTCTGTCTATTTACAACTACGTCAATTCATAGTACGATACATTTATCAAGAAAACCAAATGCTACAGCTTGATTATTGATTTAATTTACAAAAATAATGAAAATATGCATGAACATGCATTTTAAGCCGAAATATGCTCTAAAAAATTAAGATAGCAAAATATGCAAACATGCATGCAACATGCAAATGCATAACTATCCTAGCTCTGGTCATTACCATTAAAAACTTTCAATTAAATTTTCATCAAATTTCTTCGAAAATATTGCTAAAAACCAGTGCAAACTTCAAAATTGTCTCAAAATATTAAAAGAAATAATTGCAAAATATTAAAAAAATATTAAAATTCTTTCAAAATATGTTTAAAAATAAATTTAAACTTCATCAAAAATTGTTAAAATATTATGAAAAAAAAATCGAATCAAAAATATTTTTTTTTCATTTTTGTCTTAAAAGTTCAATAAATGTTTTCAAATTTGACTTTATATTCGATTATTTGTTTTTTCAATGAATAGTTTTCATGAAATTGGTTCTTAAAAAATAAAATTAAAAATTTCACTCGAAAATATCGAAAATATTCATCATTTTTAAAAGATTTTAACCTATTTCTAATTGTTCAAATGATTTGTTATTTAAAATAATGACCAACTGTACTTGAGCAATTCTTTTGGCTAAATTTTCAAAAAAAGGAATGATCTGTATTGAGAATTGAATTATTCATTTAAAAACGCCCAACTGTAGTATGTTTTTATTTATTAAAATAGTGTCCATCTGTAGTATTTACGTATGTCCGTTGTCGATGCGTCGCTCCTTGCAACTCGTTCATGTACTCATGCGCTCGTTACTATCGTCCAATGCATTCATATACTCATGCGCTTGCTACTATTGCTCAATGCATTCATGCTTGTATGTATTCGGTTCTCTTCTTTTATGGATCGTGTGTGTATTCGTTATTGCTTACTTATTATGTATCTTCTGTTTGTTTCACACTTTTTATATACACCGATATGTATATGGCATGCGTTTGTGTATTGAATGTGCACTAGCTTTATGTATTGTCTTTTTTATGTACTTATTTAATGTTCGTGTGTTATTTGTAATTGCCATGTGCGTTTTATATTTCACAAAATAGTTAAAGTCAGCAATGTTACACTTTGAATTCTTCACAATTTTACCTCAAAAGTACCGTTAATGTTCTGTTGTTCAGAATTAGAAACATATTCCGTCTGTTTCACTGATTTTTTTTGTCTTTTATTTAAACATTGATTATGGTATTTGTTGCTGCTGGGATTTGACTCAGAGAAATCACATCATTTTTGTTGCTTTTCTTTTGCTTTTTGCATCGAATGTATGTGTAAAATGTAACTCCAATTATTGTAGATAAAGCTAATAAGGCAACTAACACTGCGATTATTATTTCTAAGATGCTAATGTTGTACATTTCTGAGCTCATCACGCGAATTTCGGCTTTAACCTCATTGATGTTAGAATCATTCTTATCTTCACTAAACCACCAGTTTGAAATACTTGTACCAATAAATGCACCGGCAACAGTTGCTCCAGCCATAATGCCTGCAAAGATTAAAGCCATGTCTTTTTTTTCCACTTTTTGCTTGATTGTCTACTTTGTAATGTGTATGCACTTTGGATTTTTTTTCACTTTTCTCAATTTTCGATGGTTTTTTCACTTATTTTTTTTGAATATTTATTTCGTTTTCTAGGGATTGCAATGAATTTTTATGCCGGACTCGCCATATTGAAATACTATTAAGATACTATGTAATTGATTATATTATTGAGAGAATATTATGTGTACATAAACGGATAAGGGGGATGAGTTAAAAATGCAGTGTAGTGTGGTTAGGCGTAAAGTACAGACTGATTTATTGTTCTCCTATGTTAATTAGTGCATGCGCTTGCGCTTGGCGCTACGCAAAGCGTTGCGTACCGTCACAATAGTATTTACCATTTCTTATGTGTTGAATAGGGTATCATCTAGTTTGAACAATTTTTCTTTAAAAATATTGCGATTTGCAGAATTATTAAATACATCTTTGACTAGGTTTGCATATTTACACATCATAGTAATTGGTACATTTGGCATTCTACACACACATAAATACAACGATAAAATGCCATTGTTTTGCACCAATACGGTGCAAAATATCGGACACACCGATATGGAATAAAACTACATTGATTTATTCCGGTTCGGTGCAAACGTCAACACTTTAGCAAAATTTGAGCTATGACAGGCGCGAATGCATTAAGTTTGACATTACACCATACTGGAATAATCTTGCATTGATTTATTCCAGTTCGGTTTAAACGTCAAACTTGCTTTCGGTACAAAAGTGTTGACGTTTGCACCGAACCGGAACAAATCAATGTAGTTTTATTCCATATCGGTGTGTCCGATATTTTGCACCGTATTGGTGCAAAACAATGGCATTTTATTGTTGTATTTATGTGTGTGTACTTAAATTGCTGTCTGAAATCTTAAACAGTTCAGGATTTCTAAAATTGCGGGTGTTCTGGTTAATTGTGATCAAATTTCTGACATATGGACAATGTATCTTATCATTCAACAAATCGTACAAAAATAATATTGCATAATTTATTCTCCGACGAGCAAGTTTAATCATATTTAATTTTTTCAATCGCTCATCATAAGATGAGATTTGATAGTTATTATTCTCATTCGGGTATTCTCTAATCGCATACATTGTGAATTGTCGTAGAACTCTTTCAATCGTTTTTGATCGTGTGGGTGGTATCGTTAGCCATAATGAGCTGCAGTAGTCGAGTTTTGATTGAACAAACGCGGAGTAGATTGCTTTGAGCGTTGTTTGGTTATTTATTTCGTGACAAAAACGTTTGACGAAGCCTAAGGCAGCATTTGATTTTTAAATGATCAAGTCAGTGTGAGTTCTAAGGTTCAGCTTGCTGTCAATTATGACACCCAGGTCACGTTTTTCACTTGAATTTGAGGATTGGTGGTCACCATAACAGTAGGTTGGTTGGGGTACTAAAATTCAGCAAACATTGAAGCCTGTTCGATCGTAAGTGTTGAAGAACGCGATGCATAGTTCAGTAATTTTGGCAATGAATCATTGTTACGTTTAGAGTTGACGAACTTCCAAAACGATGATGGGTTAGATTTGAGCGATGACTCCAAATTCCTTCGATAACGTTGAAACGATGACGAGTTTAATGCATCAAATTGAGCAAAGATAAAGTTGTATTGCGTTTTGTCACCTGTGGCAATAGATCGTTTCCATTCTTTGTTCCTTTTGTTTTTCAACGATTGAAGCTTTGCGTAAATCAAATTGACATTGGTAATTGAACAGGAGCGGTGGGTGGCTGGAATCAATCTTTGAAAGCGGTCTAGACTTTACCACTCCTACATTTAAAAACTCGCTGGTAAATGCCAAATCAAGCAATCTATCCAAGTCATTGGCGATATCATTGACCTGATTGTATCCTAAGCTGAGAATTTCGTTCAAAAATTCAGCAGCAAATGGCGGTGAAACGTTGGTTGGAAGCATGACATTGATGTCATCATCGAAGTTCTCATGTGGTAGAACCCAATCTACATGGGGAATGTTGAAATCACCTAATACGAAAATACTGTCAGATGGGTTAAGATGGATCGATTTGATGGCATTTAGATGCTTCAGATACAAATCCCTTGGTGATGAAGGTGGTATGTATGCCACGTAAATGAACAATCTTGAGCGAGAATTGCTGCTCACTTTTACACAAGTGTACTCCGTGTCATTTGAATCATCAAGCGTGATAGCAATAGCTGTGAGGGTGTTATGTACAGCTATAAGCGTACCCATAATAGTGGCTGATCCAGTTTTCTCACGATCTGTGCGATGCACGATATAATGACGAGTTTAGCCATGTCTCAGTCAAGGCAATGATGGAGTAACCAAACGATGACGAATTGGCAAAGAATTCCATTTGTTTTGTTCGAAGTCCACGGGAATTTTGATAATAGATATCGATCAGGCTTGGTGAACTTACTTGGAAATTGTTCACATTTACGTGATTTGGGGGTTTGTTGGTTTGATGAATGGTGGTTGGCTGGTTAACGGAAGGATTTGGTCGGGTGAATTTCGTTATTAATTGCTGGTGGTGGCGGGTTGTTGGGCAGGATCTGTATCCATGGATTCGGGTTGGTTGATCGTTGTTGTTGTCTCGTTTTTTTCTATCGGTTTGGATTGTTTGCTCGGTTGTGATGACATATCATTGGCTGACTCTTTGCTCAAAAAATCCCCAAAAGTCGATTTTGGACGGTCCTGTTTGATGAATTCACGAATCATCGATCCACTTGGCCAGAAATCAACATCCATTAAACGTTCAAATTTGTCACCCATAACGTCAATTTTAAAAGAAACGAATGACAGAGTACTCATATCCTGTTCTTTTTTAACGAGCACCGTGCATTTGAAGTCAACGTTTGGTTCGAGTTTGGCATTTTCGGCAATAAAATCGGTGACTGTGTCTAAAGTTACTGACTTTTCAATGCGTGAAACATGAATTGCACGGTCAAATTTCGGTTTAATTGGCTTCGGTGGTGGGGCAGGTGCAACTTTCAAGCTAATTGCGGCGGAACGGGTACCCATTTTGGGTGGTGGCAAATTTAACTTTGGGGGGGCTGGTGAAATGTACGGTTGGAGGCGACGTTTGGCAGTAGTAAGGCGGCGATTTTCATTTTGTCGTTGGCGAATTATATTAGCCAATGACGGTGTCTGTGGCAGATTCAAATTTGATATTGGCGTTTTCAACGGATTATTGGGCATATTTGACGATTTAATCGCTTTTATTTCAGTGTTAGTTGATGATGTATGCGATTTAATTTCAACGATGTCCATATTTTGCGTTTGAATCATTGACTGTACCTTATTTACTGCTGCTTTAATCATGGTCGATTCTTTCTTCAATTCAGAATTGCCGACTGGGTTCGGTATCGTTGGTGTTGACTGGGGAACGCTGTTCAATTTGCTGACATTTATGCTATCCGTCATTGAATTCGCAGCGTCATCCAAAAATACAGCATCGCACATTGGACATGTGAAACAGAGTGAATTTGGATCCAATGCAATGAATGAATTTGACATCAATTTCACTTTCACGAAACTATTGCCACATTTTTCGAATCCATAACACAATAAAAAACAAGTTTTCTAAGATTTTACACAGTTGATGTTTGGTCCACTAACACTTTTCGGCGGGCACTCTTGTCTATTGCAAATGTGATTGTCTGCACTCATTGTAGTGAAGCCGACAACAGCAACAAAATGACTCACAAAAATGCACTAAATTACAAGCTAAATGTCAATGCCGGAGAAATATAGCAGTGAATTTCGGTTTTATAGCACTTTGTGATATTCACAAATTTTTAGTAATTAAAACGGTGATATATATATTTTAATTCAGTTGAAAATTACACCGCTAAGGCAAAGTGTAAACTAACATGAATATGACAGTTAATTTCTTTGTTGCAGTGTTTGTATTTAATTATATTTGAATGCGAACACATTCGTCGATGCGTTATTTGGACAGTCATTAATTTACAATGATCAAACCATTACTGATCCGACTAACCAGCCGTAGTGTACATGCAAATTAATCGGCATTTTTGTTTGCAAGCACATACATATCAGTATGCCGTTAATGCATCGAGCATAGGTTCCGCATTGACTATGCCCAACGTCACCGGTCCGTGTTAAATCGATGCATTAATCAAGGTTAACGATGATGTGATGATGCAACATCACAACAATAACTGTTGCTGTATTGTCTTAAAGAATTAAAAAATTCGTTAGTATTCGATTCGTACGACACGCTTTGTTTGTGTGGGAAGCGTTAGGCTCGCTTTTTGTCATGTGCATAGCAAAGTATATTTGCCGGAATATTTGGTAATTGCATCAACATGGACCTGTCAATGTTACTTAGTGGTTTTTGTCTGTGGCTTCGCAATGTATGATGGCATTACGATCCGGAAACGTAGTGGCACTCGACTACTGAACTTAAAACAACTCAATGTAAAGACATATGAAGATGGATTTTCTGGCGGATTTCAATGAATAATTTAGGGAAGTGCCTAGCGAAGTTATCAAAAACACATGTTCGTGTCTCCACTCCAAAACTATCTGAAAAGTTCCCAAAGATTTTAGACTGTTAAAGTAAAAAAAATTCAATAGGGGAAACAAATTGTCAAATCTCAAAAAGAAATCTCTCTCTTGCAAAAAGTAATTGTCATGGAAGGTTTTGCTATTCTTTTCTCATTTTTATAATCGGCGAATCGCTACATATGTTCACTCATTGTTGTTGTTGGAGTTCTTCAATTAATCAATACTTTGGGGAATGCGTTACTGTTCGGCCAATTTATAGAGAATACGTGAGAGTCATAGCTTCATCAACTCAAGCAATAAATGAAATAATATTTTGTCGCGGTTTAATTTATTTAAAAATCCGTACTTCTGCGAATTATTGGTTAAAAATACAACGCGTTTTTCGAGTGAAATAGCTGATTCGGCTTGTTCATTTTTTGAGGTTAGGCGTGATGATTTTCGTGTTGTGAAATACAGCTATTTTTCGAATTCATTCGTTATTTTAATTAATTTTCATTGTTTTAACGTTTATTCAAATTTCGAGAATGTAGTTTTACAGTGTAATTTTGTTATTTTAAATCGCTTTCGTAATACACACATATCAATTGACATAGTGTTTTGCGCCGGACTGATACGAGCTCTTCTAGTGAAAATGTGTGCGAGAATGTAGATATTTCTGGATATGAATGTGATTGCAATGATACGGTCTCGCCGGTTTTGCTGGATGGCACCAGCACTATTGGTGGCTCAGATGGGAATTCTGGCAATGTTGCAGTTAGCAATTTTGTGCGAATCTCTTATCAAACCTTCGTTTCTTTATCTGATTGCATGCTTAATATGAATTCAATCATCAGCCGTGGAAACATAACAATCAATGTTGACGTTCCGCGTTATTACAATGTAAATAGTGTTAATGATTGCCATCATGAAACGAATTCGATGAGCATTCTCAATGGCTTCTTGAACGACTTCAATCTCTGTCATGCAAATGTTCATTCTCGAAGCGAATCATCTCGATTTATTGACTACGCAATTGAATGCCAATCTTAGTGTTATCGGACTAAGTGAAACGTTTTTGCGTCCTACTAATACGAATAAGTCATTCAAATTTGATGGTAACAAAATTTATCCCGCTGATAGAAAGGGTAAACGTGGTGACCGTAATAAAGTGGGTGGTGTCGCGATGTATATTTTAAATCAATTGAAAGTCATAGTCAATTTAAATTCGCATAAAGATAATCGTAACATTGATAATGTT
Source organism: Obolodiplosis robiniae (assembly GCA_028476595.1). NCBI lineage: Eukaryota > Metazoa > Arthropoda > Insecta > Diptera > Cecidomyiidae > Obolodiplosis > Obolodiplosis robiniae. The sequence goes on along the minus strand of CM052017.1, from coordinate 18,412,523 downwards.
GATTTCTTATTCCTAGAAATGTTCACTCGTAATACTTAATTAGTTGTTGGCGTCGGCTATCGCGCACCACGTTGCGACGTCAGCAGTACGTGAAATTTTTTGGACTTAATAATTCAACCATGGATCACGAGCAAAACGTAATCATTGTTGGTGACTTTAATATCAACATGTTAAATAAAAAAAACATCAATATACGATATATTAAATAACAATTTTAATTTAAATCTCAAATTCGCGAATGATGAGTGTTCTACCCACCGCTGGCCGGGGAAGGAATCATCTCAAATCGATCTAGTATTCACAAATAATCTCGCGCGAGTTAACAAATTTTATAATTTCCTCCCGCGTATTTCCTTTCATGATTTTATTTTGTGCTCGTTTAATTCAAAATCGATAAAATTAAGAAAGTGGTCATAAGTGGCAGAAATTTAAACAGAATTGATGTTGAAGAGTTAATTCATGAACTCAATCAATTGGAATGTCAAAATGTTGATATGATGGTCGGTACACTAAATGACAATTTATCGTGATTAATCAATCGATTTGCACCACTCAAATCGCGTCGTGTACCTCACAGTCCCAAGCATTGGTTCAATGGTGATATTGACAAGGCTCTGGATGAAAGAATGTTTGCCTACGACATTTGTCAAAGGCTTGATGTTAATAATGATGCTCTTGATAAGGAGAGAAAAGATCTGCTTACACAGAAATTAATAAATGTTGCTTGAATTACCACACAGAGTTTGACTTAAATTTTGGTTTTAATATCAATTCACCAGCATTGAACCACCAGTTTGAACTATCAGATGGTGCAGAAACTAAGTTTGGTAAAATTAAGCCAAACTGCTGGTGAATTTATGTTCGAACCAACATTTATGTCAAAGTCCGTGTGGAAAAACAAGCAAAATTTACCAACAATCTTTTATTTACCAACGCATGACTCGAAATCACCAATTTTTATTTCTCTGTGTAGAGTCAAATCACAATGCCTTTGATTTGACTCTACACAGAGAAATAAAAATCTCTGATAAACAAGAGCAAAAAAGATATTCTTGTCAAGGAACTGGGTGCAGCCAAAACTGTTCGCAGTAAGTGGAATGTAATCAAGTCCCTTGGTGTTACCAAAGATAATTCCAATGATGACTCGGAAATTCCAAATAACTTCGATTTAAATGATTTCAATAACAATTCGCGTCAATTCACAAATCTAACGGGGGTGATTTTAATAATTTATCATTGCCGACTAATAATAATTTCAATTTCTCTTTTCGTGAAGTTGATGAGGTTTTTATTCTTAACGCGTTTTCTAAAGTCAAAAGTAAGGCAATTGGTAAAGACGAGATACCACTGGAATTTTTGAAAATTGTTATGCCGTCAATTGTATCCTCAATTAAATTCATTTTTAACTTTTGTATTCGCAACGGTGTGTATCCTGCTGATTGGAATAAAATTATTATTCGGCCTCTTAATAAAGTCACAAACCCCCAAATCGTTTCTGAATTCCGACCAATCAGTATAATTTCCGTCTTACCGAAAATATTCGCGATTTTGCTCAATGAACAAGTCATCCACTATTTGGAATCTAATCATTTAATTCATGATCGTCAGTCTGGATTTCGCAAGAATCACAGCTGCTCAACTGCGCTATTGAACATATCAGAGAGTATCAGATCGTCTATCAAGTATCAATCGTAAAAAGGTTGTCATTTATATCTCTTTGGACATCAAAAGTGCTTTTTTAATCAAATCAATTTATAGTAATATCTCAGCAAAAAATTAATATCGGTAGTACTGAATCGGATGGTGTTGAAATTGATAATGGTGTCTTTCAGGGATCTAACTTGAAATTGATAATGGGGTGATTTCAGGGCCAAACTATTTCATCAATTTATTTCAACGATACTCTCAATGTACCCGAACACATGACTGGTCACTTATTTGCAGATGATTTTCAGGTTCATCTCGAGGCAGATTTCAATCAAATTAACGAAGGAATAAGTAAAGTTAATTTTGATTTAAATAAAACTAATGATTTCGTTTTGCGCCGTGATAAAGCCAAATCCAAGGCTATGATTGCGTGATGTTGCTTGTGAGCTCATGGATCCCATTTAAGGCTATGGTGATGTTACCTCTTATGTTTGGGGAGCCCATGGGAGAATCGTATTCGCATAGCTGATAACGATAAAGTCCGTTATATTTTTGGCTTGAAAGGCAAAGCTTCATTCAGCTACTTTGATTTTTTTAAGCAACTGAAAACGCGCTCTCCTGCTTACTTAAATGATATGTTCGTGTTTAATGAAGGTTCAACTCGCGCAAATGGTCAATTGCTGGTTTTGGTCAAACCTCGCTCTGAGTTCGACAAACGTGCATTTGGTTTTGCGACAATCAACTTTTCTTATACAATTCCAGTCGACATAAAGCAATGTAACACTATCGATTCATTTGAATTTCAGCTCAAAATATGGTTGCGCAACAACCAGCAATAATTTTCGTTTCTATCAATTCGTTGCTTAGTTGATGAATTTGTGCTCTTGCCAACGTTTCTCCATCACCATCATCATTCACTTTTAAGGTTATTTAAGTTTTTCCCCTGAATCTCCTGGGTCAATTCCATGGTTTCCCGGATTCAATTTGGTGTCTATAGTCACTCGTAGATATCCCCCATCCCTGTAATTGTCTTTGTTTAGGTCGTTCCATGGGCGGAATTCATACCGTATTGGGCACTTTGCCAGCATAAATGAGTTACTGCATAGCTCTAGTACGTATTGGTATAAATTTAGGATTCGTAATAAATAAATAAATAAATTTTTACAGTGAAAATTACTTTGGCAATTACTTTTCATTGCAGAAGTACTTCTTTGCATACAAAATGACAAAAGTAATTGCAAAATGAAAAGTAGTTGCAAGAAAAATAGTAATTTCCATAGTAATTTGTTCTGAAAATATAATTGTGAAAGTAATTAGTGACAATTACTTTATCAGGGTAATTTACCCCGTGATTGAAAGTCACAAATGTATAAATTCTGAAGCATTTTCCATTGAAAAGTCTTTTTTCAAAGAGCAAATATTAAAAAAATTTGCATGTTATCAGTCTTCGTGAGCATCAGTCTACGTAAAAGATATTTTTCTTCATATGTTGCTTTTTTGCTCCACTTACCAACATAAGTCATTTGATGTTTTCCACCTGCACCCAAGACTTTTGGGATGATGCCACCTGTCTTTTTAGTACATTTGGCCAATGTGGGGAAAAAGTATGGATCTTCTTCACCATATAGTACCGTCGGACGAATTGCAGTTGTTATGAGTTCACCTGTAGTGATCGGAAAAATATTAAAGCAAATTTATTTACCATATCGGCATGCATTCCATAGATAGGATAAAAAAGCATAAAATTAGCATGCACAATATTTTTGGTTGTCGCCAAAGCTTTTCATCGTGTTTTTTTATTTCTATTACTATAAATACAGGGTGGGCCAAAAAGGGGACCATCTAACGTTTGCATTTTGAACTACTGCCTATTTAGAGAATGGTAGCTCAAATGTCATTCAATTTGTGTTCATAATTTTGTTAAAAGTTTGACATTTACGAAATTGGCTATACGCTTGAACAAAATTGGGAAATATTGAAAACTTTCTTCAAAAAAAATATATGAAAAATCGTCTTTTCGGATGAAGCCCATTTTCACCTCGGAGGCTATGTCAATAAGCAAAATTGTCGCATCTGGGGGTCGGAAAATCCATACGTCACCATTGAGAAGCCAATGCACCCACACAGAGTTACGGTTTGGTGTGGGTTTTGGTCCGGCGGCATCATTGGGCCATTTTACTTCGAAAATGAGCAAGGAGCCGCCATTACAATCAATGGTGAGCGTTACCGTGCCAAAAAGTCAATTGGCCGCCTCGGAGCTGCGATTTGAGCCCGTTGGACTATTTTTTGTGGGGAGCTGTTAAGGACAAGTGTTACGCTAATCATCCAGAGACGATTGATACCTTGAAACATTAATGAAATTCGAGCTGAAACAATCGAAAAATTGCTTGAAAATTGGGTTGACCGAATGGCGTACTGTAAAGCCAGTCGTGGCAGTCATATGAACGATATCGTTTTTCATGTAACATGTGTTGTAAATAACAAAGTTCAAGCTTTCCAATAAAAAAAAAAGTTTGGAAGAATAACCATTAGTATTTTTTTTATAGCCGATTCAAAATGCAAATTTTATATGGCCCACCCTGTAGAAATTGAAGCATATTGGGGTGAGGGCAATGCACTGGCTCTTTATGATGTTTTATTAATAACAGAGAATAATCGGTTTTTTAAAACAAAATTTTGAGCGAACAGAAAAAAAATGGTGTCGCACAGGGATCAAAACTGGCACCACTACTGTTTATAATTAACATGAATCACAATTTTGATTAATAACAACTATATGCTGATGAGTCACTTTATATTACAAAGCCAATGATATTAATTAATTTCACAGAATGATGAAACAGGAACTAATAATGCAGTTCGTAAATAATACCAATAAATACTAAGTAGTAATATGACATCTTATTATAATTAGACTACAGTGTTATAAGATGACTAGTAAACAAAGCTACAAGCATTTTATTAGTCAGATTTGCGTAGTGGATGGATATGCCCATTTTTCTGTTTTTAGGTGGAGGCTTCAAGTAAGCAGACGGTAAGATATAATGGGCGCCTCCACATAACGATAAAAGAAATTAAGACTTCTCCATCCATTTAGGAAATTTAAGTGATAAGATGCTGTAGCATAGATACTATAGTATCTATTGTTACTAGTCATTTTATTAGCGCCAGAAAGTAATAAGTAATAATATGGTCTGAAGTTATTAGTTAAATGAGATAATACCAGGTGCTTGCATTTGAAAACGCTATTTTTGTGCTAAAAAAACACGTTTAATTTAGTATGATGGCAAAACATATTTTATTCAAAGTATTGTCCATTCGAATCCGCACATTTTTGCCATCTTTCGGACAATTTATGAATACCGCGCCAATAAAACTGTTCGTCTTTTGACGCAAACCAGTCATCGAGCCATTTTCTCACATTTTCGAAAGGAGTGAAGTGCTGCTCCGACAGTGCGTGACCCATCGAAGCGAACAAGTAGTAATCTGACGGTGCCAAGTCTGGTGAGTAGGCCGCATGCGGTAGCACTTCCCAACTAAGCGCCTCAATCGTTTCCTTGACCAGTCTTGCAGTGTGTGATGGAGCATTGTCGTGCAAGAGAATCACTTTGTGTTGCCTTTTTCATTATTATTCCGGCCGTTTTTGAAACAATGCGCGGTTAAAATCGATCATTTGCTGACGGTAGCGATCAGTATTAACCGTTTCACCAGGTTTTAACAGCTCAAAATAGATGACACCCTTCTGATCCCACCAAACACACAGCATTGTCTTCCATCCGAACCGATTTGGCCGGATTTGGCCTTGCGGTCGATGTCGCTGGTTCGCCTGGTGTTACCCATGATCTCTTGCGCTTAGGATTCTCGAAATATATCCATTTTTCATCGCCAGTCACAATCCGATGCAGAAACGACTCCCCTTTGTACCTTGCGAGCACTTGCGAGCACTTGCGAGCAGCAATTCACTGTTTTTCGGTTTTCCTACTGCCTTTCATTCAGTTCATGTGGCACCCATTTTTCGACCTTCTGGATTATTCCCATTACTTTCGAACGTCTGGAAATAGTTGCTGAGTCCACATTCAATTGTTCTGCGAGTTGTTGTTGCGTCTGAGCATCGTCCTTATCCAGCAATGCCTGCAATGCAGTGTCTTCAAACTTCCTCGGCGGTCTACCAGGTTCTTCATTTCTCAGGTCAAAATTGCCATTTTTGAATCGTCTTAATGACGGCCACGCTTGAATTCATTGAACCACCGATATTCAGTGGCACGGTGTGGGGTTTTATTGCCAAATATCGAAGCAAGTTTGTCGGCGCACTGTTGTTGAGATAATCCAAATTGAAAATCGTAAAAAATGAAAGCACGAAAATTTTCACGAGTTGATTCCATTTTTTGGCCGAGGAAAAAATTTCGGATTGTTGTAAACAAGACAAATTCCGTCTTTAGCACCAAACACTGTGGAGACGTTTTACTTATAAAATGTCAAACTTTACGATGAAAATGTCAGATTAGCGTCTGGCAATACGAGTGTTGCCCATTCGCATTCGTTTGTGTGCACCCCACGTATTGACCGCTATCGGTTTCATATGCAAGTATCTCGTATAATAAATACTTCATTATTTCAAGAGATGCTGTGCTGTTTTTGACCGATTTTTGGGTACACAGGTCAAAAAGCGCCAAAAATAGACAATTTTTTGAGATTTTTGGACATCAGGATCGAGGGCTAAGGCTTGTGTCTAGTGGTTACAAAAGTATCATAAGCAAAAACAGCCATTTTTCTACAACTAAAAAAAGGTTATTAAACTTCCCCGCAAAACCAGGCACGAAAATCGACATTTTCGGAGCAAAAAAAAATATTTGCTGTTCACACATCAACGAAATGACATATACTGAAATTTACAGCCTAATGACAGACAAAAAAAATAAAATGGCCGCAGTGTGCTCCGATGCACATAACGCTAATTACGCAATCTGTTATCTGAATCGATAGTTGAATAAATGCATTCAAAAATCTACCATTGCTTCTTAACATATAAAAAGTGTGTAATATTTTTAGAGACATGCCAAAAAATCATATCAGAAGAGGTAATGTGATTTTTAAATTTAATTTCTTATAGTTTGAAAATTAGTTATTAGTTCAAGATCAATCAAGGAAAAAGAACAAAATATAACGGCATTTGCTGATCCTTTCATATATGCATATAAGTATATAGGAGTTTATTATCGGGAGTTCATTTTCAACAAACATTTACCGAAAATAATGAATGAATAATATGAACAAATAATTCATCCATTCATTCATTCATTATTCAGTATTTATAGACCGAATTGTGTACCGTTAGGTGTGTTCAGTCTTTTTTCGTATTCCATGAATACCACCAGCATCAGAACTATTATTCGAATACATTGGTGAGAGACTTGCAGGGCACGACTGCACCGCATTCGAATGCTCGAGCCCATGAATGGCTACTACCTTTTTTGCGGTGGTGTATTGAATATTGGAAATACCCAATAACACAACCTTAGCGTTAAGGTATTCAATTTACGTGTGTCTGTGTGTTTCTGTGCTAACTCAAAATCCTCTTTGTGCACACACACGGGACCGACGGCTTAAAGTGTCCTCCGAAACACTCCGTGAGTCGAACATCACTGCTTTATGTGTTAGTTTGTCTCCCATCAATATATAACTGTTATTAGCAATGATGAAATTGTTAGAAAATCAAACGGCCGCTAGTGAGACTTGAACCCACGTCCCCATGCTTGCAAAGCCGGCACGCTAACCACTACTCTACAGCTGGGTTTGAACAAACAAGTTTGCAAAAATTTCATACCTATACCATTTGCTAGATTAGTTCCGTTTGCGCCTAATACCATTTTTTCTGCTCGATATTTGGTGACCGAGTATCCTGGTATAAGTATTTCCATATCTGAGGTAACTGCCTTCACTTTACTCTCTGTTTGATTCACAACTACTGCAAAGGGTGCCAATCCCAAATACGATGTCAATGTAACAGATGCGCTACTTGTATAAATTAACCTTGGCACATTGTATTTGATGCACAGGCTAATAATGTTTTTTGTTCCTTAATAAAAAAATGAAAAATGAAATAAATATTCCATGTGTTGTGTGGTTTCCTTTGTTTTCTTCTTTCTGAAATTATTTCGATTCTCTTGATATGTCTCAAGCATCTTGAAATCAGTCAACAATTTTATTCATTATGAGCTTCATTAAACTTGACTGGGTGACTATGATTATTATACCCCTATCCACAACATATTGATTTAATACTTATAAATTAATTATTGCAGTGTAACATCTCTCGCAAAGAAATATCATTAAAATATCGATTTTGAGCAAAAACTTAACACATCTGTTCGATGTTCCAATAATTTTACTTCAAGAAATTTTACTGTGGTGTTCCACTTAAAAAAATTATTTTGATTCACTCTGAATTCACTCTCTATGTTTCACTCAAAAAGAATTGCGAGAAAAGTAACACTTCAAATAGTAGTAACTTCAATAAATATTAACCTACCGTTCACGTTGACTCGCTCGAGTTCATCCATGTTGGGTGGAAATTGAAAATTGATGAAGGCCGCACAGTGAAACACGGTATTTACATTATTGAAAGCCTCTGCAATCGCGTCTGAGTCACGAATATCAGCCACAATGGAAGTGATGGATTTGGTTTCAGCGTTCTCTTTAAGTAAAAAAAATTGCAATGAACAATTATCAGCAATATTATGTATACAACTTGGACTACGCTCAAGAACAACGCCATCTACAATCGTTTGAAGTTTTTTCGTGCTTCCATTAAGGCTGTTCACGAATTTCTTCAGGTGAGAAAAGCTCTGTTCATGGAACTGATGTTCGTGAACGTTCGCGAACGTTTGTGGTAGATTACCAGGTGTACACATATCAAAACGCCCTATGTGTTCCAATAGCTAAATCTAAACATATATGTACTAGCAAACCGTACTAAATGTTTTTTTTTTATTCTTTTGACATCTGTCAACAATAACCAACTCACAAAATTTCAAGTTCCATACAACAACGAATTTTTTCCCTGCGCTAAAAATGTCGCAAATCGTGTTTTCAAACGATGAAATGCGGGCATCGCTGAAGTTTTGCTTTCTTTTGAAGAAAACAGCTGCAGAAACGCATCGAATGCATGTAGAGGCGTACGGTGAGCATGCTTTTTGTGAAACACAGTGCAAAGTGTGGTTTCGAAAGTTTAAAAGTGCTGATTTCTATTTGAGAAACGAAGAGCGTTGAAGACCACCAAAAAAGTTTGAAGACGCCGAATTGCAAGCATTATTGGACGAAGATGATGGTCAAACGGAAGAACAACTTGCAGAACAATTAAATGTGTCCCAAGCAACCGTTTCCAGACGTTTAAAAGCCATGGGAATTATCCAAAAGTTGGGAAGATGGGTGCCACATGAACTGACTGAAAGACAGCAAGAAAACCGAAAAGCCACTTGTGAAATGCTGCTCGCCAGGTACAAAAAAAAGTCATTCTTGCATCGAATCGTGACTGGCAATGAAAAATGGATTTATTCCAAGAATCCTAAGCGAAAAAAATCGTATGTTCGCCGCGGTCAACCAGCCAAATCGACTGCAAGGCCAGATCGCTTCGGAAAGAAGACATTGCTCTGTGTTTTCTGGGATCAGCGTGGTATCATATGGTATGACCTGCTCAAACCTGGTGAAACAATTAATGGTCAAGGCTACTAACAATAATTGACCGATTTGAACCGAGCTATTCGTCCAAAACGCCCGGAATATTAGCTTCGCTATGACAAAATAATTTTGTTAGATGACAACGCACCGCCGCATCGAACAAGGGACAATAAAAATCTGGTAGAATCGTTCAGCTGGGAACCCTTACCCCACCCGCCGTACTCACCAGTCCTGGCGCCTTCCGATTATCATTTGTTTTCATCGATGGGCCACGCACTTTTCGAGCAGCGCTTCAATTTTTCTGAAGAAGTGAAAAAATGGCTCGATGAATGGATCAAAGAAAAAGACGAACAATTTCTTTGGCGAGGCATCCACAAATTGTATGAGAGCTGGGAAAAATGTGTAGCTAGCAATGGCGATTACTTTGAAGAATAAATCTGTAACCATATTTTCCACAATAAACGTGTACTTTCATGAGAAAAAAGGCGTTTTGATATGTATACACCTGGTAAAGTATTTACGTTGGATTTTTCCAGGGGTTCCTTTTCTTGCACACAGATCGACCTCACTTATATGAATCAATTGGGATGGTTGGTAAAATTTTGCTTGTCGAAACATCAACCTAGAGAACATTGATCTCAATCCCAACCTTTTTGTTTGACATTTTATTTTTTGATGAAAACTTCAAGATTGAAACTAAAAAAAGATCTTTAATTCTGTGTCTTTAATGCACAGTGAAATTTCTATGCTAAGGCGTACGCGTATTCGCATAAAACAACTACTAGGGTGATTGATAGATCAAGTCTTCCGTATGCATGAGCATTGTGCACCACATCCAGCTCAGCCATATTTCATATTCTAATCGGCATATTTTGTCAATGTTCCATTCCATTGGACAGGAAAATATCCTCCAAACTGTTCGTGTTCGTTCGTGAAACGCACACACGAACACGAACGAACGCGATCACAACATTCACCTTTTTTTCGCTCGTGAAAGTTCACGAACTATTCGTGAACCGACTTATTCCATACTTTACTTTTGAAAAGATTATACAATCAAACATTCCAAACGCTTGACAGTTGCTGGCTGTAATGTCAAAATTTAACTACGTATTGTATCACCGCAGGAGAATGAACGAGATACCTGTGTGCCTGCGCCAACTAACGTATCTCGCAACACGCGTGCGGCACTCAATTGGACATATTGAATAGCATCTACCGAATAGCAAATCCTATAGCAGTAGTATAATGATTTGACTGATAAAAACCAATACTACAGGGTCTACCAATAAGATGTTTGTTTTTGTATATTAAATGAAACACACATTTTATATGAAAATGGTGTGGATTTTTATTGATATGTAAAGTAGAAGGTCTGCCATTTATGAATGAAAAATAATATCCTTCAAATTTCCACCACGAGTACGCTTACAGACATCGATTCTTTCGTCAAAATTTTCAATGGCCGGCTTCAATTCTTGCACCAACTGAACCTTATAAGGCTTTAGAGCCAAATCCTTGCGCAAAATTCGCCATGTGGTCATTGTGGATAGACACAAATGCTGAGAACTTCGTGGAATCTACAAATTTGGATCTTCTTCAACACTTTCACTCACCGCCGCGATATTTTCAGGTGAACGACCCAAAATATCGCGAATTTTACGAAATGTGGTTTTCCATGATTTCAATACGATTCTCTATTGAAATTGAAGACATTTTCACAAATGGCAAAGCTTCTGCTGTACATATGTCAAAAAACTAAATGTTAGAACTGTCAAAATATCCGAACATGTCCCTATTGAAAAACAAACATCTTATTGGTAAACCCTGTACTTTAAATCTGAACATTATTCCTGTGTGTACTATTTAAATTTTGAGTTTTGGTGATATTGTTCAATTGAACAATTGATATATTGAGAAATTATAAAATAATTTGAACGATGTCAGAACAAGATAAATATCGAATCGTATCGGATGGAGCGGAGCGTTGAGTCGGTTTATCTTTAGATTTTTATGAGTTAAATGAATTTTGTTACGAAAAGGGTGGTTTTTTAAAAATAGTTTTCTACAGTATGGAAAAGAGTGGATTAAGAATCATTTTTGTATGGTTTAATGTTTTTACTTTTTGATAAATAACTGAATTTCCCTCAAAATGAGCTATGACTTGTTTATCAGGTGTATATATGAGACTTTCGGCTATTAGCCGCTAGGTGTTACTAGTTAAAATTTATAACCAATCCAAAGGTCTAACGTGATTTATTTGTAATCTGTCAACAAGATTCAACTCATAGTTTGTAAAATTTCATACAACAACGTTTTTTTTTTAATTTATTTTTTTATTTATTTATTTTTCACCGCCAAAAAAAAACTGGCTAAATGCCTTATATATAACATTTACAACCTCTTACGTGTTGAACAGGATATCATCCAGCTTGAACAACCTTTCCTTAAAAATATTGCGATTTGCAGAATTATTAAATACATCCTTGACTAGGTTTGCATATTCACACATCATAGTAATTGGTACATTTGGCTTTCTACTTAAATTGCTGTCTGAAATCTTAAACAGTTTAGCATTTCTAAAATTGCGGGTGTTCTGGTTTATTGTGATTAAATTTCTGACATATGGACAATGTACCCTATCATTTAACAAATCGTACAAAAATAATATTGCATAATTTATTATCCTACGAGCAAGTTTAATCATATTTAATTTTTTCAATCGTTCATCATAAGATGACATTTGACAAAAACGTTTGACGAAGCCTAAGGCAGCATTTGATTTTGAAATGATCAAATCAGTGTGAGTTCTAAGGTTCAGCTTGCTGTCAATTATGACACCCAGGTCACGTTGTTCACTTGAATTTGAGAATTTGTGGTCGCCATAAAAGTAGGTTGGTTGGGGTGCTACTCTACCTCGATGGAGTGACAGTACCGAGCATTTGTTAACGTTTAGGTGCAAGTCGTTTGAGTCGCACCAATTTCGAAGACAATTTATTGACGATTGCAGTTCCATTGAATCATTTTGGCTATTTATTGATTTGGCTATTCTAATGTCATCGGCAAACATTGAAATGAATACCTCATTTGTGATCGAGGATGGTAGATCATTGATGAAAAGCAGGAACAAAGTGGGGCCAATGTGACTTCCTTGAGGTACTCCGGAATTGATTGTAAAATCCGAGGACTCATGATCTCCAAGTTTGACATATTGTTGACGATTCGACAGGTATGATTCAAGCCATTTGACAATATTGGCTGGGATCGGAAATGCTGTTAATTTTCGAAGTAGAATGTCATGATTAACTTTGTCAAAAGCCTTTCTGAAGTCGAGATAGATGACATCAACTTGCCCAGCTGCATTTAGACCATTAAACGAGTAATGAAGGAACTCCATTAAATTCGTTGTTGTTGAGCGGTTTTTCATAAAGCCATGTTGGTGTGGTGAAATACTTGGTGAGACGTAGTTGATCAGATGAAAATTGACGCAGTGCTCAAAAAACTTTGCAATCGTTGGCAATTTGGCTATGCCTCTGTAGTTTGAGACATTTGATTTGGCACCACTTTTGAAGATCGGGGTGACGGAGTATCTTTTCCAAACATCAGGAAAATTTGCTGTCTCGAGAGATTCGTTGAAAATGAGCGAAAGTGGCTCAAACAATATGGATGCACAATTTTTCAACACCAGTGGGTGGATACCATCTGGCCCCGCACTTGTGTTCGTCTTAATTTTCATCAACTGGTCGAAGACGAAAAACTCGTTGAGGGAAAATATCTCATTATTGACAAAATTAGTTTGCTGAGCTGATAATGTTGTTGTAGTTGAGCGTGCTGAAAAATTGTCATTGAAAAATTCAGCAAACATTGAAGCCTGTTCGATCGTAAGTGTTGAAGAACGCGATGCATAGTGCAGTAATTTTGGCAATGAATCATTGTTACGTTTAGAGTTGACGAACTTCCAAAACGATGATGGGTTAGATTTGAGCGATGACTCCAAATTCCTTCGATAACTTTGATACGATGACGAGTTTAATGCATCAAATTGAACAAAGATAAAGTTGTATTGCGTTTTGTCACCTGTGGCAATAGATCGTTTCCATTCTTTGTTCCTTTTATTTTTCAACGATTGAAGCTCTTTGTTCCACCATGGATTCTTGTAGCGCTTAGCAGTATACAATGGTGTATATAATGAGGTCCCCTCATTGATTACTTCATGCAAAGTTTGCACTTTTTGGTCCAACGATTTCCCAATAAATCTATCGACAATTCTTGAATGATTGAAGAAATTGCACATTCCGATGTAATCGGCACGGTTGAAATTTGGGCGATGAGCGGTTGACATTGTTTTGCGAAGATCAAGTTGACATTGGTAATTGAACAGGAGCTGTGGGTGGCTGGAATCAATCTTTGACAGCGGTCTGGGCTTTGCCACTTCTACATTTAAAAACTCGCTGGTAAATGCCAAATCAAGCAATCTATCCAAGTTATTGGCGATATCATTGACCTGATTGTATCCTAAGCTGAGAATTTCGTTCAAAAATTCAGCAGCAAATGGCGGTGAAACGTTGGTTGGAAGCATGACATTGATGTCATCATCGAAGTTCTCATGTGGTAGAACCCAATCTACATGGGGAATGTTGAAATGACCTAATACGAAAATGCTGTCAGATGGGTTAAGATGGATCGATTTGATGGCATTTAGATGCTTCAGATACAATTCCCTTGGTGATGAAGGTGGTATGTACGCTACGTAAATGAACAAACTTGAGCGAGAATTGATGCTCACTTTTACACAAGTGTACTCGGTGTCATTTGAATCATTAAGCGTGATAGCAATAGCTGTGAGGGTGTTACGTACAGCTATAAGCGTACCGCCGCCCATAACAGTGGCTGATTCAGTTTTCTCACGATCTGTGCGATACACGATATACGTGCTATCGAAGTATTCGGCGGAAAAGAATGACGAGTTTAGCCATGTCTCAGTCAAGGCAATGATGGAGTAACCGAACGATGACGAATTGGCAAAGAAATCCATTTGTTTTGTTCGAAGTCCACGGGAATTTTGATAATAGATATCGATCAGGCTTGGTGAACTAACTTGGAAATTGTTCACATTTACGTGATTTGGGGGTTTGTTGGTTTGATAAATGGTGGTTGGCTGGTTAACGGAAGGATTTGGTCAGGTGAATTTCGTTATCAATTGCTGGTGGTGGCGGGTTGTTGGGCAGGATCTGTATCCATGGATTCGGGTTGGTTGATCGTTGTTGTTGTCTCGTTTTTTTCTATCGGTTTGGATTGCTTGCTCGGTTGTGATGACATATCATTGGCTGACTCTTTGCTCAATAAATCACCAAAAGTCGATTTTGGACGGTCCTGTTTGATGAATTCACGAATCATCGATCCACTTGGCCAGAAATCAACATCCATTAAACGTTCAAATTTGTCACCCTTGACGTCAATTTTAAAAGAAACGAATGACAGAGTACTCACATCCTGTTCTTTTTTAATGAGCAGCGTGCATTTGAAGTCAACGTTTGGTTCGAGTTTGGCATTTTCGGCAATAAAATCGGTGACTCTGCCAACAGTTACTGACTTTTCGATGCGTGAAACATGAATTGCACGGTCAAATTTCGGTTTAATTGGCTTTGGTGGTGGTGCAGGTGCAACTTTCAAGCTAGTTGCGGCGGAACGGGTACCCATTTTGGGTGGTGGCAAATTTAACTTTGGGGGGCTGGTGAAATGGACGGTTGGAGGCGACGTTTGGCAGTAGTAAGGCGGCGATTTTCATTTTGTTGTTGGCGAATTATATTAGCCAATGACGGTGTCTGTGGCAGATTCAAATTCGAAATTGGCGTTTTCAACGGATTATTGGGCATATTTGACGATTTAATCGCTTTTATTTCAGTGTTAATTGATGATGTATGTGATTTAATTTCAACGATGTCCATATTTTGCGTTTGAATCATTGACTGTACCTTATTTACTGCTGCTTTAATCATGGTCGATTCTTTCTTCAATTCAGAATTGCCGACTGGGTTCGGTATCGTTGGTGTTGACTGGGGAACGCTGTTCAATTTGCTGACATTTATGCTATCTGTCATTGAATTCGCAGCGTCATCCAAAAATACAGCATCTCACATTGGACATGTGAAACAGAGTGAATTTGGATCCAATGCAATGAATGAATTTGACATCAATTTCACTTTGACGAAACTATTGCCACATTTTTCAAATCCATAACACAGTAAAAAACAAGTTTTCTGGCATTTTACACAGTTGATGTTTGGTCCACTAACACTTTTCGGCGGGCACTCTTGTCTATTGCAAATGTGATTGTCTGCACCCATTGTAGTGAAGCCGACAACAACAAAAAAATGACTCACAAAAATGCACTAAATTACAAGCTAAATGTCAATGCCGGAGAAATATAGCAGTGAATTTCGGTTTGATAGAACTTTAAAGTGATATTCACAAATTTTTAGTTTTTAAAACGTTGATTTAATATTTTAATTCAGTTGAAAATTACAGCGCTAAGGCAACGTGTAATGACACAGATGAATATGACAGCCGTCACGATTTACTCGTGAAAATGTCAAATTTTGTGTCTACAAACTACGATTTGCAGACATCATTGATGTTCTGTTACCAATTGAAGAATCCCATAAACTGCTGATCCTCGAGATGCCAGCGACTCATCCCATACGTGCATGAACGCTTGATCCGTTCCCTTATTATATATGCACAAATTATAGCACCACAATTGACGTGTGCTGTACCAGTTGATATTGATGGAACTTCTAAAGCCCTTTGCAAATCAAAAATGAGAACCACCAGTTTATTTTGTGGATTTTTTGCCTGAGCAACACACTCTTTTAATTCTCTTTTGATTTTGGTGTCTATTGCTAAGTGCTCCTCTCGAATCTTTGTAATTTTGACATTTCTTTCAAAACTAATGTCTGACTCCAGTAATACTTTTATTCGATCACATTTATAACACGTATCAACTTTCAATCTACGAAAACTTAAATTAAATTCAGTGTTGAAAATTGGCCTGAACTTCCATTCATACACATTGTAACTTCTTTTTCAAGGAACACTTCAGAACATATTCTTTGTAAATTCGTCGAATATTCAAAACTGGACTTAAATACTTTTTCGCCTCTCTGAAATATTTATTTTTGACTGAAAATTGCCATTTCAATGGATTTCGAGTACGTTTCCGTGCTCTCTGTTGCGAATCTTGTTAGAATCTTGGTAATTAGAATCTATCAAAATCAATTAACAAAGAATTATGACACTGTGGTGCAAAACGTTGAAATCAACATGAGATTGCAAGAAAAAAATTCGAACAAATAATAGGTCTACCGGTTGAAAATGTCGTTATTGCAGACAACTTCATATGTATTACTCTGAGGTGAATTTTGGCTATGACAGCTGTCACATCAGAAACTTCATGTCATTGTCTGTTTATTTCAGTCTAGGTTATTGGTCATTAGTGAAAATATTTTTTTTTTTGTGAAGCCGTAAAATGTCTACATTCGTGCCATCAAAACAACATGCGGGAAGTTTTAATATGCTCAAATGGGATGTCCTACCCCACCCGCCGTATAGCCTAGACGTTGCATCTCTTCCGATTGATGCATGGCCTGGCTGACCAGCACTTCTTCAATTATGATGAAGTCAAAAATTGGATCAAATTGTGGATAGCCGCTAATCCGATCGATTTTTTTAGACGTGGCATCCGCCTCTTGCCACAAAGATGAGAAAAAGTTGTGGCCAACGATGAATATTAAATTTGTATCCATTTTTCCTCAATAAAGCATTGATTTTTGAAAAAAACGACATTTTCAACCGGTAGACCTATTATGTAAACGACTGAGAAACAAAAGACAAAAATTTCCACTCACTTTTCAAGTGAATCCATGGTTCATTGTATTTATTCGAATGAAAAGAAGTATTTTTCGTTTTCCTGATAGTTATTCTATATTTTGTATTTTTCAATCGGGAATATTTTTAAACTTGCAATGCAATTTTTTATAATGAAAATTAAAACGAAATATTTGCATGTTCTCTTATTGATGGCTCATTCGTTAATACATTGATCGCATATAACGAATACACAGCTTTTCGCATCAATGTTTAATTAAGTGCGCAATGCTTTTTCGATTTTTGCGTGTATAGTCCTGCAAATGAGCTAACGGTGCTTGCCGGTTCGCTTCGACGTATATTGCGTTGTAATTATGCGTGAGTTGTTTACACAAATGAAACAACCGCAACCACACTCAACATCGGCAAGCCGCATTCGTGAACATTCTCGAACGTATGTTTACAAACGATGACACAGCGAACGTTTCTTTGAGTTTATTTGTCATTGTGTTGATGTCGATATCAAGATCATTATAGTGAGACATCTCAAACCAAATCAGCCATCGATGCGATTACATGCATTCAAAACCACTCGGTGTCTATTTTTTTATTTAACTTCGCAATAAAAAAACATGCGTTTTCAATGATGCATTCAAATGAAGAAGGTAAGCATATTTCTAGTGGATGTCAACAAATATTCTCATGAAAATCATTTATTTGTGAAGAGTTCAATTTGCAACACACTTTTTTTCAACCCGAGGGATATTTTTTAATTTTGTTATCGCAGATTGCAATGATTTTCAAAATCAAATGAAACACAAGCGTATCCGAAATTCAACGACCAGCAAGTCTTCGATTCAGAGAAATGATACGAAATCGTCATCCGAGGAAGATGAAATATTTCCAGCCAAAGTATTTGAGTCACAAATTATTTGTCCATGTCGACTGAATTGCGCTACAAAAATCGATATTGT
The DNA here is from genome assembly GCA_028476595.1 of Obolodiplosis robiniae. Classification (NCBI taxonomy): domain Eukaryota; kingdom Metazoa; phylum Arthropoda; class Insecta; order Diptera; family Cecidomyiidae; genus Obolodiplosis; species Obolodiplosis robiniae. The sequence continues at coordinate 18,394,359 of CM052017.1, read as the reverse complement.
CGTACAAAAAACAATTTTCGAGAAATACCATTGTCTTAGTTGGTCCGGTAAAACCAGGTTCCTGCGATCGTTGATTGAACGAAGTCCAGTTAAAAAAAGTCTCAATCCAACAAAAAATGTGAAACGGAGGAATTCTATTTCGAAATACTTACTGGAGGACGACAATGGAAATGAGCAGCAAGTGTGCTCTTCGTTTCTCAGCCAAATATTACCGTAAGACGCTATACAGAGCAAAACAATCTACTGGCAAAAATCCCAATGCAGTCGAACGTCGTGGGAAATACCCAACACGAACAACTGATGCTCGTGATATTGAATTTTGCAGAAGATTTATCACCAATTTTGCAACATTTGATTCTCATCATGATTTCAAATATTTGCATCCAAGATTGACAGTAAAATCAATGTATGTTCTGTATTGTCAAGCCGTCGGAAATGAGGATGATCGGAAAGTTCTCAGCAAATTTATGTTCCGGAAGATTTTCAAGCGTGACTTCAATTTGCGTACTTTCAAACGCACAAAGAAATGTGAAATATTTGTTGAAATAAAATAAATGGTCTTACGTACGTAAAACTAACTTTTCCGCACATTTCCCGAAATTGTTCGGGCTTACGCATTTTTCATTGATTGCTACTCATTTGTATTGGATTTATGTTTATTTCTTATCGAATCATCATGCAACTTTGAGAATAAATCACAGAAAATTTGAAGTCATTACGATGAGATCGAATTTCGAGTCATTACACATCATGTGATTTAAATTTAAATTTTAATATAAAAACAAATAAACATCTCAGTTCCTAATTCTTACTTCAACGTTCTCTATTTTTGAATTGGTAATAACAATTACGAATTAGTTCACTCTGATGTGAACTTTCAATTCATGCCAACGATAGATATGGTTCTACATTCATGTTATGTATAACAGTATAACTTTCGGTAACAGCATGAGCATTCAAACTGATGAAAAAACACAGATTAGAAAATCACAAATACTTCATCCAGTTTTATTGATTTCAATATTGACCCCGAAAATTGAAAATTTTGTGAAGGAGCTGGATTTAAATCTCATCAGAATGACTTGAAAAACATAGAAATTAATATTCTGACAGTTGCAATAGGAAACAATGTGAACTTAAGATAGCCGACATACAATTTTTCAGTATTGACCCCGAAAAGACCCCAAAAATCCGAAATTTTGCAGGGGAGGTAGTCCTAAATCTAGTTGGAATGACTTGAAATTTTGCATTACTCATTTTATTCTTAAAAAAATAATATATCCAAAGTTTCAATTCGTTACAATGTGAACTTGAGAAAGTCGGCATACAAATGTTCAGTTTTGACCTCGAAAAGGTCCCAAAAAACGAAAATTTTACAGGGGAAGTAGTCCTAAATCCCATTGAAATTACTTGAAATTTTTCACGATTCATTTTTTTTTCATGAAAAAATAATATTCTGAGAGTTTCAATTCGTTACAATGTAATCTTGAGATAGCTGCCATACAAATTTTTCGTTTCGACACCGAGAAGACGCCGAAAATCGAAAATTTTACAGGGGAGGTAGTCCTAAATCTTATCGGAATGACTTGAAATTTTGCATGACTCATTTTCTTCATAAAAAAAATATATTCTGAAAGTTTCATGATGATACAATGCGAAATAGTCATAGTCCCCATACAAATTTTTCGTAATTATATTAAAAAACAGCCCATTTGTTGATTCCACCCCACTAGAGCTACCCGAAAAAATTATCCGATTAGGCTGAAAATTAATAGGTTTCTATTCCTAATAAAGACAAATGTGTGTGTAAATTTTTGTTCAATTCTAAAATCAATTTTTTGAGTTATCGTGTTAACAAATTTTTGCGTACAACGGACAACGGACAACGTACAACGGACAACGTACAACGGACAACGGACAACGTACCACACACGGACAAAAAATTGTTCCGGGAATGGTTGCAATCGTTTTTTCTAGGTTCAAAACGCATAGAAAACTTATTCGGAGCGTTTTATAAGTTGTTCATTCGGCCGACTTATTGTTATAATATCAGTTTCTACAATTGGTTGACAATTCAATTTTCATACCATATAGTCATGCAACAGTCACTCTTTAATGCTGCATACAGACAGCAGTGACAATCGACTTACGATTACGAAAATCGAACCATGCATTTGTATCTATTGGTTTTTATTTGAAACACAACGCGGTGCTGTTTACATCCATGCATCCCACTTTGTCTCTAAAACATGAACGGCATACTTAAAGGACTTATACACACAAACAGCGACATTGCTAACGAACATGTCATCAAATACAAAACTCGTTTAGTGGTCAAGGACTGCTCACAAAAAATGGAATCGATTTAGAAGAAATATTCAAGCCTTCAATGTGATACAACACTTTGCGCAAAATCATCAGCCAAAACCCCAAAAACACCTTCTAACAATCTCCACATGAACCAAATTGACGGTTTGACCGCATCCTTGAATGTTGATTTGAAGGAAAAGTCCACATGAGCCAGTCAAGTTCCATTGGTACACCGCGAATTTGTAGACTGAAAAAGTCATTATATATAGGCCGCATACGATCTGAACCAGGCAAGTAGAGTTTGGAATGAACAACTCAACATAGTCCCAACCAAGCATAGTAACTGATCGAAGGAACGAAGATAATCATTGATGATGTCATAATCTCCAGCAATGACAAAGACTTAGTGTTCCGCTTCAACGCCGAACTTTCGAAGAACTTTCAAATGAATGGTTTGTGTGAAGCATAACAAGTTCTGCAGGACATACCCATAGGTATGCGCATAACTCTTGATAGGAATGCCGGCACCATCACAATTGATCAGAGAAACTACTTAATCGATGCTTTGAGTCGTTTCGGCATAAGAGATTGAGATCCGGCTCCAATCCCACTCAATTTGAATCAGAAATTGTAAGCGGAATTTTGTCCAAGAACTGCAGTATGAAATGGACATCAACATTCCGTACATGAGCTCATAACACGACAAATCACGACTGGACATGAGTTTCACAGTAAATCTACTCAGTAGATGGAGTGCTAATCCAAGGAAAATACATTGGGCTAATGCGAAACGTAGGCCACGTTATCTTATCAATGACTGCATACCTATTGAAACTGCAGGGAACTTCAATTTTGTGATACAAAAAAAAACGTCAGAAAACGATAACATCTTTTTTTTGAGAATTACAATCGATTCTGATAAAATTATTTCACACAGCTGAAGCAAAATTTTTCTTTATCTCATAATATTGTAATTCGTTTGTAACGAAACCAGTTCCAAAATTTTGCTATTTTACATATTTTAGCTCAACCAAGGATTGTATCTTTTCTTTAGAACTTCCAATACATACTTAAAGAAAATCTATTTAGTTCGGCAGGAAAGCAGAGTTCAAGAAAAATTACATCAATCTCTGAACTTACATCCAAAATTTTGTAACTTTCAAGTTTACTTCATTTTGTTATAAAAAATTATCCGGAAAAAATTGCAAGACTTTCCGATGAGATTTAGGACTACCTTCCCTACGAAATTCCCTTCTTCAGGGTCAAAATGAAAGATTTGTATGGGAAATATCTTTTGTTCACATTGTATCGATTTGAAACATCTATAATCTTACTCACCTTCAAACATCTCGATTTTCTGGTATGTCACTTACCTTATTCCACGTCGTATCATTATGAAAATTCCATAATCTCATCTTTTCACAGAAATAAAAAGATGCATACAATTTCAAGTCAATCCGATGAGATTTGGAAACTCCAAAATATAAGGCATCCTTAGGGGTTATTGTTTTGTAAAACAGACCAGAGGCTGTAGGCACTAATGGTCTATAAATAAAGGGTGTTTCAATAGGGGTGTTGGGATTTTGAATTCTTCTGATAGGGATACGAGCAAGTAGATATCAGTTTTTTATTTTGACAGACGTAATCAGTAAGGTTTGGCAAATTAACCATGGATCATTACACGATTAAACAACGCGTAGAAATTATCCGAATTTACCATCAAAATTCGTGTTCGGTTATTGAAACGTTTCGATAATTACGTCCAATTTATGGCCAACGTAATCGACCGACCACACGCACTATTGAACGTCTTGTTCAAAAATTCAACATCACAGGTAATATTGGAGATGTAAAGCTACGAACTCGAGAGCGTATTTGCCGATCTGAAGAGAATAAAGCCGAAGCAAGTGCCAGTGTTGAAGAAGCCCCGAGAACATCAATTTGGCGACGTTAATGTGAATGGTGACAATTACCGAACAATGATTCGAGATTTTTTTCGGCCAAAATTGCGTGGAATCAATGTAAGTGACGTTTACTTCCAACAAGATGGTGCTACGTACCACACATCACGTCTAATTGACCACCAAGATCATGCGATTTGACACCGTTGGACTTTTTTCTTCGAGGTTTCATAAGGAGTAAAGTGCATGCCAACAATCCGCAAAACACTGAAGACCTCAAAGCCAACATCACACGCGAAATATCAAATGTACCGACCGAAATATGCCAAAATGTCATAAAAAAATGGGGTAAACTGATGGTGTCTACAAAGCGTAGTCGTAGTGGACATTTGATGATGTTATATTCCATTACTAATTGCCACAAATATAGCTAAAATTCCCAATAAAAATTTTGGTCAAGTCATAATTTCGTTTGTATTTTATTTTGATTCAACATCCCTCTTATTGAAATACCATTTAAATAACACCGTTCTCTCAAAATCTTCAAATTCTCTCTCTCTCTCTCTCTCTCTCTCTCTCTCTCTCTCTCTCTCTCTGGATACTCTGAGAAAACGTTCGTAGGTATTTACGAAAAATAATAGTGCTATTTTTTATTTCACTACAAGAATATTTTCTTTACTATATTTTCACTGTTTTTGTAGTGTTTTTCAATACAAAATTATATTTCAAAGTAAAAATCAAAAATAGCTCATAGTTCAAGTCTTAAGTATTGTTGAGTTAAAACCAAATACCAATAAAATCGAAAATATGGCACGGCTGATTCGTAGTATTAATTATTCCTAAATATCATCGTAGTGACTTGAAATACTGTGTGACTTTTTATTCATGAAAAAATGATATTCTCAAAGTTACATGATGATACGATAAGAAATAATCATAGCTTGTAAGCCCGTAGCCTTTCGATAAATGTGCGGAAAAGTTAAGTTTACGTATGTAAGACCATTTATTCCGTTAGATGTTTCTTTTAAAATCTAAATAAATAAACAATTTATACGTACTTAATTTGTTTTTGTATGGTTTCAGATCGATGATACGAATCTCCTTGACATCATTATCGTTCTCTTGCAAATGTTTGATGATATGTTGGCCTAGAAAACCACTTCCACCTAATTTAAATGTTTAAAATATCGTTATTGGTTGGAATATTTGAATAAAATCAAAAATTAAGCTACAATATAGACTTTGCATAGTCGTATATAGACATCTAAAACACACTGGAGAAGAGTGCTGTGGAATTGACTGTATTAGGAGCAGACTTATTGACTTGAATGTCATAGATAGAGCAGCAATGGTTGCCAATTATATTATACTATTTATTTAGATGCCCATAAAGAGTATATTGCCAACGATATCTCTCAGCAATTCAACAAAATCATAGATATGGTCCTAAGGCGTGTAACATAAGTTTTGGTCGAGGGGAAAATCAGTTCTAGATTCAATGAATATTGAATGAGACTACATTAATGTCACTTCTCCGCTTTTAATGCCTGTTAATGCCAATTTTGCCAAATTATGTATCTATTTTGAACGCATATTCAACCACACACTATATTGCATACAACAACCTTAACGGCACTCCAGCTAAATTATAAAAAAAAAAAGATTCAAAATTGCCATAAAAAAAAAAAACATTCAAACATTCCTGGTGACGTACAAACTGGATTTGCACAAGTCTGTCTCAAAACTTTTTGGCAGACTAAGTACGAACGAAATTCTTGAAGTGTTCAAAGACAAGCCATTCTCACGCAGAACTATTTATCGTATTGGGAGGACAAATTGAAAACCGCGCATTTTTTTCAAAATTTCGATCTTTATTATGGAAAAATGGTTACAAATTGATTATACAAAGTATTGTCCATCGCTAGCCACAACTTTTTCCCATCTTTCTGGCAAATTACGGATTCCGCGTCGAAAGAAATCTGTGCTTTTTTCGGCTATCCATGAATCGACCCATTTTTTGCATTCCTCGTAAGAATGGAAATGCTGTTCAGCCAGGCCATGTGTCATTGATCGGAAGGGGCAATGTCTGGGCTATACGGCGAGTGGGGTAGGACTTCCCATCGAAGCGTTTCCAAGTAGGTTTTAACGACCTGAGCAACATGTGGCCGAGCGCTGTCATGTTGCAAAATAACTTTATCGTGTCTTGCGACCGTTTCCGACCGTTTTTCCTTCAGTGCTCGGCTCAAACGCATCAATTGAGTTCGGTACAATGCTCCTGTGATGGTTTCGTTTGGTTTCAACAACTCATAATAGATCACGCCGAGCTGATCCCACCAAATACACAGCATTAGCTTCGAGCCATGAATGTTCGGCTTTGGCGTCGATGTTGATGCGTGGCCGGGGTAACCATACGATTTTTTTCGCTTCGGATTATCGTAATGAATCCACTTTTCATCACCAGTCACAATACGATGCAAAAAACCCTTCCGTTTTTGCCTTTGAAGCAGCTGTTCACAAGTGAAAAAACGGCGTTCGATGTCTCTCGGCTTCAATTCGTATGGCACCCAATTTCCTTGCTTTTGAACCATTCCCATGGCTTTTAAACGATAGGAGATGGATTGTTGTGTCACTCCCAATGATTTTGCAAGTTTTTCTTGCGTTTGACACGAGTCTTCATCGAGTAATGCTTCCAACTCCTCGTCTTCAAACTTTTTCACTTGGCCTGGACGCTCTTTGTCTTCCACATCAAAATCACCACTTTTGAACCGCGCAAACCACTCCTGGCACGTTCTAATCGACGGAGCATATTCTGGATATGCTTCGCATAACAAACGATGACTCTCGGAAGCATTTTTCTTCAGATTAAACCAATAAAGTAAAACTTCCCGCAAATGCTGTTTTGTAGGCACGTAGCTCGACATTTTCAACGCAATAATAAACTTGTGTATTCAACTGAATGATAAGTTTGACAGATCGTTTTCAATGTATTTTTTTATCCTCTTTAAGATACAATAGCTGTCAAAGTCAAAATAATGATATCTATGATCGATATGAAGTTAGTAAAGAATGCGCGGTTTTCAATTTGTACTACTAATATTATCAGTGATTGCCGGGAGGGTAAACTACCGAAAAATGAAAATAAATCTGGTCGTTCACCAAAACTGAAAAGTCTGCTGTCAACTGGCAAAAGACAAGATTGGTCTTTCAATACAGAAATTGTCGCGAAATCTCGGTATTTCAAAAAACACTGTTCAAAGCATTTGTAAAAGAAAAAATATTTTTTACAGAAAACTTAAGCGTGGACCAATGTAAAGCCGCTAAGCTAGATATATATTTATTCAAGTGGAAATCATGGCTGTTACACTGATAATGTTGAATGAACACCGGAAAATGTTAGATTTGCCGCCAAACCAAAGGTGTTGGAGTGGTTAGCCATTTCATAGGTGTTTCTGTGTCGATTATTCGACCGGCTAAAACCTAAGCGATCAATTCTAACACTCATATCAATGCATGCCGAAAATGAAACAACATGCTCAAGATGAAATCATATTTTGGCCGGATCTTGCAAGATGTCAGTATGCGAAAAAACATCGAATTGGCTGAGCAAAAAAAAAGACCGAGAAAAAGACAAACATGAAGAGACTTCAAATACCAGAAATTGGGTCCGAAAAACTATGGCAAATAGGAGAATCAGAAGTATTACATCATAAAATAATATGAAACTCTACGTTATAGAACGCAAAAGTTAAAATTAAATAGCATGCTAGAAAGCAAGAAAGAAAAAGATATTAATTATATAAAGAAATACAATTTTAGTGAGATCAAGCACAACAGTCAATTCATGAATTTAATAAGATTAAGACTATGAATTAAACCGAGTTATTCGTTTTAATTCGCGCTTAAAAGATTCTGATGATTCAAAATTTCGAAGTTCAACCGGGATACTATTACACAAATTAATGGCAGCGAAGCTAAATGCAAGAAGGTCAAAGGCTGTACGCTAAGTGAAACGAACGCGAATATTATTTGAATATCTAGAGGCCGTTTCAAACAAACTTGTGATTCAGATACGCAGGAGAACCGTTGGACAATTGCTTATAGATCAAAACCGATGAATGTAGTTCAGCTTTACTCTCAGAATTGAGTCTATTTAGGCGTTCACGATGCTCAGTAAGATGATCATTACGTTAAAGACCGTAAATATATCTTATTTTCTCGTTTTCAGCGACAAGAATACGATTTTCCTGATTCAATGTGCTGTGCGCACCCCGACCATAAGTAATCACATCAACAAAACTCAGTATACGATCGATTACGGCAGTGGCAATGTCACATTTTACATAATTTGGTCTGACGTATACGATTTAATACGCCCCAGACCTTTTGCAATTTAGCCTTGTCATGTTCTTGAAAGTTTAAATTTTTGTAAAAAATTACGCCGAGATTCTTGATAAATTTGCAGAATTCCAGCCTCTCTCTACCAACGACGACATAGTTAATCATATCAAAATTTATCCGGTTTGTATAGTGCTTGGAACCAATAATCATGACTTTTTATTTTGATACGTTTAACTCCTTACCACGACGTAAAATAAAATCATTTATTTTAGCAAGATAGGAGTCAACTTTTTCAATTCCCGTATTAATTTGATCAAAATTAACTTCAAAGATTGCCTGAATATAATCAGCTAATAGGTGACAAGTTACATGATCAGGCACATCGAGAGTATCTTTAAAATAGATTGGAAAGAATGTTTGGAAGAAATTACTACCTTGCTAAACTCTGTTTTGAATATCAATGAAATCAGATTCTTGATCACCTAACTTGACTTTCTGTATAATACTACTGTAAATTGACTTTACAGGTTCAACCTTGAGTTATTAGAAAAACCATACGCTTGAAAAACTGTCAGAAGGACGTCATGAGGAACCGAAGGGAAAGCACTTTAAAAAGACAGCAATAACCATTTTTTTTCGATTGATCGCGGATCTGATACTCTCTGATATGTTCAACAATGTGGTGATGCAACTGTGATTCATATGAAAACCGGATTGCCGTCCGTGTAGAATTGAATTTGATTCAAGATAGCCAGTTAATTAACTATTCATAAGAATCGCGAAAATCTGGAAGGTAATCAGAAATGGATTGGGGACTTGGGTTTCTATTGAGCGGTTTAATAATAATTTTATTCCAATCAGCTGGATAAACTCAATTTGAAATACTGTACGTAAATATATGAACAATGTGATGAGCAATCGAAGGCATGATCAGCAAAAGAAATCAGAGTGGTATCCCGTCATCGCATTGCTTTACTATGAATCATTTGAAATGCGGACAAGAAACCTTCAATTGTTTCTTCAGAAAAGGAGGAGCTATAGTCAATATCATTACGTAGTGATAGATTGCTCAGGTCTGTCCCGTGAGATGAATGAATAGAAACGAAGAAGCCATTAATATCATTTGAGTTAAAATTATCAAGAATTTCAGAGCCACTTCAAGTCCTTGAATTTACTGTCTGCACAAAAACCAAGAGATTCAATAACGCTCCATTTTGAACAAATGGAAAAGATATTCATCTTACATCCTGTGTGCACATATTCTGACTATCTTGCCTGTCGAATTATTTGGAACGAAACCTGCTGACTATGATTGAATATTTCTTGCATTGAACTTAAAATTTGAATCATTGTTAACTTAAACCAAAACAATAAATGCTTGTGAATAGATGCAAATAAATTCAAGTTGAGCGGGTAATTTGAACAGCGGATATGAACACAAACAAGAATTTTGATAAAATGTCGAATTTTTGTAATGAATAGTAATTTAACCACATCACTTTGAAAAGTTACCACGATATATTAGTTTTTGTATGACATTTTTGTACAGAGAATACTTTTCAAAGCTATGTGGTTGAACCACTATTCACCACAGAAATGATAAATTTTTCGACTTTAACACACATTTCAATTTTGTGGGCACAATAATGTCAGTCAGTCACTTATTTTACTGGGGATATTAATGAAAATGACATACAACGAATTCAAATATTCACCTGTAATAAGTATTATATCGCCCTTGTCTGTCATCTTTTCTTCCCTGCAACATACAATAATAAATATAAAATTGAGATTTTCTTTACAAATTCATTTTTACTGTGGAAAAATACCCTAAAGAGCATTTCTTTTCATCAATACATGATTTACCAAAGATTGAGATACTATTCCTTTAACTTTTCTTTAAAACTTTATTTTCAAAAAACAGGAAATTACATTTGGGAATTCTCAAATATAGTAAAGTAAGTTTAGCTCAAAATAAAAATGTATAGAATATTTTTTCAAAATCTGTATGATATACACTTAATTTCTATGTTTTGCATGGATGTTCTGTCGGATGACAATTACAAAACAAATCCCTTCAAATCCGTTTGCAATTCGCAAATGGCACAGATCAATATGAATCACACCTTATTATGTGTATGCAGGCAGTCGTCAAACGAACTGTCATGCAACCATTCGCTTACAACATATTAATTAACGATTGTTCAAAACATTTGGCTTTATTCTACAGTGGAACTTCAGTCAGGCACGGGACCAGCACCCTGACGGATAACCAAAATGACGGTTAACCGAAATGAAATAAATTTCAAACAAATTTCGTCTTCAATAGAAAATCTCAAAAAGTAACAAAATCTCAGTTCGCAATCGACCACTAAAGAACAAACATCTTAAGACGTATTTAAGATTTTAAGTTGTAAAATGGGTTCTATTCCAAGTACAGAAGTTGAAGAGATTGTTCATTGTGATGAAGAGAACTCTGAAAGCAATGATGAGAACTCCGAATGTGGTGACGGATAATTGAGGTGACGGATAAACAATGTTCCACTGTATTTGTTGTTGTTTACAATACCATTTTTGATGATGATATGTAGTGTAGCAAGTATGCAGTGAAATAAAGGCAAATGATAAGAGATCAAAACAAAAGCTGTTCAGAATGATGCTAGGAATGAGAATAAACAAAAATGCGGTAATCCAGATCAATATTAGTTTGCTGGATTTGACAGCTAGTTTGACATTTGGACGATTAATTTGTGGTTATTAGCAATGTTGTGTGATGTTTTGTATACCAATATATTGATCGATTGATTTTGAATATATGTTCCAGAATCGTAAAGATTTGAAATAAAAGTGTGAATCTGTTTAAATATTTTATTTTATAAAGAATTGAGACGATATTGTTTCGTACATTTATTTATATTTGAGACTTACCAAAATGTAATATATATTTTATATAGCCCTGCATCAGATAGCAAAATGAGAGCCGAATCTGTACGAATCCATTTTTACATCCGACTGATATATTAATGGCTTAGAATGAGACTGTCCTCAAATTTTGGTGCAAATATAAATGCTTCATATGAGGTCATTCTTATCTTCCGTCCTTTATTATGAAAATATTGAAAAAAACTAAATAAACATATGATGTTTTTCGCATAGTTGGTGAAGTAGCACGGCTGAGAAGTAAAGAGATATCCATGTTCATCAAATAATTGTAACATTTCATTCTCATGCACTAAAATACGAAATGTGACGTGCTGCATTAAGTTTTTGCTGAATAGCTGCCTGTTGAGAGCAGCCAGCCAAATACTGTCATTGTTTTTAATTCCGCTTTTTGATACTTGTAGCATTAAGCAAAACGACAATAATTGACATAGATATTCAGCCACGATCTTTATTGGGATTATTTGACATTCAGCTTTTCTAGTACTTTCCCTCTTGATTTTACAACCAATCTGATCGAAAAGTTGAAAGGAAATGTGAAAGAGGGAAAGATGGGCAAAAGCTATGAAAATGAACACAAACATGAAAAAAAGACCAACTATAGTTTGTATAGTCTCTAGAGCAATTTAGATTAAGAGTTCGATGGGCCCTGGTTCGAAATTATCTTGCGGGCTCTTTAACATATGAAATTTTTGCGATTAATAAATAGTTTGATCTTTATACTTTAAATTACGGTTTCTGCAACATATCTTTGGGCGTTCTTATATATATATATATTGACAATGTGATACATTTGTTGGTTATAGTCTTTTCGTAAACATGGATAAATCTAGAAAATATAAAAGTGGAACTGAAAAGCGCAAAATAAAAAAAAATAAAGACGAACGCGATAAGCAACTATTTAAAATCCCGAAACTAAAAAGCCACTTCGATAGCGCGACAACCGTGAACGAAGCAAATTGTGACGATTCTGAATTTTGTGAATCTACTTCTGCTACTCTTTCAATTCCATCAACTTCAATAGAAGTACAAGAGAAGATGTACAAGAGTCGGACTATGCTGAAAGCTCGATGCAGAGACTGTTCCAAAAATGGATGCAGATTCCAACAATGTATGTTCAAATGACCCTGGTTTGTGGCCAGTTTAATTCAATCAATCAATCTTTCAATCTTATTGGATTAAGAAGGGTATGTGTAGCGTATGCTCTATCATCTAGCTATCGTTGACATTTCAATATAAGAGCAAAGAATTAAAAAAATTTATTTTATTTAAATCCCTTATTGGTCACAATATTCATTTGATCGCAAAGAAACCTGGACAAAGAAAATTTTATGAATTCACTTGCATTGGGTTTTGCCAAATGGAACACAAATCGAAAGTGATTGGAATTCATGAACAATCTCAAGATCAAATGTCCAATGATGTCAAGTATAAAATGCGACTAATGATACTACTCTAGAAAAAACTATCGACAATTTACTTGATAATGAAATGACTTATTGGAGGAAGTTTTGAGCACGATGAAATTCTCGGGTCCAAGCACAATGGAAACATTCTTAGATGTTTGGAACTGTTAAGCAAATTCGATCCACTTTTGGAAGAGCATATCTCACTCTTTTGGCAATGGAGGAAAAGGTATACTTCTTCAAAATAATATCGAAGACGATTTTTCTCTTCATTTGGTATGATTTTTTCACAGGAAGTGCTTCGTACCTTTCAAGTAAAATATGTGATGAATTCATATTATATATGCGCGTTATTATTCATTCAGTGACTCTACTCTGGATGTGACCCATACTTCACTGAACTTATTGGGCCAAAATATTGTTCCTAAAAACATTATCGCGTCTAAATTTTTTGATATGGTCGAAAAGATGTATGTTTTTTTTTTGCTCATTCATCTTTTTGTTGGAATCGACTCGAAGAACAATTTTCCGATAAAGGCGAATATATGTTGAAGAGAGTAACAGGAGCAAGCACTCGTGTTATTTGAAAGTGTTAACTCACTCTGTTTTAAAATCTCTCATTCCTGAAAAAAGCCTTAATGATGATAGTAAAATCCTGCCAATTTAAAAATATTTTAAAGCTTGTCTTTGTGGAAAAGTGTTTTGACTAAATTTAATTTTGTAAATGTAGCTTTACAAAAATGAAATTTGACTCTCTCGACGATCACAAAGCTATATGCTTCAATAGTTACAGACCTTGAAAACAAGGATTATAAAAAAAATTTATGAAGCCTTGACAATTTTCAACAATATTCCTTCTGATTCTCAAACAGATTTTATTTAGTCTCGCACAAAAGCTAAAGCATTTGTACCAGCAGATGATGAAGAAAATTTTAAAAATCGTTATTCGAACCCCTTATCGATGCTCTGTTATCAAATCTGAAAAAACGGGCTCATATTTATAATGATTTGGATTGCTATTTCTCGTTTTTGATAAATCTTAATTCAAAGAGTGATGAAGATATTGCTATATCCTGCAAAAAAGTATCCAAATGATAAAAATGAAACTTAACTCACCGATGAATGTCAATTTGATAAAAATTACTTAAATCATGAATCGATGTATAAAACAATTTTCGATGAACATCTTTGTAATACTTTTCCGAATTTAAACATTTTATTTCGCATTTATTTGTGCATGTTTGTCACTAATGTTACAGATGAAAGATCATTTCCAAAATTTAATTTGATAAAAGATTGTTTGCATAACACTATGGGAGATGATCGTTTGAACAATTTATAAATTTTTTCCATTGAAAATAACTAACTTGTTGGATGAATTGTACTTTGATGAAATTATTGATAAGTTCGTAACACTTAAATGGAGAAAAGTTGTGATTTGATTCCAAATTTTTTGGGCAAATATTTAAAAAAAAATATTTATGAATTTCCATTATTTTTTCTTTTTTATGGAAAGTTCGGATCGAGGCCCCCTTGAGTCCGGGGCCCTGGTGCAATGGTGCCAAAATTCGTTCAATAATTCAACACTGCTCTGTATAGACATATGAAATAATAGAAATCATTCATTGGTTATGTCATAAAATATAATGCGCCGACGAGGCGTGAATAACTCATTATTGAGTCATGTACACATGTGATTTCAAATATAGGAATTCCCGTGTGTCAATTAACAATGGCCTATCACTGATAGAGGTGAAAGAGGGACACTCATACATTTTCACCGACCAGTGTTATCAATCATGTTGGTAAATTACCGAATTTAGTCATACATAAAGTACAAAACAAAACGAATCAATTCATACATGTATGAATCTCTTAATGATAGACCTGCTTTGTTCCATTCAGAAGCTGAAAAAAATAGCAAAATATTTATGAAGAGTTTCAACGAAACATGTAAAACAGAAAATCGAACTGTACGTGCTTAAGTACACGAGAGGTATGCTTGACTGCAATGTATGCGTGTTTGATAATTAACTGTGGGTTTTGCCCTAACGTTTTAGTTTTGATATCTTTCTTTTGTTCCGAATACAAACGAATATCAATACCGCAAATAATTTTCAAATTGCTCCTGGCATAAAGAAGTAATCGATCATTTAAAAGTTCAAGTATATGTATTGAAATTGAAAATTTATTTAGGAATAAACTACATCTGGTAGAGAAACACTATAGCGCAGAATATAAATAAAACAAAAAAAGGAGAGCTATTCGCTTTGATCATAACTATTCTTGTTTTCTCGCTCGGTGTGTGAGCCAGTGATAATATTTTTGGAGAAAAATAAAAATCACATTCCAACATTTGGAAATCGATCGGAATCTGATAAATATTGTATAATTAATTTTTACGATACAATGTCCCGAATTTTACAAATAAAACTTAAAAAATCAACAAATACAACTAGTCAGCATTCTATTTTAATTCAAATTCAATATGAATACAAGATACACTTCACACTTTTACACATATTTTTCGAGCTCGATTTGTTTCTTACATAATTTTTTCTTTTAAACGAAAATTTAAAAATGAAAACTAACCATATTTTTCAAATTACCACATTGATTCTTGTAGAATTCATATAATTTTCTTTTTAAAGATCGTTTACCTTTTAATATTTGAATAGACTTCACTGATCTATTTCAGCTTTTCTTTGTGTATTTTCACGTGTGAAATAATGATCTATTCGTACGCAAATTACAACAATCACAGATATGAATTGCTTTCTATCGACCTGATCAACGAGTCACTATCAACTGATTTCTGCTCACGTGTCTTTACCAATTGTTTCCACGCATTCGCTGACGATTTCAATAAGTACGTTAACACCGTGTTCGTTTGCAACCTTTCGATGGAGGCCAAAAAATGTTTAACTGAAAGTGAAAGGTAGATTTAAGGCATTTACACATGTTCGAGTCCAATCTTCAACACACACACACACACACACACACACACACACACACACACACACACACACACACACACACACACACACACACACACACACACACACACAAACACACACATACACATATTTTTTTTAGTTTCAATATTCGATTTCACAATTTGGTTGTTTTTGTTTCGTATTCATGTTTTTATTTGCGATTATGAAAGCTTTTGGACATAGCTCATATAAAAATATGTAAACAATGTAGCGGAAAAACTGGTTTTCGTTTGATAATTTGATTGGGTCTCTGTAGAAATGAATATGAGATTGGATTCAAGTATTCAAAAGCAGGAATTATGCAAGAAAATTCGGAGAATTTGAAGAAAAAATCGATTTTGTGGACCTTATTTCGTTAAATCACATTCAATCAAAGGTTCAGAAAATCTCCTCGTTGTTCCTAACTCTTTAAGCAGATCACTTTTGTGTGATATTCATCATACAATAACAATATCCCTTATAGTTGATAGTTCCAATTGTCTAATAGTTGATACTTCAATTCATAGTTTCACTCAACTGCAACCTTTTAAATGTTTGAGTTTACTTTCAAAGTGATATTGCTCGTTAAACCAAATTCAAAATGATCGATATTATTCTATGCACATATCATTTTGTAAGCTTTATTAAGTTTCATACTACATTCGTCAACGTTAAAGATAGAATAGAGATTGAAGTTTTTTTGAAAAAAATAAATGTGATAACATGTCACATGAAGCTGGGTCTCATTTTGTGACCCCAGGTCGGTCGCCTGTAGTTGGAGGAGCCAATATATGCACAAATGGCAATATAATTTATGAGTTCTTTGATAATACTTCATGGATAACAGTTTGGTAGATATGTCTTTGTCCTCACTAAGTAAAAAACATGTTAGATAGAGTACATTCGAGCAGTTTTAATGTAAGTATCAACATTTTGCTTTTGGAATTCACAGCTGTTTCTTTTCCTTTGGAAGATCTTAGTATAAAACATTATGTTATGTGAATACTACATTCGAAAGTCACAGAAAATTTACACTCGTTCAATTTATAATACCCATTTTTTTTCGATATAAAAAAACACCATAATTGTAACTACACACTTGTAACGTTATGATCTTGTGGTAGGTAAATATATACATTTATCCTGTTTGCATCCATCGTTGCAATGCAATGGCACTGGAAACCGATGTGCACACTCCTAATTTGACCATACAAATAATCATTTTAATGCATTAGCGATACTTACCAAAAGCGTATGGAGATTCCTGAGAACAGAATGCACTTCCACGTAACGCACCCACATAAATTTTCTCTGCTGAATAGAATACAACATAATTGAAGGATTATTAAGGATATACACTTATTGACACCTCATTTTTTGGATAATTTAAACGATCTTTTTGGATACAGCTTGTCATTGATGTATAGATATTTTGCTAGTTTTGTGTCCGAATCATTGAATTTCTTGGTTAAACAGCAGTCCTTTTGGAAGTAGGATTAGATTGGATTACGAATTTACCAAAGAACTTTTTTGGAAGCCACAAAAATATTGGGTTGAATAAGTTTGCGCGCATAATTTTCATTCGATTGTTTTCTCAAAATTCTCCAGACCTTACTATAAATAGGCGTTGACAATGCTAATAGTCTGTTTACCAGCAACATGTCAACTAGACAGCGCTATACTACAAAAAAATTATGCACGTGCATTTTTAACAAATAATCGATTTGAACATATCAGTAATTTTTCTGGAAAATTACTAAAGAGATAAATGAAGTTTTAAAATAATATATTTATTTCGTGGATATACTGAGTAGTATGATCCAATTAGATATATTGTTTATTTTACTAATTCAATAAAATTATTTTACTAACGCGGTTTTTGGCCCCTCTGTCTCACCGTCAGCCACTTTCATTCAAACAGCTTTCACCTATATTTGTCTGTGCAGGGCTGTCATATTTAAAATTGTATCCAAAATCAGCACATGTATTTTTTTAAATTATCCGGGCATGACTCAGAATTAAATTCATTACTAAATCTGAACTTTTCTAGAACATATCTGATCACTATGTGCATTTTGGTCTCTATTCAATTGCTGAATTGGCTGATGTATGATTCAACATAAATGCGCAAACTTTATCAATAAGTATTTGAGAACTGTCAAAATTGAACGTGCAGCAATTCCATTTTGACTTATATTCACACAACTGCGGCAAACAGTAAGTAATTTGTTGAAATTGAAAGATTGAATGATTATTTCAATCATATGAGAGAACGGAAAACGGCACTTTAGAGCAAAAACGTTGATTTTGAGAAAAATTGAATATGAGATCTATTAAAATATTTTGAATTTCGCTATACAATATCTTGGTTACGAAGTGCAAATATTGCTTAACCTGTAATTGTATGGAGAATTTTTCATTTCACCATTTACAGTAATTAGATTTGAGGATTTCATTCACTTAATCAATCAAATTTGACAACTTAACTAATGTATCTTTATTCTGCAGTTAATTCATAATGACATTAAAACATGCAAAATTCATTGCTCGTACAGTTCTGGTGAAAGATAAGAATGTTGATCAGGCTGTAGGAATTTTGAACCGGATTTTAAGCCGAGAAGGAATTTTGGATCAATACCGACGGATGCAATATTACGAAAAACCGTGCCAAGTCCGACGACGCATTAATTACGAGCGATGTAAAGCATTTTACAATGAGGATATGTCACGGAAAATTCAATTCATTCTGCGAAAAAATCGCGTTGACCCATATCCATGCGCCTAAATATCAATACTCAAACAATATTATTAGATAGATGATAAATGATAGAAATAGAACTATGATAAATGATAATAAAAATATTTAGAAAATTATATTGAGCTCTTGTGGTTAATACCGTATACCATTCTTTCCTATGTCACCTGGTAGGTTTCTTTCTTCTTCATTGTTCTTACTCGAACCTCCTAAAATTCAACTATATTCAAATAAAAAACAACATCATAAGTTCATTGATTGTATTTGATTTGTCATTAGTGGATTAGATATATTTGCGCTTTCATGTGCACGTTCAAAAAGAAAACAATTTTCTACTATCAATTTAAACCAGAGAATGATTATAATCTGGAAAAAAATATTATGATTATGATTGATTTAATCAACCATCAAATCAATTTATTTTTATATGATTATATCAGCCGCATTTTTGATTAATTTTTATTAATTTCATAGGAATAACATAATAGTTTGGGTTTTAAAAATAAAAAGAGAAGGGTCCAATATCACAAATCATGAGAAAATCACGAGTAACGCAAGATATTTTAGAAGTGTTTCTGTTTGAATAATTTTTGTTTTGAGTTTCCCTTCTATTAAATTTTTATTTTTGTTTCCCTTTTACATATTTTTTTAAGAGTCGCATTTCTATTCAAATGATTTATTTTATATGAATATACAAGGGATATTGAATCATTTTATTTATATGGAGAAGATATTGAAATGTTCTTTTTAAGAGAAATCTTCAATAATCTTAAATCTTGAGAACATCTCGCGATCTCACTTTTCGTGAAACTTGGCCCAGCAAAACAATACCTCTACTCTATTCACGTAACATTACATATAAGAAGACTATTGGTAAAAAGACATTTTGGGATTCAAGCTGTACAATGTACATGCACTTTTTCGAACAATACATGTTCTCGCGGGGATCTTTATTTCCTTTTTCTATACAAGATGGGAATTAATGCAGAGGGGTGCAACGACCATACAAACGCGGCAGGGCGCGTAGTAGACTACGTCATGTATTTTGCATAGCGTAGTTAGGGCGCGCAGTATTGTCGCTGCGCTCCCTTGAATTTATGAAATTCTTTCGATATTTTCAATGATATCCAAAGTTAGGGTGCAGGCACGAATGTGTCACACGAAGCATTTGGCAATTGCAATCCATTTTATTCTATTTCTTGAGAACTAGATGGCGGTGTCAACTCCCTATCATACATGAATATAAATCTATCTCCAATTCGTGTCCTGCCCCTAGATCTAGGAGAACTTACGAATATCCTTGCAGGTGTCTAATGCGCCTAGGGCCAAATCTCCTTAATACAGCGGTAGCTGAGTCTCAATTCATTTTTTACCTTTCCGCACACACCACTGTGTGAAGTGAAAGTATTGCGATTGGTCCAAAAAATTCAAAACGCCCGGAATAAGTTTTCTATGCGTTTTGAACCTAGAAAAATCGATTGCAACCATTCCCGGAGCAATTTTTTGTCCGTGTGTGGTACGTTGTACGTTGTACACAAAAATTTGTTAACACGTTAACTCAAAAAATTGAGATTGAAATTGATTAAAAATTTACACACACATTGGTCTTCATTAGGAATAGAAACATATTAATTTTTTTAATATTGTACGCCAAAATATTTATACAAATTTTGAAAATAAATACTTTGAAATTGTTTTTTAGAAGGTCCTGATGATGGGCATAGCCCGAAACATGTAGACCGAGAACAAAATTTCTGTTTTTTATTCATCGGATTTTACTGAGGCAATACAATACAATTCCAATCAAATGAATTGATGGAATTCCTTCAATATTAATTTTCAGCCTAATCGGATAATATTTTCGGGTAGCTCAAGTGGAATCGAATTAATAAATGGGCTGTTTTTCAATATAATTAAGAAACATTTGTATGGGGACTATGTCTAGTTCACACTGTATCATAATGAAACATTCAGAATATTTTTTTTTTATGAAAAAAATAAGACATTCAAAATTTCAAGTCATTCCGATTAGATTTAGGACTACCTGCCCTGCAAAATTTTTGATTTTCGGGGTCTTTTCGGCGTCCACACGAAAAATTTATGTGGCGACTATCTTAATTTCACATTGTATCGAATTGAAACGTTCAGAAAAAAAAATAATGAAAAAAATCAGTCATACAACATTGAAAGTCATTCCAATGAGATTTAGGACTGTCACCCCTATAAAATTCTCGATTTTTGGTGACTTTTCGTGATCGAAACGAAAAATTTGTATGGCAACTATCTCAAGTACACATTGTTACGAATTAAAACTTTGAGGATATTATTTTTTCAGGAAAAAAATAAGTCAAATTTTCTCATTAAATTGGATGAAGTATTTGTGATTTTCTCATCTGTGCATTTTTCATAAATTTGAATGCTCATTAACTTGTTAACGAAATTTATACATAACATAAATGTGGAATTTTATTTATCGCTGGCATGAATTAGAAGTTCAGATCGGAGTAAACTTATTCGTAATTGTTATTACTAATTCAAAAGCAGCGAACGTTTGTTGATGTAAAAATTAGAAGCTAAGATGTTTATTCGTTTTTTTTTATTAAAATTTAAATTTAAATAACATTTATTTATTTGTTACGAAGTCTAAATTTATGCCAATATGTGAACACAGCAATCTATGCTCATGCTGGCCTATGACCCAATATGGCACAAATTCCGCCCATGTTGCGTCTTTTGCAAGCAGACAATTACATTCAGGGTGGGATGATATTTATGAAGAGACTTTGAATATCGGAATTGAATCCGGAAAACCATGGCAAAACCTGCCTGACTAATGGGTCTGACTAATGATTCAGGGGAAAAATCATGAACTTTAAAACTAATTCATTGAAACTTAAGAAATATTTAGAATAGTAACATAATCAATCCGGATCATATTAAATCGCGGCGGAAATTATTTCGGTACATGATGTGCAAGGACTTGAAATTCGATCTCATCGTAATGACATGAAATTTTCTGTGAATAATTCTCAAAGTTTCATGATGATTCGAAAAGAAATAAACATAAATCCAATAAAAATGCGTAGCAATCAATGAAGAACCCGTAAACCCGAAAAATTTGGGGAAATGTGCGGAAAAGTCAGTTTTACGTACGTAAGACCATTTATTTTATTTTCGGTTCGGAAAGCTCATATTTCTTCGAAAGCTGAACAAATTTTAAAAAATGATGCAATTCAAAGCTGTTTGATATATTAGGAAATTAAAATGAAATCCAACTTACAGTTCCAGCAACTTGTGCAATGCATAACGTAAAAAACTGTAAAAAGATAATTAAAATAGTTTACAACTGCGTTATTTAATAATTATTAGAAATTTATTGACAACTTTAAGTTCCTTGTTATCATCCGGAAAAACGCCTTGGAGAAAAAGAATAAATAATAATATTAAAAATATCAATAAAGTAATTTCATTTTTAAAAGTGCTATACCTTTGTGAATACCTTGGATGTGAACTGAAGAACCAAAGATAAATGTACAAATAACGCAAAATTAGAGCATATCAAATTTGTATTGAAAAGTTTTACGCCTTTATTTCATACAAATTCCATTATGTGATCTTTAGAGAAACGTTTCCATCGCATATTTATATTTTGCAAAGAAAATGATGGCGGGGAATTTGTACTCAACGCCACTAATTTGACTGCATTTATTCACCTAGGTCGACTTTTCTTCTTCAGAATACGATTCACGAAACATCGCCATCGAATGTTCGAGTTGTTTCATTGTCATCTATTTTGTAATATTAGGAGAACAAATTGAAAACCGCGCATTTTTTTCAAAATTTCGATCTTTATTATGGAAAAATGGTTACAAATTAATTATTCAAAGTATTGTCCATCGCTAGCCACAACTTTTTCCCATCTTTCTGGCAAATTACGGATTCCGCGTCGAAAGAAATTTGTGCTTTTTTCGGCTATCCATGAATCGACCCATTTTTTGCATTCCTCGTAAGAATGGAAATGCTGTTCAGCCAGGCCATGTGTCATTGATCGGAAGAGGTGATAATCGGAAGGGGCAATGTCTGGGCTATACGGCGGGTGGGGTAGGACTTCCCATCGAAGCGTTTCCAAGTAGGTTTTAACGACCCGAGCAACATGTGGCCGAGCGTTGTCATGTTGCAAAATAACTTTATCGTGTCTTGCGACCGTTTCCGACCGTTTTTCCTTCAGTGCTCGGCTCAAACGCATCAATTGAGTTCGGTACAATGCTCCTGTGATGGTTTCGTTTGGTTTCAACAACTCATAATAGATCACGCCGAGCTGATCCCACCAAATACACAGCATTAGCTTCGAGCCATGAATGTTCGGCTTTGGCGTCGATGTTGATGCGTGGCCGGGGTAACCATACGATTTTTTTCGCTTCGGATTATCGTAATGAATCCACTTTTCATCACCAGTCACAATACGATGCAAAAAACCCTTCCGTTTTTGCCTTTGAAGCAGCTGTTCACAAGTGAAAAAACGGCGTTCGATGTCTCTCGGCTTCAATTCGTATGGCACCCAATTTCCTTGCTTTTGAACCATTCCCATGGCTTTTAAACGATAGGAGATGGATTGTTGTGTCACTCCCAATGATTTTGCAAGTTTTTCTTGCGTTTGACACGAGTCTTCATCGAGTAATGCTTCCAACTCCTCGTCTTCAAACTTTTTCACTTGGCCTGGACGCTCTTTGTCTTCCACATCAAAATCACCACTTTTGAACCGCGCAAACCACTCCTGGCACGTTCTAATCGACGGAGCATATTCTGGATATGCTTCGCATAACAAACGATGACTCTCGGAAGCATTTTTCTTCAGATTAAACCAATAAAGTTAAACTTCCCGCAAATGCTGTTTTGTAGGCACGTAGCTCGACATTTTCAACGCAATAATAAACTTGTGTATTCAACTGAATGATAAGTTTGACAGATCGTTTTCAATGTATTTTTTAATCCTCTTTAAGATACAATAGCTGTCAAAGTCAAAATAATGACATCTATGATAGATATGAAGTTAGTAACGAATGCGCGGTTTTCAATTTGTTCTCCCAATAAAAAAATATCATGTATGGGTGAACAAATAAATTTTAAAGGATTTTTTTCTAATTTAGAGAGTTTATTTTGAAAAGCTGGTACAATATATTTTATTCAAAGTATTGTCCATCTGAAGCCACAACATTTTCCCATCTTTTTGGCAATTTATGGATTCCTTGCCAAAACCAGTCCTCATCTTTTGAGCGAAAGAACGAATCGAGCCAATTTTTGATACCGTCGATTGAAGTGAAACGTATTCCGGCAAGGGCATTCTGCATGGATCGAAATAGATAGTAGTCAGAAGGTGCCAGGTCTGGGCTATACGGCGGGTGGGGTAGCGGCTCCCATCCAACATTTTTCACATAATTTTTGACCTCTTGAGTTCGATGTGGCCGAGCATTGTCATCATGGAAAATCAATGACTCATGTCTGGTCGCCCATTCTGGCCGTTTTTGCTTGATTGCTGCATTCAATTTGATGAGTTGTTGTCGGTAGCGTTCCCCAGTAATAGTTTCACCCGGTTTTAGCAGCTCATAAAACAGCACACCCTTCTGATCCCACCAAATACAGAGCATCACCTTGGCCGCATGAATATTCGATTTCGGCGTCGATGGGTCGGGTTGGCCGCGATTCACGTACGCTTTTTTACGTTTCGGATTGTCGTAATAAATCCATTTTTCATCTTGCGTTACGATCCGATGCAAAAAAGCCTTCTTTTTGTGGCGAGCGAGCAGCATTTCAGACATGCAAAAACGCCGTTCGACGTCTCTCGGCTTCAAATCGTACGGCACCCAATTTCCTACCTTTTGGATGAATCTCAAGGCTTTTAAGCGATTGGAAATAGCTTGTTGAGTAACTCCCAATGATTTTGCAAGTTCTTCTTGTGTTTGACATGAATCTTGCTCGAGTAATTCCTCCAATTCAACATCTTCAAACTTTTGTGGGCCTCCCGGACGCTCTTTGTCGTTCGTATCAAAATCACCACTTTTAAATCGTCTAAACCAGTACTCACAAGTGGAAATCGATGGAGCATGATCCCCATAAGCTTCCTGCAGCGCACGACGACTTTCAGCTGCAGATTTCTTCAAATGAAAGCAAAGAAGTAATCCTTCCCGCAAATTGTGTTTTGATGGAACAAAAGTAGACATATTCGGGGCACACAAAAACTATGTTGTTTACACTTCGGTGAAATGACAGATACTGAAAAGTGATGAGTAATGATGATGTTTTGACATGAAGATAGTTACAAGATTGCCCGATGCGATATAGTGCTAGTATATCATCTCTTGTAAATCCTTTAAAATTCATTTGTTCACCCAATACAATAAATCTGTATTATAGACTGAGAGCCATACGATTATCGTTTTTTGACAAAATTTTAACATTGCGGATTTTGCCTTTGTACACTTTTTTTTAAGAAATATATATTTTTTGAATGGCATTATTTCCTAAATTGCATAGGTCGCAGTAAAAATTAGGAATTCGATGAAGTGAATGATTTGTTCTATGGCTCTCAGTCTATTAGTATTGATATGAAAATTGTGTTTTATTATTATAAATTCAAAATGATTAAAAGTAATTGTCAAATATATCACACCTAAAATGTATGCACACGTACTATTGGTTTCGAACCAAACGCTCTTAGAAAATAAAAAAATCGTGATTCTATAATCACAGTTTCTATAAACTGAAATTGTGGGAATTTCCAAAATTCCCAAATGCTATTATCATTGTTCGATTTCATTTGTCGATTTGTGAGTGTTATAATCCGATATCTTTTATTATTATACATGGGAATTTAAATTCAGTACAACTCACGTGTTGGGAACGTATTTCATTTATATTACCGCCTTATTTCAACAATTTTTGATACATTCAAGGGTTTAATTTAATTTAATTAGCAGTATATAATCAAGTAGTGTTGTAGGTCATTCCTATGTGGAGAGCTAATGCATCAATTCATATGAAAATTAATTTTAATTGTTCCTATGGATTTTGGTTTTCATCGAAAAATCAAAAGCTTCCCACTTAATAAAATACACTTTGAATATATTCCATCATCCATGATGAAGCATTTCTCATAATTTGATGTTTAAATACTGAGCTCATGAGTAATTTCTGCAGGCGGAAGTGAAAAGAAATTCGATGTTACATAAGCATCGATTAATGGCAATTACAGTTCAAACATGTCAATAAATTTAATACTTTTACTGCATAAGTTTTGAAAAAAGACTCATTTCTTACTGGGAAATCAAAGAATATTCCAGCTGGGTCATTCACACAATACGTGATATTATCTTATCAACTGATGTGAACATTAGGGGAGAGACATGTGGTGGGCCATTTAAACTTGGAATTTGACATTTAAATTGTGACATTTGAGACATTATGACATTTGAGCTGTCATTGTCTATATAAACAATTTTGTCAAAATGCAAACGTTAGATGGCCCACCCTGTAGATTGCCGATCTCTGATATTTTGGTTTTGTAAATAGCAGTGGTCATAAAGAACAAACACAAAATATTTAAAGTATTGCCACCATGTATTGTATCAATGCGTGCTAGCAACGAACGCGAGCGCTGTGGTAGCGGAATTGTAAAGTGTCATAGACGATGAGTAGCGTAGGAACTTGTGTGCTAACTTTAGTTCCAATTCACGCTACCACGACGCTTCAGTCAAATGTACAAATAAAAATTGAACATGTTAGCACGCCAAGCGGACGATGCTTTGTATCTTCTCCTATGTAAAGGGGTAGTGAATGTCGTTCGAATCACCGCGCCATCTTTATCTATACGATTGTACTAAACGCTTCAACATTTCACACCTTCCCCGCCTTCTCCTTCTTCAAACAGCGAGTTTGACAGGCTCCGCATCTTTGCTGTCATTGTTTGAAGAAGGGGAAAAAGTGTTTGCCATCCATAGACGAATGGCACAGAGAGCGCTGCTGTCAAGCTAAGCGTCAAAATTCAATTTTGCATCGTCCGCTTGTAGCACGCATTGTACTGTATAGGTTAGAGTGATTGGAACGTTTACTCATCAGACTATTTCATTTGCTCTGATTTCGGAGTAAAGGCGCCAATCACGCTTACATTTGTATATCTGACATTGTATCAGAATGAGATGGAATAAGAATGCCGATGCATTGTGATTGTTTCAACAGCTAATATGTATCGTCACACTAATATATTCCTTACTGGCTATAGTTCAGTGCAAAGTATGCTCTATCATAATCCATATTCATTGAAGATCAATATATTTTGTACTGTCAATTATTCACAGGGCTATCGTCGGTGAGTGTGAATATATTTTAACAATACACATCATTCAAAATTTGAATTTTCAACCTAATGTCAATATTATGGACAGAGTAATATACAACAACACAGGGGTAAAAAGTGTATTAAGGATTAAATGTTCCCATTACCATTACGTTTGATGTAGGCCTACTCTTATCATTGTTTGTGTTAAATCAACTTAACTTCCAATGTGTCTTCAGAGCGAAAGCTGCATCTGATATATTATAATAAATATTATATGATCGACCTAGAAAGAATATGGGACATATTTTTCGAACACATAGAAGTGAAACAAAAATAAGAATTCTATAAAAGTGGAACATCTTCAAAACATTTCATAAAAATGAAACATTGCAATTTTTTTTATCTCGAATGTTCCACTTTAAAAAAATGATATTTTTTGTTTCACGTTGAAAACATGATATTTTTTGTTTCACTTTAAAAAAATGATATTTTTGTGTTGCATTTTAAAAAAATTGATTTGATATGTTCCATTTTAAAAAATTATTTTACAAATGATCCATTCTGATAAAACCATTTTAAATGTTTTATTTCAATTGAACAATTTGAAAGCGAAAATTTAATTTTGTTTAATATATGTATACATTAATTTTTCTTAAGCCCGATCACATACAAATAACCAAGGGGACCGTGCTATTTGAGACATTTTAATCATATCTATTCTCCAGCGTCATCTATTGGGCAGTAGTATTGATGTGATATTTCAATCGTTTCAATGGCTCATTTGTTTTTATTATTTGTGTCCATAAAAATTTTGTTCGTATTACAATGGATCTAAATTGAGTTCACTCATGTAAAATCAGATGGCGCGGTCAATTGGCATACTCTCGAATAGCTCTCCAATCCCATACAAGCACGGTCCGCTTGCAAATAACACACAATAATTTAGTTTCTGTTTTTTGGAAAAATAAGCTTCAACATAACAAAAAACTTCAACATGAGAATAAAATTCGAGATTTCTTCCATTCACATCACGTTGAATTCTTTTATATTTAATATTATTTATTTTATAATCAATATTTGCATTAGCTTCAAAAAATCAGAAATAAAAAATAAAATATATTAATATATATATTAATAATATACCTATCATATTTTTATTCGGTGTTTTCTTGTAAATTTTTTTGAATTCAAACTTATTGCCATTTACTATATGTAGTTTCATGTTGACCGCGTACGACACACAGCGCTCACTTTGCAATGTGGATTGTTTTGACAGTAAAGTGTGATGTAAACTAGAATAGTAAACAATTAATTGTTGCTCTAAAGTTTGAAAGTGTAACTTATTATTTTTTTGTAAATCATGTTGAAATAATTGATTATGATCATTCGGTTTTACCGGCTAATTTCAACTCAAAAATGACATGGCTGTAGTCATGCAATAGAGATACAAGTAGTTCGATCTGTTTGTCGGTGCGAGCAATATATAAATATAATATTTATTATATCCATACGATTTTCTATATGATTGTTTAACATTACAATTAGTAATCATCATTATCGAAATCATTAGTAACGATTCGTTTCAATTCCATTTTCACCATAATGGAAAGTAGGTGAAAACCAAAAATAGATTAACCATATTTTATCGAGAGCACACGATAATTTTCTGACGTTATTCTCACTAGAACGTGACTTCAAAGACGAGAATGACCCGAACGCGGAAATAGATAGTTCCTATATTTATTCATGATCAAATTCGCAAACGGTTGATTTGAATAATATCTATATATGAATTAATTCCTTATCTTAATTTTTGCACGAAAACTTCTAAAAAATAATTCAAAAAAGTCAATTGTTTGCTTTTTGTATAAAAATATTTGAATGATGATAGCTTCTATATTTAATACTCGAAAAACACGTCGAACAAATATAAAAGGAGCAATAATAAATATTTCATTCAAATTGTTGTGGGAAAAATATCTAACATTTCACAAGAAAAATTTAATTCTTTTCCTTCAAAAAATACCATCCGAATAAATGGAAAATTGTATGAACAAACATAAAACCATCTTTTCCAGTTTTAATGTATTCCATGCATTACTGCGAATTTTGTTGGAACTACCACTACTTTATTTCTTATCGACGATTCGTCGATGTTACTTTAAGGATCTTATTTTTACATGAACAAATGAAATCACACATCATTCCAAGTTTCCCCTCAAAGCTGAGTATTTGTTTTTCGATCAATATCTTTTCAAAGGTATTCCTATCATCAGAATCGGACGGACAATTCCGTCGGATAATAAAATCAAATGTTTTTCGTATAACCGTGAGATTCAAAGCAAATGTATTGGAGCAGTTTATACGAAATACATACAAAGTTTGCTTTATATGAGTTGTTGAAAAATTTAGAATATTGTGTGGTATAAGTCGATTTCTAAACTATTATTGTTTTTCTATACATTTGTCCCAAGGGTTTTCCAACGATATCCAACTTTAATCGATCAGATATAGGATTCTGAATTTCGAAAAATGTGCTGTATATTATATTGGAGTTACTATTGCCTGTGAGTGTAACTACAGAAATATTTGAGATGTCCTCATCCACACGGCTTCATTCATTAGCTGAAAGATCCGGTGATTATGTATTTATGTTATTTGGAAATGCATATCGTGCTTCTATACCAAAGCTTTCCATTGCAATTGATGTGTTTACTGTGAAGTTATCATCGATTTTCACAATAATACAACCCTGTCGTGATTTTTGTGTGTTGATATGTCATGTGCCTCTACTTAGATATGTCAAATCTACAGCTATTTGAAACCAAATTAAATTATACGTCAACGTTGGTGTGAGAGTGTCTAAATAAATCATTTCAATTGGTTGAATAACAAAATGTAATTTATATTTTCAAGGCTGAAACCTTATTCATTTTGATAACATTTAAAAAGCTACCTAATCGACCCAGTAATATTTTACCCAATTCGATTTTTTTTAATGAATGCCAGTACCTAAGATTTTATTTCATTTTTCCAGTACAAAGTCCATCATGATCAGTCGCTTGGTACTTGCAAGTCGCTTGAAATATACCACGAGTGTAATTCCAATGCGCTCTACTTCATCAACAGCAACAAAACTCATAAATTTATCGATTGATCATGAGACCGGTATTGCTACATTGGAGTTAAATCGACCACCAGTAAATAGTTTAAACTTACCCTTACTTCAAAATATTTCGTCAGCTTTGACTGAAGTGGATAAAAATAGACCAAAAGGTTTAATTTTAACATCGGTTAGTATTAAATTCCAAATTAACCAAATATATGCAAGGAGTTAGGCTGCAATTTTCATAGTGGAGACCTTAGAAAAAAAAACACTCAAGTGTGATTGATGATGGAATTTACTTAAAAATTCTAGGCCTGCTCATCCGTATTTTCCGCGGGTCTGGATATATTGGAGATGTACAAACCTGATCTGGAAAGATCTAAAGTATTCTGGACAACTTTACAAGATGTTTGGCTAAAGCTGTATGGCTCAGCCTTCCCGACAGCAGCTGCTATAAATGTAAATTCACAACTGCAGCAATACATTACATAACGACGTACTTTAATATTTGAGAAGCTCAGCTTAGAACTATTGGTGATATGGATACATAGAAGTTTTTTATGCTTAACAGATTTTTTAGTGTTTTCAAGAAATTTTGGTGACATATCAATATCTCTAAATAATCTTTCACAGAGAATTTATTTGGGTGAATTTTTACAGAAATTCCTGAAGAATAGGTACCCGTGTACTTAACCGTGTACTAGTTTCTACAAGATTTTCTTGTTGCAAGTGGGTTTCATATCAAAATATTTCCAAACATAATATTTTATTGGAAGTTCATAAGTTTTGAAAAAGTTTGATTTCTACATGAATACACTTAAAAATCGAAACTTCTGCGTGGTTGGCTACACCAGCCAGCGCTTTCTATTCTATAGTTATTCCTGTAGTAATTCACAGATATAAATACTATGCGTTGTAATCCAAAGTTGCATATGATTTCATCTTTGTATGAGACTCTTATTAATGGCATAGATCTTTTTTTTCTGAGCCTATTTTCCATCAAAAGTTGGTGGCAATCATTTGGGCTTATGAATATGAAATCAATTCATCTATCCAAATAGGGACACTCCCCTGCTGGTGGCTGCTTGTTGGCCTTGAGTTGCGAATATCGTGTAATGTGTCCAGAACTGACAATCGGGTTGAATGAAACCCGCTTAGGTATGAGATTCATACGTTCTCCTTTAGTAGTACCTATTTTCTGTTATTTTGTACATTATTAGCTTCATCTCTTTTTTTTTACAGGAATTATGGCACCAAGGTGGTTTCAAGCTTCTATGCGCAATGTTTTGTCTATTCGTGAGACAGAAAAAGCATTAACACTGGGTACAATGTTTACAACTGATGCAGCATTGAAAGTTGGCCTCATTGATGAAATTTCTACTGATAAGCAAGATGCTTTGAGACGTTGTGAGCAGTTTATATTACAGTTTAAAAAAATATCTACTGATGCCCGAGCATTGACAAAAAAAAGTTGTCGTAGCAAGGAAATCACTGAATTAGAAAATAACCGTGAAGAAGATCTTCAAAATTTTTTGCTTTTGATTAATCAACCGAAAGTTCAAAAAGGGCTTGAGTTATATTTAAATAGTCTTAAAACAAAAAAAATATGAAACAATTTTTTTCCCTATATGTTTCCTTTCTAACATATTGAATCTTTTTTTCAAATATATATGTAGAGTGAATTAATTATTTCATAGGGAATTTCATTTAATTGTATGCTTACCTAAACCCACCTAGACTGGATGTAATACTTTGAATTCTGATGGAGGTGAGATTATAAAAAATGTCCAAAATAAATAGTTTCCGAAATATTCAGAGCGGATTTCCGAAGTGTTTAAAAGATAAACTAATCTTAGTACGTCGAATTATATATCATGTCATTAAAGACTATGAAGGTAAAGAGCAAAAAAGTAAAGAAAGATAGGTCGCCAACGCAATTATCGTGAAAATTCAATGTACAGTTAAAATAGACTGAAAATCGCATATCGTATATTTTACTTTTTGTTCCATATACCATGTGGTTTTTCGGATTAAAATTTTCCGCCGATTTGTGCATGGTAAGGTGTTTTTCATATTTTAAATTGAAAAAATGGTAGCTTTCAATATAAAGAGCAAAAAATTCTGTATCAATTGATGGCTTCCACACAACGTAGCGATTAGTATTCAGACTTCCCGAAGCAAAAAACACGATTATTGTTTCAGCTTGATTTTGAGCGATCGAGATTTGTTGTGTCATTCGTAAGCATATTTTATTGAAATGCCAAGGGAAAAGAACATTTTATTCTGTTTGTATTTTGTCAAAGGATTCAATTGTTGCTATGACA
Source organism: Obolodiplosis robiniae (assembly GCA_028476595.1). Taxonomy (NCBI): domain Eukaryota; kingdom Metazoa; phylum Arthropoda; class Insecta; order Diptera; family Cecidomyiidae; genus Obolodiplosis; species Obolodiplosis robiniae. Next base: position 18,361,972 of record CM052017.1, on the reverse strand, counting down.
TCAGCGATTTAACCGACAAAATGGCACAAATCAACAAAAGAGATGGATTTTGTTTTGATTTTCGTTTAAATATCAGAAAATCCACAAAGAGTGTGTTGTTTGAACAAGTAAGTGTGCTTCACCTGCATTTTAACGGAGTCATTTATTCAATTTTTGTTTTGTGTGTTAGGATTATTCGCATAATTCGATGAACGGGATCACATATTGCTGACTCAAGATCAGGTGATTATCATCATCCGGAGATTTTCGATTGCATTGCCGAATTCAAACGAGTGAGAATTCAGAAAGGATGTGAATTTGAAACAAGTGAGATGTGCTTCGATTCATATTGATTATATTGTGTTAACGGTGAATTTTTCACAAATTTATTCATTTCGTTTGTGTTTTTAACAGGTGTATTCGAAAGTGTGAACTATGCGGCAAAGAAAGAAGCCATCCAAAAATAATCCCAACAATGAAAACAACGATGATGATGATGAGGACAATGGAATCGTTACAATCAAATGTGCACTTCCTTCGATTCTTAGACCTAAATATCGAAGAATAGTCATCGATGATATCTCCGCCAAAAGTCTGCAAGCAACGAAGATATGTTCATTAGCATCGCTTCTGCTCTTGCATAATGTTGAGCGCGCATTTGACGAACATAACACGGAATTCTTCAATCAAGATGGTGAAAGAGTCATACGAGATTGTTTTTTTGCTGTTCTTAAGAAAAACATCACCCAAAACTCTATGATTCCCGAATTCCGTGATTTTGTGACAAATCTCGATGACGAACATCGTTTTGAATGGCCAAATAACGATTATTTTGGGAACGCTCTCAACGATTTGATTGACACATACAAAACGAATGTCGCGACGAACTTAAATACGCATCGGAAGAAACGCGTCTACAAATATCTGGAATTGAAAGTGTACGAACACAACTTGAATGCTCTTTTTGATGAGGTCCAACAATTGGATAAGATCGATATCAAAAATGCTGTCAATTTAGCAGTAAATGGATGAGACGTCATCCCTCGAACTATTAACGGTGCATTAAGAAGAGCAAGTCGTGATAATATTCTTCAAATATTACGTGATATTAGTTGGTGGGAAATGGACAACATTTCGACATTCACGAAAATGCATTGGTTCAAATCGCTGCCAATGTGGATTGCAATGCAACGTGATATCGACGAATTCAATATAAATCAGCGACAACGAGAAGAACAGTCAGAACAAAATGATAGCTCAAACAGTCCACCGGAAAATCAAAAATCAATGCTGGTGAGATCGTGAATGAAGTCGGCGTAGACCCGGAATTAAAAAAGTGGCAAGCGGCTGTGCGCCGAAACATCGCCACCGGTAAAGAGGTGGGTAAATCTTCAAAATAATTATATTAATACTAATATTACATTTTGTTTGTTTCATTTCATAGTTCAACTTGAATATAAGCAGCAAACGCTTCCATTGGAATGCTAAGGAAAAGTGCGAAACTGCAAATCGAAACGATGGACGAAAAATTTCAATGTCGAAGAAAACAATGATCGCAACGACCGCCACTTACATCCAGTTATGCCATCGCCGCTCGGGAGACGTTGGTAGTGTTACATTCAGCATAGGTTGAAAATGCTGAAACGAAGAATGGAGGTGTATGCAACAGCAATGTATACACGACTCCAACTCGACAAGTACATCGAAACAATTAGAACCGTTGATAAAGCAGTAGGCAAGATGCTAAATTATGAGCCATCAATTGTTTATTTTGGAGCTTCTGAGACACCACCAGATTCACCAATTCGCATCAAGAAGCACGTGAGATGCCCTGGATCTAGAAAAACCATCAATGCCCTGAAAAAGCGTGGAAATTGTATCGTTATACCAACCGATGAATATTACACCTCCCAAACCTGTGCGAAATGTTTTCGACATTTTGACCAAAGAACACGGAGCCATACCTTCAAACTGTGTCCAGATTGCCATCCAAACCATCTGGCGTTGCTGCCATTGATTATCGTAACTCAGAAAGGCAAACGATTGATGAAGCTTTTGAGAGCAAACCTCGGAAATCGCAATCCAAATCAACGCAACACAGGACCTTTACTGCCAAAGGTTATAATATACCGCAAAAACTGACTAGTAAACCCGTGATTAGTGAAATGGAAAATGTGTTCGATGGACCACCAATTGTATTTCCGGATGAGATGGAAGTAGACGATGTTGCCGCTGAACATCCAATTGTACATAAAACTGTTTGGCAACGCGACATAGTCGCTGCAAAGTGCATTCTCATAAAAGGTATATATTAATTGAATGACAATCGCGGCAATTTTTCAATTGATAAATTTGTGTTTTCAAGGACACTGTGAGCTATTTGGGATTCCGATTCTGGAGACATTACAGCGACCACCGAGACCAGTTGTAGTACAGCACCAAGCATCGAGCATTATAATTAATTCGAAAAGTAATATTGTAACAGTTTGTTACTTCTGCTACTTCTGAATTTGTGTGGTAGAGGCTTTATGCCAGGAGTACGAAATTGGAGTGTTTTTTTGTAAGTATCCAAATGAGGTACTGTTTGATATACACTCCGTATTCTACGCGATTGATATTCAGAGTTTATTAAAAAAAACTAGTTTATTGAAAACTTGCTATAGAAATGAATTGGGTAACAGTCAAGTTTGTCTTTGAGTGTTTTTTGTTTCGGGAAGTCTGAATACTAATCCCTACGTTGTGTGAATACCACCAATTGATACAGAATTTTTTGCTCTTTATTTTGAAAGCTACCTTTTTTTCTTTTTTTTCACCAGAAACACCCTAGGTAGACTATGCTAAAAACTCTGTGAATGTGAAATATGTTGAACCATAAAAATTGTTGACGCATTACAAAATTTGATATCATATAGTCTGTGTTTTGTATTCGCTTGTAGCAAGAGAACTCACCTCGGAAAGAGGTTTAAATTTGATTTGCTTTGCTCTGCATACATAAAATATATGCGACCAAAGGATTTTCGCCTTAAAAAGAATCTGTCCGCCATAAGAATAGCAAACTTGGTCCATGTGAGGGTCAACCTTACGACCTTCAGATTATGAGACTGACGCGCTACCTACTGCGCTAATCAACCATTTCAAGGAGCGCGACAAAGTAAGATCTTCAAATTCATAGGAAAGTGAATATTAGTGAGCTCTGAGAAAAAAGGTATGAGGTGGGTATGTACTACCCTTGTATCAAATAAAGCACAAAATTCTATATCAATTGATTGCATTTACACCACCTAGCGATTATTATTCAGACCTCCTAAAGAGAAAAACTCTCGAATGCAAACCTAATTGTTACCCAATTCAATCAACAAAATAGCATGTGTTGAATAAACTGTATTTTATTGCATTCAGAATCAAAAAGCAGTAGCATTTGATTGTGCTGCATCATAAACGACTTGATTTCCATCATTGTCTGGTTTTACTTTTTCCGGGGGAACTTCCCTGTATTGTCTCAAAAACCTAATCAATCGTTTGCATTTTTGAGTCACTATAATCGATGGCAGAATCGCTTGATGGTGTGGATCAAATGCGAAATTGTGAATATGGTGGTGTTCCAGAAGCTCCAAAATAAACAATTGATGGCTAATAATTTACCATCTTGCCCACATCCTTATCAACGGCTCCCATTCATTCGAAGTAATTATCGAGTTGGAGTCGTATATACTTTGCTGTTGCATACACTTCCATTCCTTGTTTCAACACCAATGGTGGCTCTCGCGGGCGGCAATGGCATCAGTCGACACAAGGGGTGGTCGTTGCAATCATTTCTTCTTCGGTATCGTAATGTTTTTATAGTCGTTTCGATTTGCAGTTTTGCACTTTTATTTATTTATTTTTGTTTTTTTTTCTCGAAACCCACATTAAAGCCAATACGTGTTCACAAGCTGTGGACATGATGGTCATAGACCCAATTCGACATAAATTCCGCCCATGCCGTGTCTGATATCAACCGGTATATTATACCAAAAACAATCCCTAGATTCAGAATTGAATTTTGAGACTCAGCTTGACAGTAGTGTCATCTGTACCATTAAATCAGAATAAACATAAATATACAAAAAAAAAATCAGATATTGTTTCATACCATTCACTATAGTAACACAGTTTGTTATACTGGCAGTCATATGAGTCGACCGGAATAAAAGTGAGAATACACCGGCTCTAAATCAGTACTGCGACTAGATAATCATAAACGCTGAAGTGAACCATGAATATTGTTGAGTGGCAGCAGCGGTTCTTAATATTCGCTATCAATGTTCATTTTACACTAAAAATAAACATTGATAGCGAAAATTATGGACCGCTGCTGCCACTCAACAATATTCATGGTTCACTTCAGCGTTTTTGATTATCTAGTCGTAGTACTGATCTAGAGCCGGTGTATTCTCACTCTTATTCCGGTCGACTCATATATGCTTTTGCTTTGACATAAGAAATCTGAATACTCTCAAGACTTTATATAAAAATCTAATTCAATCATTGCTTGAATACTGTTGTGTCGTATGGTTACCATATCATTCGATATCGATAGACTTAATTGAATCGGTGCAAAAGCAATTTACAATATTTGCATTGAGAGAATATCCATCTGCCGAAAACAACTATCGTATTTCTTCGTATGAATGTAGACTGGAAAATTTGCAAATGATGAAACTTGAAAGGAGGCGTATCAATGCAGCTTTGCTGTTTTTCTACGACGTATTGAACGACATTATCCCATGTTCACAGATAAAAAACGATATTGCGCTTCATTCAAACCCATTCAATCTTCGTGCATCGTCGGTGGAGACTTTTAGAATAATAAATCTATCACTTATTAATGAACATACGGCACCAATAAATTAGATGTGCAAACTTGCAAACTTCATTGATGAACTGTTTAAAGAACCTGCTTCTCGTGCAAATTTTAAATCTCAATTAGTTGCCTGTGATAAATTGAATCTTAGGTTGAATCAACAACAAATCCAATGATTGAAATTAAACCATTTCTTTTTGAATTTCATCAGCATTGTTAATATTGTGATATTGTGATTATGTGATATTTTTAGCATAGTTATCGAATGTATTATTTATACATATTGTATTTTGAATCATTCAACCTTGCAATGTTTGAATGGATTTTTCTAAAAGAAAAGATACAGGTTTTAATGGTGGTGAGATCCGATATAATCGATTAATGACCCTTACCTTTTCCCTGTCAGATATGTAATTACTTAAAAATGGATAAAAACAGCCAGTCTTTGGCGGTGTATAGCTATAATAAATAAAGTGCATGAGATTCTCATCTAATGATTATCCACAGAGAACATGGATTTCTTTTTCAGAATCATGCACTTTATGTGGAAAAAGCGTTTAGTACAATCGTTTAGGTAGAGATGGCGCGGTCCATCGGCATTCACCACCATTTAACATGGGAGACCATATAAAGTATCGTTCGCTTGAACAAAAATGAATTGCCGAGAAGCGTATTCAACGCGAGTGTCAAATACTGTAAGCAAATTGGAATTAACACGACGATTGTTCGGATCGCGCGATGATTCACCGTTACGAACTTGACAATTAGAAATGCCGAGTGGAACTTTGCCCAACTCTCAGGGAAAAATCTACTCAGACGCTCAGGATACTCAGAAACATGGTCATTACGTTTTATTGCATAAATGTAGAGCGCTTTCGGTAGAAGTGGACCACTGAACTTTTTTTTACTGATAGTGACATTTCGGTCAAACCATTTATGTCATCGACATTTCTTGATGCAAACTCGCTTTTCATTGGCAATTCAAGTGTATACACGTATATTTTCACGCTCCAAAATTTTGTGTCCAGAAAAAAATTCCAACAGTTTTTTACATTAATTCGATTTCTCATAATTTTTTCATCGAATTTGATCAGGCTTATAAGCAAAAGTGTGGTTTCCATCTTTATCTTTAGAAACACAAAAAGAATTCTGCACGTTTCCTACATGATTTTGATGAGGCATACATCCGTACCAAATGACAGTTTTCGGCAGAAATGGACCACTTTAAGACGCCTTTCTTTGTGTTTTAAATTGTTCCTATGAGTTATTCAATTGTGTTTATAACTATTTTTGAATGTTTTAACCATTATGTTAAAATAACAAGATAAGAAAAGTGATTATGCACCAATTGAATATGGCAAATTCATTGATAACTTGAAATAATTGAAAATAAATCATATATTCGAACGTGCTGCTTGTGCTATTGCCGATATGAGCAGATAAAATTTCAAACGACACCTTAAAAGTGTTAATGAAAAATTTCCGGATTTTGCCACAGTCTCCGATGTTCAGTTATTGGATTTTCTCAAAGCGAGGCCTATACACGGTGGAAGGACGGCATTTTTGTTTTTTGCCTTTTTCTTAATGATTTTGTCGTTGATTTTTACTTTTCCGTACACAGCACTGTGTGTGGTAAAAGCAAGCGAACGATGCTTTTTATCTTCTCCTATGTAAAGGGGTGGTGAATGCCGTTGGACCGCGCCATCTCTACCTAAACGATCGTACTCAACATTTCACTAATTGTCTGTATATTAATGTTTATGCTGATTTATATTCATTTTGAAAGGTATTGAATAAATTAGATATACAAATGTTTACAGCAAATAAAAAAAAATTAAATAGGCATATTTTATGTTTTTAGAAATAAAACATTTGTGAATCTTCAATCAACGGCTTCTCGCCAGACATATTGTAAACATTCTCCTTCCCCTTCATCAAACAATGACGAATGACAGCAAAGATCGGGCTAATCCAAATACATTCTTGTTGGATCTGCTTGTTATATATAACATGCATGTTGGAACTTGTAATTACAAATTGAGGTTTTACACCACATTCCGCTGAATTCTCAAGCAATTACCTGCTATTCCAGGGTAAGTTTCGTTTGAATTGAATGTTTTTCACTTGCTTCGCAAAAGAATTTTTACACTGGAAATGTGACCGATAGTGTTCGCAAGAAAGCACACATTTAATTTCTTGAGATTAACAATTTTTTTTTCTTTAGATTTGAATTGCATCAATTGTCACACAGCGAGTTTGACATCTTTGCTGTCATTGTTTGAAAAAAGGGAAGAAGTGTTAACCATCCATAGACGAATGGTACAAAGGGCGCTGCTGTCAAGCTAAGTGTCAAAATTCAATTTTGCATTTAGAGGCTGGGTAAAAGTATTGCGATTGGTCCAAAAAATTCAAAACGCCCGGAATAAGTTTTCTATGCGTTTTGAACCTAGAAAAAACGATTGCAATCGTTCCCGGAGCAATTTTTTGTCCGTGTGTGGTACGTTGTCCGTTGTACGTTGTCCGTTGCCCGTTGTATACGCGTTTAATTTAGTTTTTAACTAGTTGACAGATATTGGTACTATTGCTTTGTTTTATATAACCGACCTTAACAAATGAAATTGACAGATATGATGACATGAGTTGAAACCAGCATGATATGCTGTAAATTTTTTTCGTCCGATATAAAATATAAATTAAAAAAAAAAATTAAATCTTCGGTGCTCGAGCGATAATGATATTTAATATTGAAAATTTTCAAAATACAGCTGATGCATAGCAAAATTAAATCTCCTGCTAAGTCAATTGTCGTTATAGAACGATGAGTGATGAGCGCACATTCTGTCGTTGTAGAACGACAAAGTTTGTCGCTGATTAGTGAACTCCACTTAAACCAAACTTTGTCGTTCTACAACGACCAGGGCTATGCTATTGAACCGAGCACGCAATGTGTTCACTACAAGGGCTCAGTCACATGTGCGACGTATTGAACGAGAGCGGTATGCTGCTTACGGCGATGAGCGAGTGCGCTGCTCACTCAGTCTGCTCACAACAAAGCTATACAAAATGCCCATAAACATTTTGAGCGCTCCGAGTGAGCGACACCTTCGCTCATCGCTGTAAGCAGCATAGAACTCACGTTCAATACTTCGCTCAATTGACTGAGACTTATGGTGAACCGAGCGTGCGTTTCACATGCCCTGACAAAGACAGAATGCGCGCTCATAAGCAATGTGTGTGGTTTCTACTTGGATCTGGATTCAATTTATTGACACATTCATATTTAATTGATGAGTGTCTGCTGGATGTGGAAATATTGTCGCTGATCAGCGAGCACCACTAAAACCAAACTTTGTCGTTCTACAGCGACATAATGTGCGCTCACCACCAAGGGGCCCATGCTATTTGAGACATTTTAATCATATCTATTCTCCAGCGTCATCTATTGGGCAATAGTATTGATGTGATATTTCAATCGTTTCAATGACTCATTTGTTTTTATTATTTGTGTCAATAAAAATTTTGTTCGTATTACAATGGATCTAAATTGAGTTCACTCATGTAAAATAAGATGCCGCGGTCAATTGGCATACTCTCGAATAGCTCTCCAATCCCATACAAGCACGGTCCGCTTGCTCACCACTCGTCGTTCTATAACGACAAATAACTTGGCAGGAAGTTTTATTTTAGTGTGAAAGCATTTATTCGATTATTAAGAAAATGCATCAGCTGCTTATATCGGTCGAAAAAATGTGACAGCACTTCATGCTGGTTTTGTTTGTAAACAAACTAATGTCATCTATCAATTTCATTTATTAAGGCCGGTTCGACTATTATTATTGCCAACTTAAATGTGGCATAATACAATTTTTTTATCTGACAACTGGTTGAAAACTAAAGTTGACGCGTATACGTTAAAATCACTTTTCCGCACATTTCCATGGGTTTACGGGTTTTTCATTGATTGATACGCATTTGTATTGGATTTATATTTATTTCTTATCGAATCTCATGCAACTTTAATAATGAATCACAGAAAATTTCAAGTCATTACGATGAGATCGAATTTCAAGTCATTAAACATCATGTAATTTAAATTTAAACTTTAATAAAAAGAAAACGAATAAACATCTCAGTTTCTAATTTTTACTTCAACAAACTTTCGCTGCTTTTGAATTGGTAATAACAATTACGAATTAGTTTACTCTGATCTGAACTTTTAATTCATGTCAACGATAAATATGATTCCACATATATGTTATGTATAAATTTCGTTAAAAAGTTGATGAGCAAATTGTTTCGACACCATTCTCAAGACATACACAGTGCTGAAATAGAACAAAAGCTGCTTGAGATCCAATGGCTTGACGACTTCTAGGTGTAACCTACAAAATACAAACAACAAATATATTTGTGTTTGATATATTTACACTTCTTCATTGTTTAAATAAATGTTTATCGATGTACAGCTTGTACATAATGTATGTTTGCCATACAGGGCCTTCGCAAACCGGTGTGCAGTGGGTGCGACGCACACAGGCGCAAGTATTTTGGGGGCGCGAGAGCGCCGAAGGCGCTTGAGCCCATTTATGTTAAATTAAAAAAAAAATTAAATCTTCGGTGCTCGAGCGATAATGATATTTAATATTGAAAATTTTCAAAAACGCGAGAGCGCCAAAGGCGCTCGAGCGCAATTTTTCCAATGATCCTATGCTTCTGAATGAGCGCTCCGAAACTATGAGCGATGTTCATATTCAGCCGAACATTCACCGACTCTTATATTTATACAAACTTTGCGCTCTTCCTGTTTTTCAAAAATGATTTCAATGCATAATTTAATAAACACTACGAATTGTAGTTTGCACAGTAAAAACAGAATCCAAATGCTTTGTAATATTTTTGTGTTGACAATTAGTTCACAATAACATTGAATATCGTTCAATGCGTTCGGAGCGCCAATGAAAGGAAAAAATATAGGCGTACAAAAACGAATTTTGTACAATTACCCGCGTGCGTTTTATATACCATGCACTAATCATTCATTGAATCTTCTAGTAAATGATGCCGCCACTGCCTCACACAAGACAGTTGGTTTTATTGCATTGGTTCAAAAAATTTACGTGTCTGGTTTGACTGTGAAACCAATTTGCGATATGCGTTGGGCAAGTCGAGTTGATGCTACAAAGCCATTGCGGCACAACTTAGATGGAATCATTTCGGCTTTTAAAGAAATACAAACTTCTTCAATTTTCGACAAAAAAATGCAACATGAAGCCGAGTCAAATGAGAATCAAATCAATAACTTCTTGGAAAATTATTCAAATCATGGGTGTGAGAATATTTGGGACGAGGCTGAGGAGATTTGCTCCAGAATTGAAATTGTTCGGAAATTCAAATGCGTTCACATGAACCGAGTAAGAATCGATGAAATTCGTTCTATAGAACAATTCGAAGCGATTTTTGTTTTATTCATCATAAAAGTTGCAAATGATTCACTGGCTGATCGTTTCGAGGCGCTTCGAAAATATGACGAACTTTTCTCATTTTTGTACGATTTCAAGCATTATGAAGCGAATATGCAGAATGGAACGTTGAGTGCATCATGCAAAAAGCTTGCTCTTACACACGATGGCCAATCAGCCTTAGACGGCGACGCACTATTTGCTGAAATGTCAGTAATCGCAACTGTACTGAAAACGAAAAATGCAACGCATGTGCTCGATATATTGAACGCGATAATGGAGCTGAACATGGGAAATGTAGTACCAAATTTTGTAATTGAGAACGCCAGTATCTGTTGCAGAGGTCTCACTGAGTATACAGCTATAGCTACTCGAACCAAATAGCGACTAAACTAGCGTTTATTTAAGGTATATTTTCCAGTAGTCGCTATTGCCTTTACACAAATTAATACATACATACATACAACGTTACTCATTTTGCTTTGTAATAGGTCTACCGGTTGAAAATGTCTACCGGATGAAAAATCAATGCTTTATTGAGGAAAAATGGATACAAATTTAATATTCATCGTTGACCACAGCTTTTTCTCATCTTTGTAGCAAGAGGCGGATGCCACGTCTAAAAAAATCGATCGGATTAGCGGCTATCCACAATTTGATCCAATTTTTGACTTCATCATAATTGAAGAAGTGCTGGTCAGCCAGGCCATGCATCAATCGGAAGAGATGCAACGTCTGGGCTATACGGTGGGTGGGGTAGGACATCCCATTTGAGCATATTAAAACTTCCCGCATGTTGTTTTGATGGCACGAATGTAGACATTTTACGGCTTCACAAAAAAAAAATTATTTTCACTAATGACCAATAACCTAGACTGAAATAATTAGACAATGACATGAAGTTTCTGATGTGACAGCTGTCATAGCCAAAATTCACCTCAGAGTAATACATATGAAGTTGTCTGCAATAACGACATTTTCAACCAGTAGACCTATTAAAAAATATTGATATGCGTTAAGACTAGGAAAAATTTTCAAAGAATGGAGGAATAAAAAAAATCTTCATATACGTTCAAACTAAGAAAAATGTTCAAAGAATGGACGAATATAAAAAATCTTGATAAACGTTCAGACTAGGACAAATTTTCAAAGAATGGAGGAATAAAAAAAATCTTCATAAACGTTCAAACTAGGAAAAATGTTCAAAGAATGGACGAATATAAAAAATCTTGATAAACGTTCAGACTAGGACAAATTTTCAAAGAATGGATGAATAAAAAAAATCTTGATATACGTTCAGTCTAGGAAAAAAATTTCAAAGATTGGAGGAATAAAAACAATCTTCATATACGTTCAAACTAGGAAAAATGTTCAAAGAATGGACAAATATAAAAAATCTTGATATACGTTCAGACAAGGAAAAATTTTCAAAGAATGGAGGAATATAAAAAATCTTGATACGATCAGACTAGGAAACATTTTCAAAGAATGGAGGAATAAAAAATCTTGATATACGTTCAGACTAGGAAAAATTTCCAAAGAATGGAGGAATATAAAAAATCTTGATACGTTCAGACTAGGAAAAATTTTCAAAGATTGGAGGAATAAAAAAAATCTTGATACGATCAGACTAGGAAAATTGTTCAAAGAATGGAGGAATAAAAAATCTTGATATACGTTCAGACTAGGAAAAATGTTCAAAGAATGGAGGAATATAAAAAATCTTGATATACGTTCAGACTAGGAAAAATTTTCAAAGAATGGACGAATATAAAAAATCTTGATATACGTTCAGACTAGGAAAAATGTTCGAAGAATAGACAAATAAAAAAAATCTTGATATACGTTCAGACTAGGAAAAATGTTCGAAGAATAGACGAATATAAAAAATCTTGATATACGTTCAGACTAGGAAAAATTTTCAAAGAATGGAGGAATAAAAAATCTTGATATACGTTCAGACTAGGAAAAATGTTCAAAGAATGGATGAATATAAAAAATCTTGATACGTTCAGACTAGGAAAAATTTTCAAAGAATGGAGGAATATAAAAAATCTTCATATACGTTCAGACTAGGAAAAATTTTCAAAAAATGGACGAATAAAAAAAATCTTGATATGCGTTCAGACTATGAAAAATTTTCAAAGAACGGACGAATAAAAAAAATCTTGATACGTTCAGACTAGGAAAAATTTCCAAAGAATGGAGGAATATAAAAAATCTTGATATACGTTCAGACTAGGAAAAATTTCCAAAGAATGGAGGAATATAAAAAATCTTGATATGCGTTCAGACTAGGAAAAATGTTCGAAGAATAGACCAATATAAAAAATCTTGATATACGTTCAGACTAGGAAAAATTTTCAAAGAATGGATGAATATAAAAAATCTTGATATACGTTCAGACTAGGAAAAATTTTCAAAGAATGGAGGAATATAAAAAATCTTGATATACCTTCACACTAGGAAATATGTTCAAAGAATGGACGAATATAAAAAATCTTCATATACGGTCAGACTAGGATAAATTTTCAAAGAATGGACGAATAAAAAAAATCTTGATATGCGTTCAGACTAGGAAAAATTTCCAAAGAATGGAGGAATATAAAAAATCTTGATATGCGTTCAGACTAGGAAAAATGTTCGAAGAATAGACCAATATAAAAAATCTTGATATACGTTCAGACTAGGACAAATTTTCAAAGAATGGATGAATAAAAAAAATCTTGATATACGTTCAGTCTAGGAAAAAAATTTCAAAGATTGGAGGAATAAAAACAATCTTCATATACGTTCAAACTAGGAAAAATGTTCAAAGAATGGACAAATATAAAAAATCTTGATATACGTTCAGACAAGGAAAAATTTTCAAAGAATGGAGGAATATAAAAAATCTTGATACGATCAGACTAGGAAACATTTTCAAAGAATGGAGGAATAAAAAATCTTGATATACGTTCAGACTAGGAAAAATTTCCAAAGAATGGAGGAATATAAAAAATCTTGATACGTTCAGACTAGGAAAAATTTTCAAAGATTGGAGGAATAAAAAAAATCTTGATACGATCAGACTAGGAAAATTGTTCAAAGAATGGAGGAATAAAAAATCTTGATATACGTTCAGACTAGGAAAAATGTTCAAAGAATGGAGGAATATAAAAAATCTTGATATACGTTCAGACTAGGAAAAATTTTCAAAGAATGGACGAATATAAAAAATCTTGATATACGTTCAGACTAGGAAAAATGTTCGAAGAATAGACAAATAAAAAAAATCTTGATATACGTTCAGACTAGGAAAAATGTTCGAAGAATAGACGAATATAAAAAATCTTGATATACGTTCAGACTAGGAAAAATTTTCAAAGAATGGAGGAATAAAAAATCTTGATATACGTTCAGACTAGGAAAAATGTTCAAAGAATGGATGAATATAAAAAATCTTGATACGTTCAGACTAGGAAAAATTTTCAAAGAATGGAGGAATATAAAAAATCTTCATATACGTTCAGACTAGGAAAAATTTTCAAAAAATGGACGAATAAAAAAAATCTTGATATGCGTTCAGACTATGAAAAATTTTCAAAGAACGGACGAATAAAAAAAATCTTGATACGTTCAGACTAGGAAAAATTTCCAAAGAATGGAGGAATATAAAAAATCTTGATATACGTTCAGACTAGGAAAAATTTCCAAAGAATGGAGGAATATAAAAAATCTTGATATGCGTTCAGACTAGGAAAAATGTTCGAAGAATAGACCAATATAAAAAATCTTGATATACGTTCAGACTAGGAAAAATTTTCAAAGAATGGATGAATATAAAAAATCTTGATATACGTTCAGACTAGGAAAAATTTTCAAAGAATGGAGGAATATAAAAAATCTTGATATACCTTCACACTAGGAAATATGTTCAAAGAATGGACGAATATAAAAAATCTTCATATACGGTCAGACTAGGATAAATTTTCAAAGAATGGACGAATAAAAAAAATCTTGATATGCGTTCAGACTAGGAAAAATTTCCAAAGAATGGAGGAATATAAAAAATCTTGATATACGTTCAGACTAGGAAAAATTTTCAAAGAATGGATGAATATAAAAAATCTTGATATACGTTCAGACTAGGAAAAATTTTCAAAGAATGGAGGAATATAAAAAATCTTGATATACCTTCAGACTAGGAAAAATGTTCAAAGAATGGACGAATATAAAAAATCTTCATATACGATCAGACTAGGAAAAATTTTCAAAGAATGGACGAATAAAAAAAATCTTGATATGCGTTCAGACTAGGAAAAATTTCCAAAGAATGGAGGAATATAAAAAATCTTGATATACGTTCAGACTAGGAAAAATTTTCAAAGAATGGATGAATATAAAAAATCTTGATATACGTTCAGACTAGGAAAAATTTTCAAAGAATGGAGGAATATAAAAAATCTTGATATACCTTCAGACTAGGAAAAATGTTCAAAGAATGGACGAATATAAAAAATCTTGATATACTTCAGACTAGGAAAAATTTTCAAAGAATGGAGGAATATCAATAATCTTGATACGATCAGACTAGGAAAAAATTTCAAAGAATGGACGAATATAAAAAATCTTGATATACGTTCAGACTAGGAAAAATGTTCAAAGAATGGACGAATATAAAAAATCTTGGATACGTTCAAACTAGGAACAATTTTCAAAGAATGGAGGAATATAAAAAATCTTGATACGATCAGACTAGGAAAAATGTTCAGAGAATGGACGAATATAAAAAATCTTGATATACGTTCAGACTAGGAAAAATTTTCAAAGAATGGACGAATATAAAAAATCTTGATATACGTTCAGACTAGGAAAAATTTTCAAAGAATGGACGAATATAAAAAGTCTTGATATACGTTCAGACTAGGATAAATTTTCAAAGAATGGAGGAATATAAAAAATCTTGATACGATCGGACTAGGAAAAATTTTCAAAGAATGGAGGAATATAAAAAATCTTGATATACGTTCAGACTAGGAAAAATTTTTCAAAGAATGGAGGAATATAAAAAATCTTGATATACCTTCAGACTAGGAAAAATTTTCAATGAATGGACGAATATAAAAAATCTTGATATACCTTCAGACTAGGAGAAATTTTCAATGAATGGACGAATATAAAAAATCTTGATATACGTTCAGACTAGGAAAAAATTTCAAAGAATGGAGGAATAAAAAAAATCTTCATATACTATCAGACTAGGTAAAATTTTCAAAGAATGGACGAATATAAAAAATCTTGATACGATCAGACTAGGAAAAAATTTCAAAGAATGGAGGAATATAAAAAATCTTGATCTACCTTCAGACTAGGAAACATTTTCAATGAATGGACGAATATAAAAAATCTTGATATACGTTCAGACTAGGAAAAATTTTCAAAGAATGGACGAATATAAAAAATCTTGATATACGTTCAGACTAGGAAAAATTTTCAAAGAATGGACGAATATAAAAAATCTTGATATACTTCAGACTAGGAAAAATTTTCAAAGAATGGACGAATATAAAAAATCTTGATATACGTTCAGACCAGGAAAAATTTTCAAAGAATGGACGAATATAAAAAATCTTGATATACTTCAGACTAGGAAAAATTTTCAAAGAATGGAGGAATATCAAAAATCTTGATACGATCAGACTAGGAAAAAATTTCAAAGAATGGACGAATATAAAAAATCTTGATATACGTTCAGACTAGGAAAAATTTTCAAAGAATGGAGGAATATAAAATATCTTGATATACCTTCAGACTAGGAAAAATTTTCAATGAATCTGCGAATATAAAAAATCTTGATATACGTTCAGACTAGGAAAAAATTTCAAAGAATGGAGGAATAAAAAAAATCTTCATATACGTTCAGACTAAGAAAAATTTCCAAAGAATGGAGGAATATAAACAATCTTGATATACGTTCAGACTAGGAAAAATTTCCAAAGAATAGAGGAATATAAAAAATCTTGATATACGTTCAGACTAGGAAAAATTTTCAAAGAATGGTCGAATAAAAAAAATCTTGATATGCGTTCAGACTAGGAAAAATTTCCAAAGAATGGAGGAATATAAAAAATCTTGATATACGTTCAGACTAGGAAAAATTTTCAAAGAATGGATGAATATAAAAATCTTGATATACGTTCAGACTAGGAAAAATTTTCAAAGAATGGAGGAATATAAAAAATCTTGATATACCTTCAGACTAGGAAATATGTTCAAAGAATGGACGAATATAAAAAATCTTCATATACGGTCAGACTAGGATAAATTTTCAAAGAATGGACGAATAAAAAAAATCTTGATATGCGTTCAGACTAGGAAAAATTTCCAAAGAATGGAGGAATATAAAAAATCTTGATATACGTTCAGACTAGGAAAAATTTTCAAAGAATGGATGAATATAAAAAATCTTGATATACGTTCAGACTAGGAAAAATTTTCAAAGAATGGATGAATATAAAAAATCTTGATATACGTTCAGACTAGGAAAAATTTTCAAAGAATGGAGGAATATAAAAAATCTTGATATACATTCAGACTAGGAAAAATGTTCAAAGAATGGACGAAAATAAAAAATCTTCATATACGGTCAGACTAGGAAAAATTTTCAAAGAATGGACGAATAAAAAAAATCTTGATATGCGTTCAGACTAGGAAAAATTTCCAAAGAATGGAGGAATATAAAAAATCTTGATATACGTTCAGACTAGGAAAAATTTTCAAAGAATGGATGAATATAAAAAATCTTGATATACGTTCAGACTAGGAAAAATTTTCAAAGAATGGAGGAATATAAAAAATCTTGATATACCTTCAGACTAGGAAAAATGTTCAAAGAATGGACGAATATAAAAAATCTTCATATACGGTCAGACTAGGAAAAATTTTCAAAGAATGGACGAATAAAAAAAATCTTGATATGCGTTCAGACTAGGAAAAATTTCCAAAGAATGGAGGAATATAAAAAATCTTGATATACGTTCAGACTAGGAAAAATTTTCAAAGAATGGATGAATATAAAAAATCTTGATATACGTTCAGACTAGGAAAAATGTTCAAAGAATGGAGGAATATAAAAAATCTTGATATACCTTCAGACTAGGAAAAATGTTCAAAGAATGGACGAATATAAAAAATCTTCATGTACGGTCAGACTAGGATAAATTTTCAAAGAATGGATGAATATAACAAATCTTGATATACGTTCAGACTAGGAAAAATGTTCAAAGAATGGACGAATATAAAAAATCTTCATATACGGTCAGACTAGGAAAAATTTTCAAAGAATGGACGAATAAAAAAAATCCTGATATGCGTTCAGACTAGGAAAAATTTCCAAAGAATGGAGGAATATAAAAAATCTTGATATACGTTCAGACTAGGAAAAATTTTCAAAGAATGGACGAATAAAAAAAATCTTGATATACGTTCAGACTAGGAAAAAATTTCAAAGAATGGACGAATATAAAAAATCTTGATATACGTTCAGACTAGGAAAAATTTTCAAAGAATGGACGAATATAAAAAATCTTCATATACGGTCAGACTAGGATAAATTTTCAAAGAATGGACGAATATAAAAAATCTTGATATACGTTCAAACTAGGAACAATTTTCAAAGAATGGAGGAATATAAAAAATCTTGATACGATCAGACTAGGAAAAATGTTCAAAGAATGGACGAATATAAAAAATCTTGATATACGTTCAGACTAGGAAAAATTTTCAAAAAATGGACGAATAAAAAAAATCTTGATATACGTTCAGACTAGGAAAAATTTTCAAAGAATGGAGGAAATCTTTATAGGAAAAATGTTCAAAGAATGGACGAATATAAAAAATCTTGATATACGTTCAGACTAGGAAAAATTTTCAAAGAATGGACGAATAAAAAAAATCTTGATATACGTTCAGACTAGGAAAAAATTTCAAAGAATGGACGAATATAAAAAATCTTGATATACGTTCAGACTAGGAAACATTTTCAAAGAATGGACGAATATAAAAAATCTTCATATACGGTCAGACTATGATAAATTTTCAAAGAATGGACGAATATAAAAAATCTTGATATACGTTCAAACTAGGAACAATTTTCAAAGAATGGAGGAATATAAAAAATCTTGATACGATCAGACTAGGAAAAATTTTCAAAGAATGGAGGAATAAAAAAAATCTTGATATACGTTCAGACTAGGAAAAAATTTCAAAGAATGGACGAATATAAAAAATCTTGATATACGTTCAGACTAGGAAAAAATTTCAAAGAATGGACGAATATAAAAAATCTTGATATACGTTCAGACTAGGAAAAAATTTCAAAGAATGGACGAATATAAAAAATCTTGATATACGTTCAAACTAGGAACAATTTTCAAAGAATGGAGGAATATAAAAAATCTTGATACGATCAGACTAGGAAAAATGTTCAAAGAATGGACGAATATAAAAAATCTTGATATACGTTCAGACTAGGAAAAATTTTCAAAGAATGGAGGAAATCTTTATAGGAAAAATGTTCAAAGAATGGACGAATATAAAAAATCTTGATATACGTTCAGACTAGGAAAAATTTTCAAAGAATGGAGGAATAAAAAAAATCTTGATATACGTTCAGACTAGGAAAAAATTTCAAAGAATGGACGAATATAAAAAATCTTGATATACGTTCAGACTAGGAAAAAATTTCAAAGAATGGACGAATATAAAAAATCTTGATATACGTTCAGACTAGGAAAAAATTTCAAAGAATGGACGAATATAAAAAATCTTGATATACGTTCAAACTAGGAACAATTTTCAAAGAATGGAGGAATATAAAAAATCTTGATACGATCAGACTAGGAAAAATGTTCAAAGAATGGACGAATATAAAAAATCTTGATATACGTTCAGACTAGGAAAAATTTTCAAAGAATGGATGAATATAAAAAATCTTGATATACGTTCAGACTAGGAAACATTTTCAAAGAATGGACGAATATAAAAAGTCTAGATATACGTTCAGACTAGGAAAAAATTTCAAAGAATGGACGAATATAAAAAATCTTGATATACGTTCAGACTAGGAAAAAATTTCAAAGAATGGACGAATATAAAAAATCTTGATATACGTTCAAACTAGGGTCAATTTTCAAAGAATGGAGGAATATAAAAAATCTTGATACGATCAGACTAGGAAAAATGTTCAAAGAATGGACGAATATAAAAAATCTTGATATACGTTCAGACTAGGAAAAATTTTCAAAGAATGGATGAATATAAAAAATCTTGATATACGTTCAGACTAGGAAAAATTTTCAAAGAATGGACGAATATAAAAAATCTTCATATACGTTCAAACTAGGAACAATTTTCAAAGAATGGAGGAATATAAAAAATCTTGATACGATCAGATTAGGAAAAATGTTCAAAGAATGGACGAATAAAAAAAATCTTGATATACGTTCAGACTAGGAAAAATTTTCAAAGAATGGAGGAAATCTTTATAGGAAAAATGTTCAAAGAATGGACGAATATAAAAAATCTTGATATACGTTCAGACTAGGAAAAATTTTCAAAGAATGGAGGAATAAAAAAAATCTTGATATACGTTCAGACTAGGAAAAAATTTCAAAGAATGGACGAATATAAAAAATCTTGATATACGTTCAGACTAGGAAAAAATTTCAAAGAATGGACGAATATAAAAAATCTTGATATACGTTCAGACTAGGAAAAAATTTCAAAGAATGGACGAATATAAAAAATCTTGATATACGTTCAAACTAGGAACAATTTTCAAAGAATGGAGGAATATAAAAAATCTTGATACGAGCAGACTAGGAAAAATGTTCAAAGAATGGACGAATATAAAAAATCTTGATATACGTTCAGACTAGGAAAAATTTTCAAAGAATGGACGAATATAAAAAATCTTGATATACGTTCAGACTAGGAAAAATTTTCAAAGAATGGAGGAAATCTTTATAGGAAAAATGTTCAAAGAATGGACGAATATAAAAAATCTTGATATACCTTCAGACTAGGAAAAATTTTCAAAGAATGGAGGAATAAAAAAAATCTTGATATACGTTCAGACTAGGAAAAAATTTCAAAGAATGGACGAATATAAAAAATCTTGATATACGTTCAGACTAGGAAATAATTTCAAAGAATGGACGAATATAAAAAATCTTGATATACGTTCAGACTAGGAAAAAATTTCAAAGAATGGACGAATATAAAAAATCTTGATATACGTTCAAACTAGGAACAATTTTCAAAGAATGGAGGAATATAAAAAATCTTGATACGATCAGACTAGGAAAAATGTTCAAAGAATGGACGAATATAAAAAATCTTGATATACGTTCAGACTAGGAAAAATTTTCGAAGAATGGATGAATATAAAAAATCTTGATATACGTTCAGACTAGGAAAAATTTTCAAAGAATGGAGGAATATAAAAAATCTTGATATACCTTCAGACTAGGAAAAATGTTCAAAGAATGGACGAATATAAAAAGCTTCATATACGGTCAGACTAGGAAAAATTTTCAAAGAATGGACGAATAAAAAAAATCTTGATATACGTTCAGACTAGGAAAAAATTTCAAAGAATGGACGAATATAAAAAATCTTGATATACGTTCAGACTAGGAAAAAATTTCAAAGAATGGACGAATATAAAAAATCTTGATATACGTTCAAACTAGGAACAATTTTCAAAGAATGGAGGAATATAAAAAATCTTGATACGATCAGACTAGGAAAAATGTTCAAAGAATGGACGAATATAAAAAATCTTGATATACGTTCAGACTAGGAAAAAATTTCAAAGAATGGACGAATATAAAAAATCTTGATATACTTTCAGACTAGGAAATAATTTCAAAGAATGGACGAATATAAAAAATCTTGATATACGTTCAGACTAGGAAAAAATTTCAAAGAATGGAGGAATATAAAAAATCTTGATATACGTTCAGACTAGGAAAAATTTTCAAAGAATGGAGGAATATAAAAAATCTTGATATACGTTCAGACTAGGAAAAAATTTCAAAGAATGGACGAATATAAAAAATCTTGATATCCGTTCAGACTAGGAAATAATTTCAAAGAATGGACGAATATAAAAAATCTTGATATACGTTCAGACTAGGAAATAATTTCAAAGAATGGACGAATATAAAAAATCTTGATATACGTTCAGACTAGGAAAAATTTTCAAAGAATGGAGGAAATCTTTATAGGAAAAATGTTCAAAGAATGGACGAATATAAAAAATCTTGATATACCTTCAGACTAGGAAAAATTTTCAAAGAATGGAGGAATAAAAAAAATCTTGATATACGTTCAGACTAGGAAAAAATTTCAAAGAATGGACGAATATAAAAAATCTTGATATACGTTCAGACTAGGAAATAATTTCAAAGAATGGACGAATATAAAAAATCTTGATATACGTTCAGACTAGGAAAAAATTTCAAAGAATGGACGAATATAAAAAATCTTGATATACGTTCAAACTAGGAACAATTTTCAAAGAATGGAGGAATATAAAAAATCTTGATATACGTTCAGACTAGGAAATAATTTCAAAGAATGGACGAATATAAAAAATCTTGATATACGTTCAAACTAGGAACAATTTTCAAAGAATGGAGGAATATAAAAAATCTTGATACGATCAGACTAGGAAAAATGTTCAAAGAATGGACGAATATAAAAAATCTTGATATACGTTCAGACTAGGAAAAATTTTCGAAGAATGGATGAATATAAAAAATCTTGATATACGTTCAGACTAGGAAAAATTTTCAAAGAATGGAGGAATATAAAAAATCTTGATATACCTTCAGACTAGGAAAAATGTTCAAAGAATGGAGGAATATAAAAAATCTTGATATACCTTCAGACTAGGAAAAATGTTCAAAGAATGGACGAATATAAAAAATCTTGATATACGTTCAGACTAGGAAAAATTTTCAAAGAATGGATGAATATAAAAAATTTTGATATACGTTCAGACTAGGAAAAAATTTCAAAGAATGGAGGAATATAAAAAATCTTGATATACGTTCAGACTAGGAAAAATTTTCAAAGAATGGAGGAATATAAAAAATCTTGATATACCTTCAGACTAGGAAAAATGTTCAAAGAATGGACGAATATAAAAAATCTTCATATACGGTCAGACTAGGATAAATTTTCAAAGAATGGACGAATATAAAAAATCTTGATATACGTTCAGACTAGGAAAAATTTCCAAAGAATGGAGGAATATAAAAAATCTTGATATACGTTCAGACTAGGAAAAATTTTCAAAGAATGGATGAATATAAAAAATCTTGATATACGTTCAGACTAGGAAAAATTTTCAAAGAATGGAGGAATATAAAAAATCTTGATATACCTTCAGACTAGGAAAAATGTTCAAAGAATGGACGAATATAAAAAATCTTCATATACGGTCAGACTAGGAAAAATTTTCAAAGAATGGACGAATAAAAAAAATCTTGATATGCGTTCAGACTAGGAAAAATTTCCAAAGAATGGAGGAATATAAAAAATCTTGATATACGTTCAGACTAGGAAAAATTTTCAAAGAATGGATGAATATAAAAAATCTTGATATGCGTTCAGACTAGGAAAAATTTTCAAAGAATGGAGGAATATAAAAAATCTTGATATACCTTCAGACTAGGAAAAATGTTCAAAGAATGGACGAATATAAAAAATCTTCATATACGGTCAGACTAGGAAAAATTTTCAAAGAATGGACGAATAAAAAAAATCTTGATATGCGTTCAGACTAGGAAAAATGTTCAAAGAATGGACGAATATAAAAAATCTTCATATACGGTCAGACTAGGATAAATTTTCAAAGAATGGATGAATATAAAAAATCTTGATATACGTTCAGACTAGGAAAAATGTTCAAAGAATGGACGAATATAAAAAATCTTGATATACGTTCAGACTAGGAAAAATTTTCAAAGAATGGAGGAATATAAAAAATCTTGATATACCTTCAGACTAGGAAAAATGTTCAAAGAATGGACGAATATAAAAAATCTTCATATACGGTCAGACTAGGAAAAATTTTCAAAGAATGGACGAATAAAAAAAATCTTGATATGCGTTCAGACTAGGAAAAATTTCCAAAGAATGGAGGAATATAAAAAATCTTGATATACGTTCAGACTAAGAAAAATTTTCAAAGAATGGACGAATAAAAAAAATCTTGATATACGTTCAGGCTAGGAAAAATTTTCAAAGAATGGAGGAAATCTTTATAGGAAAAATGTTCAAAGAATGGACGAATATAAAAAATCTTGATATACGTTCAGACTAGGAAACATTTTCAAAGAATGGACGAATAAAAAAAATCTTGATATACGTTCAGACTAGGAAAAAATTTCAAAGAATGGACGAATATAAAAAATCTTGATATACGTTCAGACTAGGAAAAATTTTCAAGGAATGGACGAATATAAAAAATCTTCATATACGGTCAGACTAGGATAAATTTTCAAAGAATGGACGAATAAAAAAAATCTTGATATACGTTCAGACTAGGAAAAATTTTCAAAGAATGGACGAATAAAAAAAATCTTGATATACGTTCAGACTAGGAAAAAATTTCAAAGAATGGACGAATATAAAAAATCTTGATATACGTTCAGACTAGGAAAAATTTTCAAAGAATGGACGAATAAAAAAAATCTTGATATACGTTCAAACTAGGAACAATTTTCAAAGAATGGAGGAATATAAAAAATCTTGATACGATCAGACTAGGAAAAATGTTCAAAGAATGGACGAATATAAAAAATCTTGATATACGTTCAGACTAGGAAAAATTTTCAAAGAATGGAGGAAATCTTTATAGGAAAAATGTTCAAAGAATGGACGAATATAAAAAATCTTGATATACGTTCAGACTAGGAAAAATTTTCGAAGAATGGAGGAATAAAAAAAATCTTGATATACGTTCAGACTAGGAAAAAATTTCAAAGAATGGACGAATATAAAAAATCTTCATATACGTTCAGACTAGGAAATAATTTCAAAGAATGGACGAATATAAAAAATCTTGATATACGTTCAGACTAGGAAAAAATTTCAAAGAATGGACGAATATAAAAAATCTTGATATACGTTCAGACTAGGAAAAATTTTCATAGAATGTAGGAATAAAAGAAATCTTCATATACCTTCAGACTAGGAAAAATGTTCAAAGAATGGACGAATATAAAAAATCTTCATATACCTTTAGACTAGGAAAAATTTTCATAGAATGTAGGAATAAAAGAAATCTTCATATACCTTCAGACTAGGAAAAATGTTCAAAGAATGGACGAATATAAAAAATCTTGATATACGTTCAGACTAGGAAAAATTTTCGAAGAATGGATGAATATAAAAAATCTTGATATACGTTCAGACTAGGAAAAATTTTCAAAGAATGGAGGAATATAAAAAATCTTGATATACCTTCAGACTAGGAAAAATGTTCAAAGAATGGACGAATATAAAAAATCTTCATATACGGTCAGACTAGGAAAAATTTTCAAAGAATGGACGAATAAAAAAAATCTTGATATACGTTCAGACTAGGAAAAAATTTCAAAGAATGGACGAATATAAAAAATCTTGATATACGTTCAGACTAGGAAATAATTTCAAAGAATGGACGAATATAAAAAATCTTGATATACGTTCAGACTAGGAAAAAATTTCAAAGAATGGACGAATATAAAAAATCTTGATATACGTTCAGACTAGGAAATAATTTCAAAGAATGGACGAATATAAAAAATCTTGATATACGTTCAGACTAGGAAAAAATTTCAAAGAATGGAGGAATATAAAAAATCTTGATATACGTTCAGACTAGGAAAAATTTTCAAAGAATGGAGGAATATAAAAAATCTTGATATACGTTCAGACTAGGAAAAAATTTCAAAGAATGGACGAATATAAAAAATCTTGATATACGTTCAGACTAGGAAATAATTTCAAAGAATGGACGAATATAAAAAATCTTGATATACGTTCAGACTAGGAAATAATTTCAAAGAATGGACGAATATAAAAAATCTTGATATACGTTCAGACTAGGAAAAATTTTCAAAGAATGGAGGAAATCTTTATAGGAAAAATGTTCAAAGAATGGACGAATATAAAAAATCTTGATATACCTTCAGACTAGGAAAAATTTTCAAAGAATGGAGGAATAAAAAAAATCTTGATATACGTTCAGACTAGGAAAAAATTTCAAAGAATGGAGGAATATAAAAAATCTTGATATACGTTCAGACTAGGAAATAATTTCAAAGAATGGACGAATATAAAAAATCTTGATATACGTTCAGACTAGGAAAAAATTTCAAAGAATGGACGAATATAAAAAATCTTGATATACGTTCAAACTAGGAACAATTTTCAAAGAATGGAGGAATATAAATAATCTTGATATACGTTCAGACTAGGAAATAATTTCAAAGAATGGACGAATATAAAAAATCTTGATATACGTTCAAACTAGGAACAATTTTCAAAGAATGGAGGAATATAAAAAATCTTGATACGATCAGACTAGGAAAAATGTTCAGACTAGGAAAAATTTTCGAAGAATGGATGAATATAAAAAATCTTGATATACGTTCAGACTAGGAAAAATTTTCAAAGAATGGAGGAATATAAAAAATCTTGATATACCTTCAGACTAGGAAAAATGTTCAAAGAATGGACGAATATAAAAAATCTTGATATACGTTCAAACTAGGAACAATTTTCAAAGAATGGAGGAATATAAAAAATCTTGATACGATCAGACTAGGAAATATGTTCAAAGAATGGACGAATATAAAAAATCTTCATATACGGTCAGACTAGGATAAATTTTCAAAGAATGGACGAATATAAAAAATCTTGATATGCGTTCAGACTAGGAAAAATTTCCAAAGAATGGAGGAATATAAAAAATCTTGATATACGTTCAGACTAGGAAAAATTTTCAAAGAATGGATGAATATAAAAAATCTTGATATACGTTCAGACTAGGAAAAATTTTCAAAGAATGGAGGAATATAAAAAATCTTGATATACCTTCAGACTAGGAAAAATGTTCAAAGAATGGACGAATATAAAAAATCTTCATATACGGTCAGACTAGGAAAAATTTTCAAAGAATGGACGAATAAAAAAAATCTTGATATGCGTTCAGACTAGGAAAAATTTCCAAAGAATGGAGGAATATAAAAAATCTTGATATACGTTCAGACTAGGAAAAATTTTCAAAGAATGGATGAATATAAAAAATCTTGATATGCGTTCAGACTAGGAAAAATTTCCAAAGAATGGAGGAATATAAAAAATCTTGATATACGTTCAGACTAAGAAAAATTTTCAAAGAATGGACGAATATAAAAAATCTTCATATACGGTCAGACTAGGATAAATTTTCAAAGAATGGATGAATATAAAAAATCTTGATATACGTTCAGACTAGGAAAAATGTTCAAAGAATGGACGAATATAAAAAATCTTCATATACGGTCAGACTAGGAAAAATTTTCAAAGAATGGACGAATAAAAACAATCTTGATATGCGTTCAGACTAGGAAAAATTTCCAAAGAATGGAGGAATATAAAAAATCTTGATATACGTTCAGACTAAGAAAAATTTTCGAAGAATTAACGAATAAAAAAAATCTTGATATACGTTCAGGCTAGGAAAAATTTTCAAAGAATGGAGGAAATCTTTATAGGAAAAATGTTCAAAGAATGGACGAATATAAAAAATCTTGATATACGTTCAGACTAGGAAACATTTTCAAAGAATGGACGAATAAAAAAAATCTTGATATACGTTCAGACTAGGAAAAAATTTCAAAGAATGGACGAATATAAAAAATCTTGATATACGTTCAGACTAGGAAAAATTTTCAAGGAATGGACGAATATAAAAAATCTTCATATACGGTCACACTAGGATAAATTTTCAAAGAATGGACGAATAAAAAAAATCTTGATATACGTTCAGACTAGGAAAAATTTTCAAAGAATGGACGAATAAAAAAAATCTTGATATACGTTCAGACTAGGAAAAAATTTCAAAGAATGGACGAATATAAAAAATCTTGATATACGTTCAGACTAGGAAAAATTTTCAAAGAATGGACGAATAAAAAAAATCTTGATATACGTTCAGACTAGGAAAAATTTTCAAAGAATGGAGGAATATAAAAAATCTTGATACGATCAGACTAGGAAAAATGTTCAAAGAATGGACGAATATAAAAAATCTTGATATACGTTCAGACTAGGAAAAATTTTCAAAGAATGGAGGAAATCTTTATAGGAAAAATGTTCAAAGAATGGACGAATATAAAAAATCTTGATATACGTTCAGACTAGGAAAAATTTTCGAAGAATGGAGGAATAAAAAAAATCTTGATATACGTTCAGACTAGGAAAAAATTTCAAAGAATGGACGAATATAAAAAATCTTGATATACGTTCAGACTAGGAAAAAATTTCAAAGAATGGAAGAATATAAAAAATCTTGATATACGTTCAGACTAGGAAAAAATTTCAAAGAATGGACGAATATAAAAAATCTTGATATACGTTCAAACTAGGAACAATTTTCAAAGAATGGAGGAATATAAAAAATCTTGATACGATCAGACTAGGAAAAATGTTCAAAGAATGGACGAATATAAAAAATCTTGATATACGTTCAGACTAGGAAAATTTTTTCAAAGAATGGAGGAATATAAAAAATCTTGATATACCTTCAGACTAGGAAAAATTTTCAATGAATGGACGAATATAAAAAATCTTGATATACGTTCAGACTAGGAAAAATTTTCAAAGAATGGACGAATATAAAAAATCTTGATATACGTTCAGACTAGGAAAAATTTTCAAAGAATGGACGAATATAAAAAGTCTAGATATACGTTCAGACTAGGATAAATTTTCAAAGAATGGAGGAATATAAAAAATCTTGATACGATCGGACTAGGAAAAATTTTCAAAGAATGGAGGAATATAAAAAATCTTGATACGATCGGACTAGGAAAAATTTTCAAAGAATGGAGGAATATAAAAAATCTTGATATACCTTCAGACTAGGAAACATTTTCAATGAATGGACGAATATAAAAAATCTTGATATACGTTCAGACTAGGAAAATTTTTTCAAAGAATGGAGGAATATAAAAAATCTTGATATACCTTCAGACTAGGAAAAATTTTCAATGAATGGACGAATATAAAAAATCTTGATATACGTTCAGACTAGGAAAAATTTTCAAAGAATGGATGAATATAAAAAATCTTGATATACGTTCAAACTAGGAAAAATTTTCAAAGAATGGACAAATATAAAAAGTCTAGATATACGTTCAGACTAGGATAAATTTTCAAAGAATGGAGGAATATAAAAAATCTTGATACGATCGGACTAGGAAAAATTTTCAAAGAATGGAGGAATATAAAAAATCTTGATATACCTTCAGACTAGGAAACATTTTCAATGAATGGACGAATATAAAAAATCTTGATATACGTTCAGACTAGGAAAATTTTTTCAAAGAATGGAGGAATATAAAAAATCTTGATATACCTTCAGACTAGGAAAAATTTTCAATGAATGGACGAATATAAAAAATCTTGATATACGTTCAGACTAGGAAAAATTTTCAAAGAATGGACGAATATAAAAAATCTTGATATACGTTCAGACTAGGAAAAATTTTCAAAGAATGGACGAATATAAAAAATCTTGATATACGTTCAGACTAGGAAAAAATTTCAAAGAATGGACGAATATAAAAAATCTTGATATACGTTCAGACTAGGAAAAATTTTCAAAGAATGGAGGAATATAAAATATCTTGATATACCTTCAGACTAGGAAAAATTTTCAATGAATCTGCGAATATAAAAAATCTTGATATACGTTCAGACTAGGAAAAAATTTCAAAGAATGGAGGAATAAAAAAAATCTTCATATACGTTCAGACTAAGAAAAATTTCCAAAGAATGGAGGAATATAAACAATCTTGATATACCTTCAGACTAGGAAAAATTTTCAGAGAATGGACGAATATAAAAAATCTTGATATACCTCAGACTAGGAAAAATTTTCAAAGAATTGAGGAATATAAAAAATCTTGATATACCTTCAGACTAGGAAAAATTTTCAAAGAATGGAGGAATATAAAAAATCTTGATATACGTTCAGACTAGGAAAAATTTTCAAAGAATGGACGAATATAAAAAATCTTGATATACCTTCAGACTAGGAAAAATGTTCAATGAATGGACGAATATAAAAAATCTTCATATACGGTCAGACTAGGATAAATTTTCAAAGAATGGATGAATATAAAAAATCTTGATATTCGTTCAGACTAGGAAAAATGTTCAAAGAATGGACGAATATAAAAAATCTTTATATACGGTCAGACTAGGAAAAATTTTCAAAGAATGGACGAATAAAAAAAATCTTGATATACCTTCAGACTAGGAAAAATGTTCAATGAATGGACGAATATAAAAAATCTTCATATACGGTCAGACTAGGATAAATTTTCAAAGAATGGATGAATATAAAAAATCTTGATATTCGTTCAGACTAGGAAAAATGTTCAAAGAATGGACGAATATAAAAAATCTTTATATACGGTCAGACTAGGAAAAATTTTCAAATAATGGAGGAATATAAAAAATCTTGATACGATCAGACTAGGAAAAATTTTCAGAGAATGGACAAATATAAAAAATCTTGATATACCTCAGACTAGGAAAAATTTTCAAAGAATTGAGGAATATAAAAAATCTTGATATACCTTCAGACTAGGAAAAATTTTCAAAGAATGGAGGAATATAAAAAATCTTGATATACGTTCAGACTAGGAAAAATTTTCAAAGAATGGACGAATATAAAAAATCTTGATATACCTTCAGACTAGGAAAAATGTTCAATGAATGGACGAATATAAAAAATCTTCATATACGGTCAGACTAGGATAAATTTTCAAAGAATGGATGAATATAAAAAATCTTGATATTCGTTCAGACTAGGAAAAATGTTCAAAGAATGGACGAATATAAAAAATCTTTATATACGGTCAGACTAGGAAAAATTTTCAAATAATGGAGGAATATAAAAAATCTTGATACGATCAGACTAGGAAAAATTTTCAGAGAATGGACGAATATAAAAAATCTTGATATACCTCAGACTAGGAAAAATTTTCAAAGAATTGAGGAATATAAAAAATCTTGATATACCTTCAGACTAGGAAAAATTTTCAAAGAATGAACGAATATAA
Source organism: Obolodiplosis robiniae (assembly GCA_028476595.1). Taxonomy (NCBI): domain Eukaryota; kingdom Metazoa; phylum Arthropoda; class Insecta; order Diptera; family Cecidomyiidae; genus Obolodiplosis; species Obolodiplosis robiniae. The sequence goes on along the minus strand of CM052017.1, from coordinate 18,331,313 downwards.
AAAATCTTGATATACGTTCAGACTAGGAAAAATTTTCAAAGAATGGACGAATATAAAAAATCTTGATATACCTTCAGAGTAGGAAAAATGTTCAATGAATGGACGAATATAAAAAATCTTCATATACGGTCAGACTAGGATAAATTTTCAAAGAATGGATGAATATAAAAAATCTTGATATTCGTTCAGACTAGGAAAAATGTTCAAAGAATGGACGAATATAAAAAATCTTTATATACGGTCAGACTAGGAAAAATTTTCAAATAATGGAGGAATATAAAAAATCTTGATACGATCAGACTAGGAAAAATTTTCAGAGAATGGACGAATATAAAAAATCTTGATATACGTTCAGACTAGGAAAAATTTTCAAAGAATGGAGGAATATAAAAAATCTTGATATACGTTCAGACTAGGAAAAATTTTCAAAGAATGGACGAATATAAAAAATCTTGATATACCTTCAGACTAGGAAAAATGTTCAATGAATGGACGAATATAAAAAATCTTCATATACGGTCAGACTAGGATAAATTTTCAAAGAATGGATGAATATAAAAAATCTTGATATTCGTTCAGACTAGGAAAAATGTTCAAAGAATGGACGAATATAAAAAATCTTTATATACGGTCAGACTAGGAAAAATTTTCAAAGAATGGACGAATAAAAAAAATCTTGATATGCGTTCAGACTAGGAAAAATTTCCAAAGAATGGAGGAATATAAAAAATCTTGATATACGTTCAGACTAGGAACAATTTTCAAAGAATGGAGGAAATCTTTATAGGAAAAATTTTCAAAGAATGGACGAATATAAAATATCTGATATACGTTCAGACTAGGAAAAATTTCCAAAGAATGGAGGAATATAAAAAATCTTGATATACGATCAGACTAGGAAAAAATTTCAAAGAATGGACGAATATAAAAAATCTTGATATACGTTCAGACTAGGAAAAATTTTCAAAGAATGGACGAATATAAAAAATCTTCATATACGGTCAGACTAGGATAAATTTTCAAAGAATGGACGAATATAAAAAATCTTGATATACGTTCAGACTAGGAAAAAATTTCAAAGAATGGAGGAATATAAAAAATCTTGATATACGTTCAGACTAGGAAAAAATTTCAAAGAATGGAGGAATAAAAAAAATCTTCATATACGTTCAGACTAGGATAAATTTTCAAAGAATGGAGGAATATAAAAAATCTTGATCTACCTTCAGACTAGGAAAAACTTTCAAAGAATGGACGAATATAAAAAATCTTCATATACGGTCAGACTAGGAACAAATTTCAAAGAATGGAAGAATAAAAAAAATCTTGATATACGTTCAGACTAGGAAAAATTTTCAAAGAATGGACGAATATAAAAAATCTTCATATATGGTCAGACAAGGATAAATTTTCAAAGAATGGACGAATATAAAAGATCTTCATATACCTTCAGACTAGGAAAAAATTTCAAAGAATGGAGGAATATAAAAAATCTTGATATACGTTCAGACTAGGAAAAAATGTCAAAGAATGGAGGAATAAAAAAAATCTTCATATACGTTCAGACTAGGATAAATTTTCAAAGAATGGAGGAATATAAAAAATCTTCATATACGGTCAGACTAGGAAAAATTTTCAATGAATGGACGAATATAAAAAATCTTGATATACGTTCAGACTAGGAAAAATTTTCAAAGAATGGACGAATATAAAAAATCTTGATATACGTTCAGACTAGGAAAAATTTTCAATGAATGGACGAATATAAAAAATCTTCATATACGGTCAGACTAGGATAAATTTTCAAAGAATGGACGAATATAAAAAATCTTCATATACCTTCAGACTAGGAAAAAATTTCAAAGAATGGAGGAATAAAAAAAATCTTCATATACGTTCAGACTAGGATAAATTTTCAAAGAATGGAGGAATATAAAAAATCTTGATCTACCTTCAGACTAGGAAAAATTTGCAATGAATGGACGAATATAAAAAATATTGATATACGTTCAGACTAGGAAAAAATTTCAAAGAATGGAGGAATAAAAAAAATCTTCATATACTATCAGACTAGGTAAAATTTTCAAAGAATGGACGAATATAAAAAATCTTGATATACGTTCAGACTAGGAAAAATTTTCAAAGAATGGAGGAATATAAAAATCTTGATCAACCTTCAGACTAGGAAACATTTTCAATGAATGGAGGAATATAAAAAATCTTGTTATACGTTCAGACTAAGAAAAACTTTCAAAGAATGGACGAATATAAAAAATCTTCATATACGTTCAGACTAGGAAAAAATTTCAAAGAATGGACGAATATAAAAAATCTTGATATACGTTCAGACTAGGAAAAATTTTCAAAGAATGGACGAATATAAAAAATCTTGATATACGTTCAGACTAGGAAAAATTTTCAAAGAATGGAGGAATATAAAAAATCTTGATACGATCAGACTAGGAAAAATTTTCAAAGAATGGACGAATATAAAAAATCTTGATATACGTTCAGACTAGGAAAAAATTTCAAAGAATGGAGGAATATAAAATATCTTGATATACCTTCAGACTAGGAAAAATTTTCAATGAATCTGCGAATATAAAAAATCTTGATATACGTTCAGACTAGGAAAAAATTTCAAAGAATGGAGGAATAAAAAAAATCTTCATATACGTTCAGACTAGGAAAAATTTTCAAAGAATGGAGGAATAAAAAAAATCTTCATATACGTTCAGACTAAGAAAAATTTCCAAAGAATGGACGAATATAAAAAATCTTGATATACCTTCAGACTAGGAAAAATTTTCAAAGAATTGAGGAATATAAAAAATCTTGATATACCTTCAGACTAGGAAAAATTTTCAAAGAATGGACGAATATAAAAAATCTTCATATACCTTCAGACTAGGAAACATTTTCAATGAATGGACGATTATATAAAATCTTGATATACGTTCAGACTAGGAAAAATTTTCAAAGATTGGACGAATATAAAAAATCTTCATATACGTTCAGACTAGGATAAATTTTCAAAGAATGGAGGAATATAAAAAACTTGATACGATCAGACTAGGAAAAATTTTCAAAGAATGGACGAATATAAAAAATCTTGATATACGTTCAGACTAGGAAAAATTTTCAAAGAATGGAGGAATATAAAAAATCTTGATACGATCAGACTAGGAAAAATTTTCAAAGAATGGACGAATATAAAAAATCTTCATATACCTTCAGAATAGGAAACATTTTCAATGATTGGAGGAATATAAAAAATCTTGATATACCTTCAGACTAGGAAACATTTTCAATGAATGGAGGAATATAAAAAATCTTGATACGATCAGACTAGGAAAAATTTTCAAAGAATGGAGGAATATAAAAAATCTTGATATACCTTCAGACTAGGAAACATTTTCAATGAATGGACGAATATATAAAATCTTGATATACGTTCAGACTAGGAAAAATTTTCAAAGAATGGATGAATATAAAAAATTTTGATACGTTCAGACTAGGAAAAATTTTCAAAGAATGGAGGAATATAAAAAATCTTGATATACCTTCAGACTAGGAAAAATTTTCAAAGAATGGACGAATATAAAAAATCTTGATATACGTTCAGACTAGGAAAAATTTTCAAAGAATGGATGAATATAAAAAATTTTGATACGTTCAGACTAGGAAAAATTTTCAAAGAATGGAGGAATATAAAAAATCTTGATATACGTTCAGACTAGGAAAAATTTTCAAAGAATGGAGGAATATAAAAAATCTTGATACGATCAGACTAGGAAAAATTTTCAAAGAATGGACGAATATAAAAAATCTTGATATACGTTCAGACTAGGAAAAATTTTCAAAGAATGGAGGAATATAAAAAATCTTGATACGATCAGACTAGGAAAAATTTTCAAAGAATGGACGAATATAAAAAATCTTCATATACCTTCAGACTAGGAAACATTTTCAAAGAATGGACGAATATAAAAAATCTTGATATACGTTCAGACTAGGAAAAATTTTCAAAGAATGGAGGAATATAAAAAATCTTGATACGATCAGACTAGGAAAAATTTTCAAAGAATGGACGAATATAAAAAATCTTCATATACCTTCAGACTAGGAAACATTTTCAAAGAATGGACGAATATAAAAAATCTTGATATACGTTCAGACTAGGAAAAATTTTCAAAGAATGGAGGAATATAAAAAATCTTGATACGATCAGACTAGGAAAAATTTTCAAAGAATGGAGGAATATAAAAAATCTTGATATACCTTCAGACTAGGAAACATTTTCAATGAATGGACGAATATATAAAATCTTGATATACGTTCAGACTAGGAAAAATTTTCAAAGAATGGATGAATATAAAAAATTTTGATACGTTCAGACTAGGAAAAATTTTCAAAGAATGGAGGAATATAAAAAATCTTGATATACCTTCAGACTAAGAAAATTTTCAAAGAATGGACGAATATAAAAAATCTTGATATACGTTCAGACTAGGAAAAATTTTCAAAGAATGGATGAATATAAAAAATTTTGATACGTTCAGACTAGGAAAAATTTTCAAAGAATGGAGGAATATAAAAAATCTTGATATACGTTCAGACTAGAAAAAATTTTCAAAGAATGGAGGAATATAAAAAATCTTCATATACCTTCAGACTAGGAAACATTTTCAATGAATGGACGAATATATAAAATCTTGATATACGTTCAGACTAGGAAAAATTTTCAAAGAATGGACGAATATAAAAAATCTTCATATACGTTCAGACTAGGATAAATTTTCAAAGAATGGAGGAATATAAAAAATCTTGATACGATCAGACTAGGAAAAATTTTCAAAGAATGGACGAATATAAAAAATCTTGATATACGTTCAGACTAGGAAAAATTTTCAAAGAATGGAGGAATATAAAAAATCTTGATATACGTTCAGACTAGGAAAAATTTTCAATGAATGGACGAATATAAAAAATCTTAATATACGTTCAGACTAGGAAACATTTTCAATGAATGGACGAATATAAAAAATCTTGATATACGTTCAGACTAGGAAACATTTTCAATTAATGGACGAATATAAAAAATCTTGATATACCTTCAGACTAGGAAACATTTTCAATGAATGGACGAATATAAAAAATCTTGATATACGTTCAGACTAGGAAAAATTTTCAAAGAATGGATGAATATAAAAAATTTTGATACGTTCAGACTAGGAAAAATTTTCAAAGAATGGAGGAATATAAAAAATCTTGATATACCTTCAGACTAGGAAACATTTTCAAAGAATGGAGGAATATAAAAAATCTTGATATACGTTCAGACTAGGAAAAATTTTCAAAGAATGGACGAATATAAAAAATCTTGATATACGTTCAGACTAGGAATAATTTTCAAAGGATGGACGAATATAAAAAATCTTGATATACGTTCAGACTAGGAAAAATTTTCAATGAATGGACGAATATAAAAAATCTTGATATACGTTCAGACTAGGAAACATTTTCAATGAATGGACGAATATAAAAAATCTTGATATACGTTCAGACTAGGAAACATTTTCAATTAATGGACGAATATAAAAAATCTTGATATACGTTCAGACTAGGAAAAATTTTCAAAGAATTGAGGAATATAAAAAATCTTGATATACAGACTAGGCAACATTTTCAATGAATGGACGAATATAAAAAATATTGATAAACCTTCAGACTAGGAAACATTTTCAATGAATGGACGAATATAAAAAATCTTGATATACGTTCAGACTAGGAAAAATATTCAAAGAATGGAGGAATATAAAAAATCTTGATACGATCGGACTAAGAAAAATGTTCAAAGAATGGAGGAATATAAAAATCTTGATATACCTTCAGACTAGGAAACATTTTCAATGAATGGACGAATATAAAAAATCTTGATATACGTTCAGACTAGGAAACATTTTCAATGAATGGACGAATATAAAAAATCTTGATATACGTTCAGACTAGGAAAAATTTTCAAAGAATGGAGGAATATAAAAAATCTTGATATACCTTCAGACTAGGAAAAATTTTCAAAGAATGGACGAATATAAAAAATCTTGATATACGTTCAGACTAGGAAAAATTTTCAAAGAATGGAGGAATATAAAAAATCTTGATATACGTTCAGACTAGGAAAAATTTTCAATGAATGGACGAATATAAAAAATCTTGATATATCTTCAGACTAGGAATATTTTTCAAAGAATGGACGAATATAAAAAATCTTGATATACGTTCAGACTAGGAAAAATTTTCAAAGAATGGAGGAATATAAAAAATCTTGATATACCTTCAGACTAGGAAAAATTTTCAATGAATGGACGAATATAAAAAATCTTGATATAAGTTCAGACTAGGAAAAAATTTCAAAGAATGTAGGAATATAAAAAATCTTCATATACGTTCAGACTAGGATAAATTTTCAAAGAATGGAGGAATATAAAAAATCTTGATATACGTTCAGACTAGGAAAAAATTTCAAAGAATGGACGAATATAAAAAATCTTCATATACGTTCAGACTAGGAAAAATTTCCAAAGAATGGAGGAATATAAAAAATCTTCATATAAGGTCAGACTAGGAAAAATTTCCAAAGAATGGAGGAATATAAAAAATCTTCATATACGTTCAGACTAGGAAAAATTTTCAAAGAATGGAGGAATATAAAAAATCTTGATATACCTTCAGACTAGGAAAAATTTTCAAAGAATGAACGAATATAAAATATCTTCATATACGGTCAGACTAGGAAAAATTTCCAAAGAATGGAGGAATATAAAAAATCTTGATATACGTTCAGACTAGGAAAAATGTTCAAAGAATGGACGAATATAAAAAATCTTGATATACGTTCAGACTAGGAAAAATGTTCAAAGAATGGATGAATATAAAAAATCTTGATATACGTTCAGACTAGGAAAAATGTTCAAAGAATGGACGAATGTAAAAAATCTTCAATACGGTCAGACTAGGAAAAATTTCCAAAGAATGGAGGAATATAAAAAATCTTGATATACGTTCAGACTAGGAAAAATTTTCAAAGAATGGACGAATATAAAAAATCTTTATATACGTTCAGACTAGGAAAAATTTTCAAATAATGGAGGAAATCTTTATAGCAAAAATATTCAAAGAATGGACGAATATAATAAATCTTGATATACGTTCAGACTAGAAAAAATTTTCAAAGAATGAACGAATATAAAAAATCTTCATAAACGGTCAGACTAGGATAAATTTTCAAAGAATGGACGAATATAAAAAATCTTCATATACGGTCAGACAAGGAAGAATTTTCAAAGAATGGACGAATATAAAAAATCTTGATATACGTTCAGACTAGGAACAATTTTCAAAGAATGGAGGAATATAAAAAATCTTGATATACGTTCAGACTAGGAAACATTTTCAAAGAATGGACGAATATAAAAAATCTTGATATACGTTCAGACTAGGAAAAATTTTCAAAGAATGGACGAATATAAAAAATCTTGATATACGTTCAGACTAGGAAAAATTTTCAATGATTGGACGAATATAAAAAATCTTGATATACCTTCAGACTAGGAAAAATTTTCAGAGAATGGAGGAATATAAAAAATCTTGATATACCTTCAGACTAGGAAAAATTTTCAAAGAATGGAGGAAATCTTTATAGGAAAAATTTTCAAAGAATGGACGAATATAAAAAATCTTGATATACCTTCAGACTAGGAAAAATTTTCAGAGAATGGAGGAATATAAAAAATCTTGATATACCTTCAGACTAGGAAAATTTTTCAAAGAATGGACGAATATAAAAAATCTTGATATACCTTCAGACTAGGAAAAATTTTCAGAGAATGGACGAATATAAAAAATCTTGATATACGTTCAGACTAGGAAAAATTTTCAAAGAATGGAGGAATATAAAAAATCTTGATATACCTTCAGACTAGGAAACATTTTCAATGAATGGAGGAATATATAAAATCTTGATATACGTTCAGACTAGGAAACATTTTCAAAGAATGGACAAATATAAAAAATCTTGATATACGTTCAGACTAGGAAAAATGTTCGAAGAATGGACGAATATAAAAAATCTTGATATACCTTCAGACTAGGAAAAATTTTCAAAGAATGGACGAATATAAAATATCTTGATATACCTTCAGACTAGGAAAAATTTTCAAAGAATGGAGGAAATCTTTATAGGAAAAATTTTCAAAGAATGGACGAATATAAAAAATCTTGATATACCTTCAGACTAGGAAAAATTTTCAGAGAATGGAGGAATATAAAAAATCTTGATATACCTTCAGACTAGGAAAATTTTTCAAAGAATGGACGAATATAAAAAATCTTGATATACCTTCAGACTAGGAAAAATTTTCAGAGAATGGACGAATATAAAAAATCTTGATATACGTTCAGACTAGGAAAAATTTTCAAAGAATGGAGGAATATAAAAAATCTTGATACGATCAGACTAGGAAAAATTTTCAAAAAATGGAGGAATATAAAAAATCTTGATATACCTTCAGACTAGGAAACATTTTCAATGAATGGACGAATATATAAAATCTTGATATACGTTCAGACTAGGAAAAATTTTCAAAGAATGGACGAATATAAAAAATCTTCATATACGTTCAGACTAGGATAAATTTTCAATGAATGGAGGAATATAAAAAATCTTGATACGATCAGACTAGGAAAAATTTTCAGAGAATGGACGAATATAAAAAATCTTGATATACGTTCAGACTAGGAAAAATTTTCAAAGAATGGAGGAATATAAAAAATATTGATATACCCTTCAGACTAGGAAACATTTTCAATGAATGGACGAATATATAAAATCTTGATATACGTTCAGACTAGGAAAAATTTTCAAAGAATGGACGAATATAAAAAATCTTCATATACCTTCAGACTAGGAAAAATTTTCAAAGAATGGACGAATATAAAAAATCTTGATATACGTTCAGACTAGGAAAAATTTTCAAAGAATGGAGGAATATAAAAAATCTTGATATAACTTCAGACTAGGAAACATTTTCAATGAATGGACGAATATATAAAATCTTGATATACGTTCAGACTAAGAAAAATTTTCAAAGAATGGACGCATATAAAAAATCTTCATATACGTTCAGACTGGGATAAATTTTCAAAGAATGGAGGAATATAAAAAATCTTGATACGATCAGACTAGGAAAAATTTTCAAAGAATGGACGAATATAAAAAATCTTGATATACGTTCAGACTAGGAAAATTTTTCAAAGAATGGAGGAATATAAAAAATCTTGATACGATCAGACTAGGAAAAATTTTCAGAGAATGGACGAATAGAAAAAATCTTGATATACGTTCAGACTAGGAAAAATTTTCAAAGAATGGAGGAATATAAAAAATCTTGATATACCTTCAGACTAGGAAACATTTTCAATGAATGGACGAATATATAAAATCTTGATATACGTTCAGACTAGGAAAAATTTTCAAAGAATGGACGAATATAAAAAATCTTCATATACGTTCAGACTAGGATAAATTTTCAAAGAATGGAGGAATATAAAAAATCTTGATACGATCAGACTAGGAAAAATTTTCAATGAATGGAGGAATATAAAAAATCTTCATATTCGTTCAGACTAGGAAACATTTTCAATGAATGGACGAATATAAAAAATCTTGATATACGTTCAGACTAGGAAAAATTTTCAAAGAATGGAGGAATATAAAAAATCTTGATACGATCAGACTAGGAAAAATTTTCAATGAATGGATGAATATAAAAAATCTTGATATACGTTCAAACTAGGACAAATTTCAAAGAATGGAGGAATATAAAAAATCTTGATATATGTTCAGACTTGGAAAAATTTCCAAAGAATGGAGGAATATAAAAAATCTTGATACGTTCAGACTAGGAAAAATTTTCAAAGAATGAACGAATATAAAAAATCTTGATATACCTTCAGACTAGGAAAAATTTTCAAAGTATGGAGGAATATAAAAAATCTTGATATACGTTCAGACTAGGAAAAATTTTCAAAGAATGGACGAATATAAAAAATCTTGATATGCCTTCAGACTAGGATAAATTTCCAAAGAATGAAGGAATAAAAATTCTTGATATACGTTCAGACAAGGAAAAATTTCCAAAGAATGGAGGAATATAAAAAATCTTGATATACCTTCAGACTAGGAAACACTTTCAATGAATGGACGAATATATAAAATCTTGATATACGTTCAGACTAGGAAAATTTTTCAAAGAATGGACGAATATAAAAAACCTTCATATACGTTCAGACTAGGAAAAATTTTCAAAGAATGGACGAATATAAAAAATCTTGATACGATCAGACTAGGAAACATTTTCAAAGAATGGATGAATATAAAAAATCTTGATATTCGTTCAGACTAGGAAAAATTTTCAAAGAATGGAGGAATATAAAAAATCTTGATATACCTTCAGACTAGGAAAAATTTTCAATGAATGGACGAATATATAAAATCTTGATATACGTTCAGACTAGGAAAAATTTCCAAAGAATGGAGGAATATAAACAATCTTGATATACCTTCAGACTAGGAAAAATTTTCAGAGAATGGAGGAATATAAAAAATCTTGATATACCTTCAGACTAGGAAAAATTTTCAAAGAATGGAGGAATATAAAAAATCTTGATATACCTTCAGACTAGGAAAATTTTTCAAAGAATGGAGGAATATAAAAAACCTTGATACGATCAGACTAGGAAAAATTTTCAGAGAATGGACGAATATAAAAAATCTTGATATACGTTCAGACTAGGAAACATTTTCAAAGAATGGACGAATATAAAAAATCTTGATATACCTTCAGACTAGGAAACATTTTCAATGAATGGACGAATATATAAAATCTTGATATACGTTCAGACTAGGAAAAATTTCCAAAGAATGGAGGAATATAAACAATCTTGATATACCTTCAGACTAGGAAAAATTTTCAGAGAATGGAGGAATATAAAAAATCTTGATATACCTTCAGACTAGGAAACATTTTCAAAGAATGGACGAATATAAAAAATCTTGATATACCTTCAGACTAGGAAAAATTTTCAATGAATGGACGAATATATAAAATCTTGATATACGTTCAGACTAGGAAAAATTTCCAAAGAATGGAGGAATATAAACAATCTTGATATACCTTCAGACTAGGAAAAATTTTCAGAGAATGGAGGAATATAAAAAATCTTGATATACCTTCAGACTAGGAAAAATTTTCAAAGAATGGAGGAATATAAAAAATCTTGATATACCTTCAGACTAGGAAAATTTTTCAAAGAATGGAGGAATATAAAAAACCTTGATACGATCAGACTAGGAAAAATTTTCAGAGAATGGACGAATATAAAAAATCTTGATATACGTTCAGACTAGGAAAAATTTTCAAAGAATGGAGGAATATAAAAAATCTTGATATACCTTCAGACTAGGAAACATTTTCAAAGAATGGACGAATATAAAAAATCTTCATATACGCTCAGACTAGGATACATTTTCAAAGAATGGACGAATATAAAAAATCTTGATATACGTTCAGACTAGGAAAAAATTTCAAAGAATGGAGGAATAAAAAAAATCTTGATATACGGTCAGACTAGGATAAATTTTCAAAGAATGGAGGAATATAAAAAATCTTGATACGATCGGACTAGGAAAAATTTTCAAAGAATGGACGAATGTAAGAAATCTTGATATACCTTCAGACTAGGAAACATTTTCAATGAATGGACGAATATAAAAAATCTTGATACGTTCAGAGTAGGAAAAATTTTCAAAGAATGGACGAATATAAAAAATCTTGATATACGTTCAGACTAGGAAAAATTTCCAAAGAATGGAGGAATATAAACAATCTTGATATACCTTCAGACTAGGAAAAATTTTCAGAGAATGGAGGAATATAAAAAATCTTGATATACCTTCAGACTAGGAAAAATTTTCAAAGAATGGAGGAATATAAAAAATCTTGATATACCTTCAGACTAGGAAAATTTTTCAAAGAATGGAGGAATATAAAAAACCTTGATACGATCAGACTAGGAAAAATTTTCAAAGAATGGACGAATATAAAAAATCTTGATATACCTTCAGACTAGGAAAAATTTTCAAAGTATGGAGGAATATAAAAAATCTTGATATACCTTCAGACTAGGAAAAGTTTTCAAAGAATGGAGGAATATAAAAAATCTTGATATACCTTCAGACTAGAAAAAATTTTCAATGAATGGACGAATATAAAAAATCTTGATATACGTTCAGACTAGGAAAAAATTTCAAAGAATGGACGAATATAAAAAATCTTGATATACCTTCAGACTAGGAAAAATTTTCAAAGTATGGAGGAATATAAAAAATCTTGATATACCTTCAGACTAGGAAAAGTTTTCAAAGAATGGAGGAATATAAAAAATCTTGATATACCTTCAGACTAGAAAAAATTTTCAATGAATGGACGAATATAAAAAATCTTGATATACGTTCAGACTAGGAAAAAATTTCAAAGAATGGAGGAATAAAAAAAATCTTCATTTACGTTCAGACTAGGATAAATTTTCAAAGAATGGAGGAATATAAAAAATCTTGATACGATCGGACTAGGAAAAATTTTCAAAGAATGGACGAATGTAAGAAATCTTGATATACCTTCAGACTAGGAAACATTTTCAATGAATGGACGAATATAAAAAATCTTGATACGTTCAGAGTAGGAAAAATTTTCAAAGAATGGACGAATATAAAAAATCTTGATATACGTTCAGACTAGGAAGAATTTTCAAAGAATGGACGAATATAAAAAATCTTGATACTTTCAGACTAGGAAAAATTTTCAAAGAATGGAGAAATATAAAAAATCTTGATACGATCAGACTAGGAAAAATTTTCAAAGAATGGAGGAATATAAAAAATCTTGATATACGTTCAGACTAGGAAGAATTTTCAAAGAATGGACGAATATAAAAAATCTTGATATACGTTCAGACTAGGAAAAATTGTCAAAGAATGGACGAATAGAAAAAATCTTGATATACCTTCAGACTAGGAAACATTTTCAATGAATGGACGAATATATAAAATCTTGATATACGTTCAGACTAGGAAAAATTTTCAAAGAATGGACGAATATAAAAAATCTTCATATACGTTCAGACTAGGATAAATTTTCAAAGAATGGAGGAATATAAAAAATCTTGATACGATCAGACTAGGAAAAATTTTCAAAGAATGGACGAATATAAAAAATCTTGATACGATCAGACTAGGAAAAATTTTCAATGAATGGTCGAATATTAAAAATCTTGATATACGTTCAGACTAGGAAAAATTTCCAAAGAATGGAGGAATATAAACAATCTTGATATACCTTCAGACTAGGAAAATTTTCAGAGAATGGAGGAATATAAAAAATCTTGATATACCTTCAGACTAGGAAAAATTTTCAATGAATGGACGAATATAAAAAATCTTGATATACCTTCAGACTAGGAAACATTTTCAAAGAATGGAGGAATATAAAAAAATCTTGATATACCTTTAGACTAGGAAACATTTTCAATGAATGGACGAATATATAAAATCTTGATATACGTTCAGACTAGGAAACATTTTCAAAGAATGGACGAATATAAAAAATCTTGATATACGCTCAGACTAGGAAAAATTTTCAGAGAATGGACGAATATAAAAAACCTTGATATACGTTAAGACTAGGAAAAATTTTCAAAGAATGGACGAATATAAAAAATCTTGATACGATCAGACTAGGAAAAATTTTCAATGAATGGACGAATATAAAAAATCTTGATATTCGTTCAGACTAGGAAAAATTTTCAAGGAATGGAGGTATATAAAATATCTTGATATACCTTCAGACTAGGAAAAATTTTCAATGAATGGACGAATATATAAAATCTTGATATACGTTCAGACTAAGAAAAATTTCCAAAGAATGGAGGAATATAAACAATCTTGATATACCTTCAGACTAGGAAAAATTTTCAGAGAATGGAGGAATATAAAAAATCTTGATATACCTTCAGACTAGGAAAAATTTTCAAAGAATGGAGGAATATAAAAAATCTTGATATACCTTCAGACTAGGAAAATTTTTCAAGGAATGGAGGAATATAAAAAATCTTGATATACCTTCAGACTAGGAAACATTTTCAATGAATGGACGAATATATAAAATCTTGATATACGTTCAGACTAGGAAACATTTTCAAAGAATGGACGAATATAAAAAATCTTGATATACGCTCAGACTAGGAAAAATTTTCAGAGAATGGACGAATATAAAAAATCTTGATATACGTTCAGACTAGGAAAAATTTTCAAAGAATGGAGGAATATAAAAAATCTTGATATACCTTCAGACTAGGAAACATTTTCAATGAATGGACGAATATATAAAATCTTGATATACGTTCAGACTAGGAAACATTTTCAAAGAATGGACGAATATAAAAAATCTTCATATACGCTCAGACTAGGATAAATTTTCAAAGAATGGAGGAATATAAAAAATCTTGATACGATCAGACTAGGAAAAATTTTCAGAGAATGGACGAATATAAAAAATCTTGATATACGCTCAGACTAGGGAAAATTTTCAAAGAATGGAGGAATATAAAAAATCTTGATATACCTTCAGACTAGGAAAATTTTTCAGAGAATGGACGAATATAAAAAATCTTCATATACGTTCAGACTAGGAAAAATTTTCAAAGAATGGACGAATATAAAAAATCTTGATACGATCAGACTAGGAAAAATTTTCAATGAATGGACGAATATAAAAAATCTTGATATACCTTCAGACTAGGAAAAATTTTCAATGAATGGACGAATATATAAAATCTTGATAAACGTTCAGACTAGGAAAAATTTCCAAAGAATGGAGGAATATAAAAAATCTTGATATACGGTCAGACTAGGAAAAATTTTCAGAGAATGGAGGAATATAAAAAATCTTGATATACCTTCAGACTAGGAAATATTTTCAAAGAATGGAGGAATATAAAAAATCTTGATATACCTTCAGACTAGGAAAATTTTTCAAAGAATGGACGAATATAAAAAATCTTGATATACCTTCAGACTAGGAAACATTTTCAATGAATGGACGAATATATAAAATCTTGATATACGTTCAGACTAGGAAACATTTTCAAAGAATGGACGAATATAAAAAATCTTGATACGATCAGACTAGGAAAAATTTTCAATGAATGGACGAATATAAAAAATTTTGATATTCGTTCAGACTAGGAAAAATTTTCAAGGAATGGAGGAATATAAAAAATCTTGATATACCTTCAGACTAGGAAAAATTTTCAATGAATGGACGAATATATAAAATCTTGATATACGCTCAGATTAGGAAAAATTTCCAAAGAATGGAGGAATATAAACAATCTTGATATACCTTCAGACTAGGAAAAATTTTCAGAGAATGGAGGAATATAAAAAATCTTGATATACCTTCAGACTAGGAAAAATTTTCAAAGAATGGAGGAATATAAAATATCTTGATATACCTTCAGACTAGGAAAATTTTTCAAAGAATGGAGGAATATAAAAAATCTTGATATACCTTCAGACTAGGAAACATTTTCAATGAATGGACGAATTTATAAAATCTTGATAAACGTTCAGACTAGGAAACATTTTCAAAGAATGGACGAATATAAAAAATCTTGATATACGCTCAGACTAGGAAAAATTTTCAAAGAATGGACGAATATAAAAAATCTTGATACGATCAGACTAGGAAAAATTTTCAATGAATGGACGAATATAAAAAATTTTGATATTCGTTCAGACTAGGAAAAATTTTCAAAGAATGGAGGAATATAAAAAATCTTGATATACCTTCAGACTAGGAAACATTTTCAAAGAATGGACGAATATATAAAATCTTGATATACGTTCAGACTAGGAAACATTTTCAAAGAATGGACGAATATAAAAAATCTTGATACGATCAGACTAGGAAAAATTTTCAATGAATGGACGAATATAAAAAATTTTGATATTCGTTCAGACTAGGAAAAATTTTCAAGGAATGGAGGAATATAAAAAATCTTGATATACCTTCAGACTAGGAAAAATTTTCAATGAATGGACGAATATATAAAATCTTGATATACGCTCAGGCTAGGAAAAATTTCCAAAGAATGGAGGAATATAAACAATCTTGATATACCTTCAGACTAGGAAAAATTTTCAATGAATGGACGAATATAAAAAAATTTGATATTCGTTCAGACTAGGAAAAATTTTCAAAGAATGGAGGAATATAAAAAATCTTGATATACCTTCAGACTAGGAAAATTTTTCAAAGAATGGAGGAATATAAAAAATCTTGATATACGCTCAGACTAGGAAAAATTTTCAGAGAATGGACGAATATAAAAAATCTTGATATACGTTCAGACTAGGAAAAATTTTCAAATAATGGACGAATATAAAAAATCTTGATACGATCAGACTAGGAAAATTTTCAATGAATGGAGGAATATAAAAAATCTTGATATACCTTCAGACTAGGAAAAATTTTCAATGAATGGACGAATATATAAAATCTTGATATACGCTCAGACTAGGAAAAATTTCCAAAGAATGGAGGAATATAATCAATCTTGATATACCTTCAGACTAGGAAAAATTTTCAATGAATGGACGAATATAAAAAAATTTGATATTCGTTCAGACTAGGAAAAATTTTCAAAGAATGGAGGAATATAAAAAATCTTGATATACCTTCAGACTAGGAAAATTTTTCAAAGAATGGACGAATATAAAAAATCTTGATATACGTTCAGACTAGGAAAAATTTTCAAGGAATGGAGGAATAAAAAAAATCTTGATATACCTTCAGACTAGGAAAAATTTTCAATGAATGGACGAATATATAAAATCTTGATATACGCTCAGACTAGGAAAAATTTCCAAAGAATGGAGGAATATAAACAATCTTGATATACCTTCAGACTAGGAAAAATTTTCAGAGAATGGAGGAATATAAAAAATCTTGATATACCTTCAGACTAGGAAAAATTTTCAAAGAATGGAGGAATATAAAATATCTTGATATACCTTCAGACTAGGAAAATTTTTCAAAGAATGGAGGAATATAAAAAATCTTGATATACCTTCAGACTAGGAAACATTTTCAATGAATGGACGAATTTATAAAATCTTGATAAACGTTCAGACTAGGAAACATTTTCAAAGAATGGACGAATATAAAAAATCTTGATATACGCTCAGACTAGGAAAAATTTTCAAAGAATGGACGAATATAAAAAATCTTGATATACGTTCAGACTAGGAAAAATTTTCAAAGAATGGAGGAATATAAAAAATCTTGATATACCTTCAGACTAGGAAACATTTTCAATGAATGGACGAATATATAAAATCTTGATATACGTTCAGACTAGGAAACATTTTCAAAGAATGGACGAATATAAAAAATCTTCATATACGCTCAGACTAGGATAAATTTTCAAAGAATGGACGAATATAAAAAATCTTGATACGATCAGACTAGGAAAAATTTTCAGAGAATGGACGAATATAAAAAATCTTGATATTCGTTCAGACTAGGAAAAATTTTCAAGGAATGGAGGAATATAAAAAATCTTGATATACGTTCAGACTAGGAAGAATTTTCAAAGAATGGACGAATATAAAAAATCTTGATATACGTTCAGACTAGGAAAAATTTTCAGAGAATGGACGAATATAAAAAATCTTGATATACGTTCAGACTAGGAAAAATTTTCAAAGAATGGACGAATGTAAAAAATCTTCAATACGGTCAGACTAGGAAAAATTTCCAAAGAATGGAGGAATATAAAAAATCTTGATATACGTTCAGACAAGGAAAAATTTTCAAAGAATGGACGAATATAAAAAATCTTGATATACGTTCAGACTAGGAAAAATTTTCAAATAATGGAGGAAATCTTTATAGGAAAAATATTCAAAGAATGGACGAATATAATAAATCTTGATATACGTTCAGACTAGAAAAAATTTTCAAAGAATGAACGAATATAAAAAATCTTGATATACCTTCAGACTAGGAAAAATTTTCAAAGAATGGACGAATATAAAAAATCTTGATATACCTTCAGACTAGGAAAAATTTTCAAAGAATGGAGGAAATCTTTATAGGAAAAATTTTCAAAGAATGGACGAATATAAAAAATCTTGATATACCTTCAGACTAGGAAAAATTTTCAGAGAATGGAGGAATATAAAAAATCTTGATATACCTTCAGACTAGGAAAATTTTTCAAAGAATGGACGAATATAAAAAATCTTGATATACGTTCAGACTAGGAACAATTTTCAAAGAATGGAGGAATATAAAAAATCTTGATATACGTTCTGACTAGGAAACATTTTCAAAGAATGGACGAATATAAAAAATCTTGATATACGTTCAGACTAGGAAAAATTTTCAAAGAATGGACGAATATAAAAAATCTTGATATACGTTCAGACTAGGAAAAATTTTCAATGATTGGACGAATATAAAAAATCTTGATATACGTTCAGACTAGGAAAAATTTTCAATGAATGGACGATTATAAAAAATCTTGATATACCTTCAGACTAGGAAAAATCTTCAAAGAATGGACGAATATAAAAAATCTTGATATACCTTCAGACTAGGAAAAATTTTCAAAGAATGGAGGAAATCTTTATAGGAAAAATTTTCAAAGAATGGACGAATATAAAAAATCTTGATATACCTTCAGACTAGGAAAAATTTTCAGAGAATGGAGGAATATAAAAAATCTTGATATACCTTCAGACTAGGAAAATTTTTCAAAGAATGGACGAATATAAAAAATCTTGATATACCTTCAGACTAGGAAAAATTTTCAGAGAATGGACGAATATAAAAAATCTTGATATACGTTCAGACTAGGAAAAATTTTCAAAGAATGGAGGAATATAAAAAATCTTGATATACCTTCAGACTAGGAAACATTTTCAATGAATGGAGGAATATATAAAATCTTGATATACGTTCAGACTAGGAAAAATTTTCAAAGAATGGACGAATATAAAAAATCTTCATATACGTTCAGACTAGGATAAATTTTCAATGAATGGAGGAATATAAAAAATCTTGATACGATCAGACTAGGAAAAATTTTCAGAGAATGGACGAATATAAAAAATCTTGATATACGTTCAGACTAGGAAAAATTTTCAAAGAATGGAGGAATATAAAAAATATTGATACACCCTTCAGACTAGGAAACATTTTCAATGAATGGACGAATATATAAAATCTTGATATACGTTCAGACTAGGAAAAATTTTCAAAGAATGGACGAATATAAAAAATCTTCATATACCTTCAGACTAGGAAAAATTTTCAAAGAATGGACGAATATAAAAAATCTTGATATACGTTCAGACTAGGAAAAATTTTCAAAGAATGGAGGAATATAAAAAATCTTGATATAACTTCAGACTAGGAAACATTTTCAATGAATGGACGAATATATAAAATCTTGATATACGTTCAGACTAAGAAAAATTTTCAAAGAATGGACGCATATAAAAAATCTTCATATACGTTCAGACTGGGATAAATTTTCAAAGAATGGAGGAATATAAAAAATCTTGATACGATCAGACTAGGAAAAATTTTCAAAGAATGGACGAATATAAAAAATCTTGATATACGTTCAGACTAGGAAAATTTTTCAAAGAATGGAGGAATATAAAAAATCTTGATACGATCAGACTAGGAAAAATTTTCAGAGAATGGACGAATAGAAAAAATCTTGATATACGTTCAGACTAGGAAAAATTTTCAAAGAATGGAGGAATATAAAAAATCTTGATATACCTTCAGACTAGGAAACATTTTCAATGAATGGACGAATATATAAAATCTTGATATACGTTCAGACTAGGAAAAATTTTCAAAGAATGGACGAATATAAAAAATCTTCATATACGTTCAGACTAGGATAAATTTTCAAAGAATGGAGGAATATAAAAAATCTTGATACGATCAGACTAGGAAAAATTTTCAATGAATGGACGAATATAAAAAATCTTGATATACCTTCAGACTAGGAAAAATTTTCAAAGAATGGAGGAATATAAAAAATCTTGATATACCTTCAGACTAGGAAAATTTTTCAGAGAATGGACGAATATAAAAAATCTTCATATACGTTCAGACTAGGAAAAATTTTCAAAGAATGGACGAATATAAAAAATCTTGATACGATCAGACTAGGAAAAATTTTCAATGAATGGACGAATATAAAAAATCTTGATATACCTTCAGACTAGGAAAAATTTTCAATGAATGGACGAATATATAAAATCTTGATAAACGTTCAGACTAGGAAAAATTTCCAAAGAATGGAGGAATATAAAAAATCTTGATATACGGTCAGACTAGGAAAAATTTTCAGAGAATGGAGGAATATAAAAAATCTTGATATACCTTCAGACTAGGAAATATTTTCAAAGAATGGAGGAATATAAAAAATCTTGATATACCTTCAGACTAGGAAAATTTTTCAAAGAATGGACGAATATAAAAAATCTTGATATACCTTCAGACTAGGAAACATTTTCAATGAATGGACGAATATATAAAATCTTGATATACGTTCAGACTAGGAAACATTTTCAAAGAATGGACGAATATAAAAAATCTTGATACGATCAGACTAGGAAAAATTTTCAATGAATGGACGAATATAAAAAATTTTGATATTCGTTCAGACTAGGAAAAATTTTCAAGGAATGGAGGAATATAAAAAATCTTGATATACCTTCAGACTAGGAAAAATTTTCAATGAATGGACGAATATATAAAATCTTGATATACGCTCAGATTAGGAAAAATTTCCAAAGAATGGAGGAATATAAACAATCTTGATATACCTTCAGACTAGGAAAAATTTTCAGAGAATGGAGGAATATAAAAAATCTTGATATACCTTCAGACTAGGAAAAATTTTCAAAGAATGGAGGAATATAAAATATCTTGATATACCTTCAGACTAGGAAAATTTTTCAAAGAATGGAGGAATATAAAAAATCTTGATATACCTTCAGACTAGGAAACATTTTCAATGAATGGACGAATTTATAAAATCTTGATAAACGTTCAGACTAGGAAACATTTTCAAAGAATGGACGAATATAAAAAATCTTGATATACGCTCAGACTAGGAAAAATTTTCAAAGAATGGACGAATATAAAAAATCTTGATACGATCAGACTAGGAAAAATTTTCAATGAATGGACGAATATAAAAAATTTTGATATTCGTTCAGACTAGGAAAAATTTTCAAAGAATGGAGGAATATAAAAAATCTTGATATACCTTCAGACTAGGAAACATTTTCAAAGAATGGACGAATATATAAAATCTTGATATACGTTCAGACTAGGAAACATTTTCAAAGAATGGACGAATATAAAAAATCTTGATACGATCAGACTAGGAAAAATTTTCAATGAATGGACGAATATAAAAAATTTTGATATTCGTTCAGACTAGGAAAAATTTTCAAGGAATGGAGGAATATAAAAAATCTTGATATACCTTCAGACTAGGAAAAATTTTCAATGAATGGACGAATATATAAAATCTTGATATACGCTCAGGCTAGGAAAAATTTCCAAAGAATGGAGGAATATAAACAATCTTGATATACCTTCAGACTAGGAAAAATTTTCAATGAATGGACGAATATAAAAAAATTTGATATTCGTTCAGACTAGGAAAAATTTTCAAAGAATGGAGGAATATAAAAAATCTTGATATACCTTCAGACTAGGAAAATTTTTCAAAGAATGGAGGAATATAAAAAATCTTGATATACGCTCAGACTAGGAAAAATTTTCAGAGAATGGACGAATATAAAAAATCTTGATATACGTTCAGACTAGGAAAAATTTTCAAATAATGGACGAATATAAAAAATCTTGATACGATCAGACTAGGAAAATTTTCAATGAATGGAGGAATATAAAAAATCTTGATATACCTTCAGACTAGGAAAAATTTTCAATGAATGGACGAATATATAAAATCTTGATATACGCTCAGACTAGGAAAAATTTCCAAAGAATGGAGGAATATAATCAATCTTGATATACCTTCAGACTAGGAAAAATTTTCAATGAATGGACGAATATAAAAAAATTTGATATTCGTTCAGACTAGGAAAAATTTTCAAAGAATGGAGGAATATAAAAAATCTTGATATACCTTCAGACTAGGAAAATTTTTCAAAGAATGGACGAATATAAAAAATCTTGATATACGTTCAGACTAGGAAAAATTTTCAAGGAATGGAGGAATAAAAAAAATCTTGATATACCTTCAGACTAGGAAAAATTTTCAATGAATGGACGAATATATAAAATCTTGATATACGCTCAGACTAGGAAAAATTTCCAAAGAATGGAGGAATATAAACAATCTTGATATACCTTCAGACTAGGAAAAATTTTCAGAGAATGGAGGAATATAAAAAATCTTGATATACCTTCAGACTAGGAAAAATTTTCAAAGAATGGAGGAATATAAAATATCTTGATATACCTTCAGACTAGGAAAATTTTTCAAAGAATGGAGGAATATAAAAAATCTTGATATACCTTCAGACTAGGAAACATTTTCAATGAATGGACGAATTTATAAAATCTTGATAAACGTTCAGACTAGGAAACATTTTCAAAGAATGGACGAATATAAAAAATCTTGATATACGCTCAGACTAGGAAAAATTTTCAAAGAATGGACGAATATAAAAAATCTTGATATACGTTCAGACTAGGAAAAATTTTCAAAGAATGGAGGAATATAAAAAATCTTGATATACCTTCAGACTAGGAAACATTTTCAATGAATGGACGAATATATAAAATCTTGATATACGTTCAGACTAGGAAACATTTTCAAAGAATGGACGAATATAAAAAATCTTCATATACGCTCAGACTAGGATAAATTTTCAAAGAATGGACGAATATAAAAAATCTTGATACGATCAGACTAGGAAAAATTTTCAGAGAATGGACGAATATAAAAAATCTTGATATTCGTTCAGACTAGGAAAAATTTTCAAGGAATGGAGGAATATAAAAAATCTTGATATACGTTCAGACTAGGAAGAATTTTCAAAGAATGGACGAATATAAAAAATCTTGATATACGTTCAGACTAGGAAAAATTTTCAGAGAATGGACGAATATAAAAAATCTTGATATACGTTCAGACTAGGAAAAATTTTCAAAGAATGGACGAATGTAAAAAATCTTCAATACGGTCAGACTAGGAAAAATTTCCAAAGAATGGAGGAATATAAAAAATCTTGATATACGTTCAGACAAGGAAAAATTTTCAAAGAATGGACGAATATAAAAAATCTTGATATACGTTCAGACTAGGAAAAATTTTCAAATAATGGAGGAAATCTTTATAGGAAAAATATTCAAAGAATGGACGAATATAATAAATCTTGATATACGTTCAGACTAGAAAAAATTTTCAAAGAATGAACGAATATAAAAAATCTTGATATACCTTCAGACTAGGAAAAATTTTCAAAGAATGGACGAATATAAAAAATCTTGATATACCTTCAGACTAGGAAAAATTTTCAAAGAATGGAGGAAATCTTTATAGGAAAAATTTTCAAAGAATGGACGAATATAAAAAATCTTGATATACCTTCAGACTAGGAAAAATTTTCAGAGAATGGAGGAATATAAAAAATCTTGATATACCTTCAGACTAGGAAAATTTTTCAAAGAATGGACGAATATAAAAAATCTTGATATACGTTCAGACTAGGAACAATTTTCAAAGAATGGAGGAATATAAAAAATCTTGATATACGTTCTGACTAGGAAACATTTTCAAAGAATGGACGAATATAAAAAATCTTGATATACGTTCAGACTAGGAAAAATTTTCAAAGAATGGACGAATATAAAAAATCTTGATATACGTTCAGACTAGGAAAAATTTTCAATGATTGGACGAATATAAAAAATCTTGATATACGTTCAGACTAGGAAAAATTTTCAATGAATGGACGATTATAAAAAATCTTGATATACCTTCAGACTAGGAAAAATCTTCAAAGAATGGACGAATATAAAAAATCTTGATATACCTTCAGACTAGGAAAAATTTTCAAAGAATGGAGGAAATCTTTATAGGAAAAATTTTCAAAGAATGGACGAATATAAAAAATCTTGATATACCTTCAGACTAGGAAAAATTTTCAGAGAATGGAGGAATATAAAAAATCTTGATATACCTTCAGACTAGGAAAATTTTTCAAAGAATGGACGAATATAAAAAATCTTGATATACCTTCAGACTAGGAAAAATTTTCAGAGAATGGACGAATATAAAAAATCTTGATATACGTTCAGACTAGGAAAAATTTTCAAAGAATGGAGGAATATAAAAAATCTTGATATACCTTCAGACTAGGAAACATTTTCAATGAATGGAGGAATATATAAAATCTTGATATACGTTCAGACTAGGAAAAATTTTCAAAGAATGGACGAATATAAAAAATCTTCATATACGTTCAGACTAGGATAAATTTTCAATGAATGGAGGAATATAAAAAATCTTGATACGATCAGACTAGGAAAAATTTTCAGAGAATGGACGAATATAAAAAATCTTGATATACGTTCAGACTAGGAAAAATTTTCAAAGAATGGAGGAATATAAAAAATATTGATACACCCTTCAGACTAGGAAACATTTTCAATGAATGGACGAATATATAAAATCTTGATATACGTTCAGACTAGGAAAAATTTTCAAAGAATGGACGAATATAAAAAATCTTCATATACCTTCAGACTAGGAAAAATTTTCAAAGAATGGACGAATATAAAAAATCTTGATATACGTTCAGACTAGGAAAAATTTTCAAAGAATGGAGGAATATAAAAAATCTTGATATAACTTCAGACTAGGAAACATTTTCAATGAATGGACGAATATATAAAATCTTGATATACGTTCAGACTAAGAAAAATTTTCAAAGAATGGACGCATATAAAAAATCTTCATATACGTTCAGACTGGGATAAATTTTCAAAGAATGGAGGAATATAAAAAATCTTGATACGATCAGACTAGGAAAAATTTTCAAAGAATGGACGAATATAAAAAATCTTGATATACGTTCAGACTAGGAAAATTTTTCAAAGAATGGAGGAATATAAAAAATCTTGATACGATCAGACTAGGAAAAATTTTCAGAGAATGGACGAATAGAAAAAATCTTGATATACGTTCAGACTAGGAAAAATTTTCAAAGAATGGAGGAATATAAAAAATCTTGATATACCTTCAGACTAGGAAACATTTTCAATGAATGGACGAATATATAAAATCTTGATATACGTTCAGACTAGGAAAAATTTTCAAAGAATGGACGAATATAAAAAATCTTCATATACGTTCAGACTAGGATAAATTTTCAAAGAATGGAGGAATATAAAAAATCTTGATACGATCAGACTAGGAAAAATTTTCAATGAATGGAGGAATATAAAAAATCTTCATATTCGTTCAGACTAGGAAACATTTTCAATGAATGGACGAATATAAAAAATCTTGATATACGTTCAGACTAGGAAAAATTTTCAAAGAATGGAGGAATATAAAAAATCTTTATACGATCAGACTAGGAAAAATTTTCAATGAATGGATGAATATAAAAAATCTTGATATACGTTCAAACTAGGACAAATTTCAAAGAATGGGGGAATATAAAAAATCTTGATATATGTTCAGACTTGGAAAAATTTCCAAAGAATGGAGGAATATAAAAAATCTTGATACGTTCAGACTAGGAAAAATTTTCAAAGAATGGACGAATATAAAAAATCTTGATATACCTTCAGACTAGGAAACACTTTCAATGAATGGACGAATATATAAAATCTTGATATACGTTCAGACTAGGAAAATTTTTCAAAGAATGGACGAATATAAAAAACCTTCATATACGTTCAG
Source organism: Obolodiplosis robiniae (assembly GCA_028476595.1). NCBI lineage: Eukaryota > Metazoa > Arthropoda > Insecta > Diptera > Cecidomyiidae > Obolodiplosis > Obolodiplosis robiniae. Next base: position 18,305,147 of record CM052017.1, on the reverse strand, counting down.
ACTAGGAAAAATTTTCAAAGAATGGACGAATATAAAAAATCTTGATACGATCAGACTAGGAAACATTTTCAATGAATGGACGAATATAAAAAATCTTGATATTCGTTCAGACTAGGAAAAATTTTCAAGGAATGGAGGAATATAAAAAATCTTGATATACCTTCAGACTAGGAAAAATTTCCAAAGAATGGAGGAATATAAACAATCTTGATATACCTTCAGACTAGGAAAAATTTTCAGAGAATGGAGGAATATAAAAAATCTTGATATACCTTCAGACTAGGAAAAATTTTCAAAGAATGGAGGAATATAAAAAATCTTGATATACCTTCAGACTAGGAAAATTTTTCAAAGAATGGAGGAATATAAAAAACCTTGATACGATCAGACTAGGAAAAATTTTCAGAGAATGGACGAATATAAAAAATCTTGATATACGTTCAGACTAGGAAACATTTTCAAAGAATGGACGAATATAAAAAATCTTGATATACCTTCAGACGAGGAAACATTTTCAATGAATGGACGAATATATAAAATCTTGATATACGTTCAGACTAGGAAACATTTTCAAAGAATGGACGAATATAAAAAATCTTCATATACGCTCAGACTAGGATACATTTTCAAAGAATGGAGGAATATAAAAAATCTTGATACGATCAGACTAGGAAAAATTTTCAGAGAATGGACGAATATAAAAAATCTTGATATACCTTCAGACTAGGAAAAATTTTCAAAGAATGGACGAATATAAAAAATCTTGATATACCTTCAGACAAGGAAAAATTTTCAAAGTATGGAGGAATATAAAAAATCTTGATATACCTTCAGACTAGGGAAAGTTTTCAAAGAATGGAGGAATATAAAAAATCTTGATATACCTTCAGACTAGAAAAAATTTTCAATGAATGGACGAATATAAAAAATCTTGATATACGTTCAGACTAGGAAAAAATTTCAAAGAATGGAGGAATAAAAAAAATCTTCATTTACGTTCAGACTAGGATAAATTTTCAAAGAATGGAGGAATATAAAAAATCTTGATACGATCAGACTAGGAAAAATTTTTCAAAGAATGGAGGAATATAAAAAATCTTGATATACGTTCAGACTAGGAAGAATTTTCAAAGAATGGACGAATATAAAAAATCTTGATATACGTTCAGACTAGGAAAAAATTTCAAAGAATGGAGGAATATAAAAAATCTTGATACTTTCAGACTAGGAAAAATTTTCAAAGAATGGAGAAATATAAAAAATCTTGATACGATCAGACTAGGAAAAATTTTTCAAAGAATGGAGGAATATAAAAAATCTTGATATACGTTCAGACTAGGAAGAATTTTCAAAGAATGGACGAATATAAAAAATCTTGATATACGTTCAGACTAGGAAAAATTTTCAAAGAATGGACGAATAGAAAAAATCTTGATATACGTTCAGACTAGGAAAAATCTTCAAAGAATGGACGAATATAAAAAATCTTCATATACGTTCAGACTAGGATAAATTTTCAATGAATGGAGGAATATAAAAAATCTTGATATACGTTCAGACTAGGAAAAATTTTCAGAGAATGGACGAATATAAAAAATCTTGATATACGTTCAGACTAGGAAAAATGTTCAAAGAATGGACGAATATAAAAAATCTTGATATACCTTCAGACTAGGAAACATTTTCAATGAATGGACGAATATATAAAATCTTGATATACCTTCAGACTAGGAAAAATTTTCAAAGAATGGACGAATATATAAAATCTTGATATACGTTCAGACTAGGAAAAATTTTCAAAGAATGGAGGAATATAAAAAATCTTGATATACCTTCAGACCAGGAAACATTTTCAATGAATGGACGAATATATAAAATCTTGATATACGTTCAGACTAAGAAAAATTTTCAAAGAATGGACGCATATAAAAAATCTTCATATACGTTCAGACTAGGAAAAATTTTCAAAGAATGGAGGAATATAAAAAATCTTGATATACCTTCAGACTAGGAAAAATTTTCAAAGAATGGACGAATATAAAAAATTTTGATATACGTTCAGACTAGGAAAAATTTTCAAAGAATGGAGGAATATAAAAAATCTTGATATACCTTCAGACTAGGAAAAATTTTCAGAGAATGGACGAATATAAAAAATCTTGATATACGTTCAGACTAGGAAAAATTCTCAAAGAATGGAGGAATATAAAAAATCTTGATATACCTTCAGACTAGGAAACATTTTCAATGAATGGACGAATATATAAAATCTTGATATAAATTTTCAAAGAATGGAGGAATATAAAAAATCTTGATACGATCAGACTAGGAAAAATTTTCAATGAATGGAGGAATATAAAAAATCTTGATATACCTTCAGACTAGGAAAAATTTTCAATGAATGGACGAATATAAAAAATCTTGATATACCTTCAGACTAGGAAACATTTTCAAAGAATGGAGGAATATAAAAAAATCTTGATATACCTTCAGACTAGGAAACATTTTCAATGAATGGACGAATATATAAAATCTTGATATACGTTCAGACTAGGAAACATTTTCAAAGAATGGACGAATATAAAAAATCTTGATATACGCTCAGACTAGGAAAAATTTTCAGAGAATGGACGAATATAAAAAATCTTGATATACGTTAAGACTAGGAAAAATTTTCAAAGAATGGACGAATATAAGAAATCTTGATACGATCAGACAAGGAAAAATTTTCAATGAATGGAGGAATATAAAATATCTTGATATACCTTCAGACTAGGAAAATTTTTCAATGAATGGACGAATATATAAAATCTTGATATACGTTCAGACTAAGAAAAATTTCCAAAGAATGGAGGAATATAAACAATCTTGATATACCTTCAGACTAGGAAAAATTTTCAGAGAATGGAGGAATATAAAAAATCTTGATATACCTTCAGACTAGGAAAAATTTTCAAAGAATGGAGGAATATAAAAAATCTTGATATACCTTCAGACTAGGAAAATTTTTCAAGGAATGGAGGAATATAAAAAATCTTGATATACCTTCAGACTAGGAAAAATTTTCAAAGAATGGAGGAATATAAAAAATCTTGATATACCTTCAGACTAGGAAACATTTTCAATGAATGGACGAATATATAAAATCTTGATATACGTTCAGACTAGGAAAAATTTTCAAAGAATGGACGAATATAAAAAATCTTCATATACGTTCAGACTAGGATAAATTTTCAAAGAATGGAGGAATATAAAAAATCTTGATACGATCAGACTAGGAAAAATTTTCAATGAATGGAGGAATATAAAAAATCTTCATATACGTTCAGACTAGGAAACATTTTCAATGAATGGACGAATATAAAAAATCTTGATATACGTTCAGACTAGGAAAAATTTCCAAAGAATGGAGGAATATAAAAAATCTTGATACGATCAGACTAGGAAAAATTTTCAATGAATGGACGAATATAAAAAATCTTCATATACGTTCAAACTAGGACAAATTTCAAAGAATGGAGGAATATAAAAAATCTTGATATATGTTCAGACTTGGAAAAATTTCCAAAGAATGGAGGAATATAAAAAATCTTGATACGTTCAGACTAGGAAAAATTTTCAAAGAATGGACGAATATAAAAAATCTTGATATACCTTCAGACTAGGAAACATTTTCAATGAATGGACGAATATAGAAAATCTTGATATACGTTCAGACTAGGAAAATTTTTCAAAGAATGGACGAATATAAAAAATCTTCATATACGTTCAGACTAGGAAAAATTTTCAAAGAATGGACGAATATATAAAATCTTGATATACGTTCAGACTAGGAAAAATTTCCAAAGAATGGAGGAATATAAACAATCTTGATATACCTTCAGACTAGGAAAATTTTCAGAGAATGGAGGAATATAAAAAATCTTGATATACCTTCAGACTAGGAAAAATTTTCAATGAATGGACGAATATAAAAAATCTTGATATACCTTCAGACTAGGAAACATTTTCAAAGAATGGAGGAATATAAAAAAATCTTGATATACCTTCAGACTAGGAAACATTTTCAATGAATGGACGAATATATAAAATCTTGATATACGTTCAGACTAGGAAACATTTTCAAAGAATGGACGAATATAAAAAATCTTGATATACGCTCAGACTAGGAAAAATTTTCAGAGAATGGACGAATATAAAAAATCTTGATATACGTTAAGACTAGGAAAAATTTTCAAAGAATGGACGAATATAAGAAATCTTGATACGATCAGACAAGGAAAAATTTTCAATGAATGGAGGAATATAAAATATCTTGATATACCTTCAGACTAGGAAAATTTTTCAATGAATGGACGAATATATAAAATCTTGATATACGTTCAGACTAAGAAAAATTTCCAAAGAATGGAGGAATATAAACAATCTTGATATACCTTCAGACTAGGAAAAATTTTCAGAGAATGGAGGAATATAAAAAATCTTGATATACCTTCAGACTAGGAAAAATTTTCAAAGAATGGAGGAATATAAAAAATCTTGATATACCTTCAGACTAGGAAAATTTTTCAAGGAATGGAGGAATATAAAAAATCTTGATATACCTTCAGACTAGGAAACATTTTCAATGAATGGACGAATATATAAATTCTTGATATACGTTCAGACTAGGAAAAATTTTCAAGGAATGGAGGAATATAAAATATCTTGATATACCTTCAGACTAGGAAAAATTTTCAAAGAATGGAGGAATATAAAAAAATCTTGATATACCTTCAGACTAGGAAAATTTTTCAAGGAATGGAGGAATATAAAAAATCTTGATATACGTTCAGACTAGGAAACATTTTCAATGAATGGACGAATATATAAAATCTTGATATTCGTTCAGACTAGGAAAAATTTTCAATGAATGGAGGAATATAAAAAAATCTTGATATACCTTCAGACTAGGAAACATTTTCAATGAATGGACGAATATATAAAATCTTGATATACGTTCAGACTAGGAAACATTTTCAATGAATGGACGAATATATAAAATCTTGATATACGTTCAGACTAGGAAACATTTTCAATGAATGGACGAATATATAAAATCTTGATATTCGTTCAGACTAGGAAAAATTTTCAAGGAATGGAGGAATATAAAAAATCTTGATATACCTTCAGACTAGGAAAAATTTTCAATGAATGGACGAATATATAAAATCTTGATATACGTTCAGACTAAGAAAAATTTCCAAAGAATGGAGGAATATAAACAATCTTGATATACCTTCACACTAGGAAACATTTTCAATGAATGGACGAATATATAAAATCTTGATATACGTTCAGACTAGGAAACATTTTCAAAGAATGGACGAATATAAAAAATCTTGATATACGCTCAGACTAGGAAAAATTTTCAGAGAATGGACGAATATAAAAAATCTTGATATACGTTCAGACTAGGAAAAATTTTCAAAGAATGGAGGAATATAAAAAATCTTGATATACCTTCAGACTAGGAAACATTTTCAATGAATGGACGAATATATAAAATCTTGATATACGTTCAGACTAGGAAACATTTTCAAAGAATGGACGAATATAAAAAATCTTCATATACGCTCAGACTAGGATAAATTTTCAAAGAATGGAGGAATATAAAAAATCTTGATACGATCAGACTAGGAAAAATTTTCAGAGAATGGACGAATATAAAAAATCTTGATATACGCTCAGACTAGGGAAAATTTTCAAAGAATGGAGGAATATAAAAAATCTTGATATACCTTCAGACTAGGAAAATTTTTCAGAGAATGGACGAATATAAAAAATCTTCATATACGTTCAGACTGAGAAAAATTTTCAAAGAATGGACGAATATAAAAAATCTTGATACGATCAGACTAGGAAAAATTTTCAATGAATGGACGAATATAAAAAATTTTGATATTCGTTCAGACTAGGAAAAATTTTCAAGGAATGGAGGAATATAAAAAATCTTGATATACCTTCAGACTAGGAAAAATGTTCAATGAATGGACGAATATATAAAATCTTGATAAACGTTCAGACTAGGAAAAATTTCCAAAGAATGGAGGAATATAAAAAATCTGGATATACGGTCAGACTAGGAAAAATTTTCAGAGAATGGAGGAATATAAAAAATCTTGATATACCTTCAGACTAGGAAAAATTTTCAAAGAATGGAGGAATATAAAAAATCTTGATATACCTTCAGACTAGGAAACATTTTCAGTAAAAGGACGAATATAAAAATCTTGATATACCTTCAGACTAGGAAACATTTTCAATGAATGGACGAATATATAAAATCTTGATATACGTTCAGACTAGGAAACATTTTCAAAGAATGGACGAATATAAAAAATCTTGATATACGCTCAGACTAGGAAAAATTTTCAGAGAATGGACGAATATAAAAAATCTTGATATACGTTCAGACTAGGAAAAATTTTCAAAGAATGGACGAATATAAAAAATCTTGATACGATCAGACTAGGAAAAATTTTCAATGAATGGACGAATATAAAAAATTTTGATATTCGTTCAGAATAGGAAAAATTTTCAAGGAATGGAGGAATATAAAAAATCTTGATATACCTTCAGACTAGGAAAAATTTTCAATGAATGGACGAATATATAAAATCTTGATATACGTTCAGACTAGGAAAAATTTCCAAAGAATGGAGGAATATAAACAATCTTGATATACCTTCAGACTAGGAAAAATTTTCAGAGAATGGAGGAATATAAAAAATCTTGATATACCTTCAGACTAGGAAAAATTTTCAAAGAATGGAGGAATATAAAAAATCTTGATATACCTTCAGACTAGGAAAAATTTTCAAAGAATGGAGGAATATAAAAAATCTTGATATACCTTCAGACTAGGAAAAATTTTCAATGAATGGACGAATATATAAAATCTTGATATACGTTCAGACTAGGAAAAATTTCCAAAGAATGGAGGAATATAAACAATCTTGATATACCTTCAGACTAGGAAAAATTTTCAGAGAATGGAGGAATATAAAAAATCTTGATATACCTTCAGACTAGGAAAATTTTTCAAAGAATGGAGGAATATAAAAAATCTTGATATACCTTCAGACTAGGAAAAATTTTCAATGAATGGACGAATTTATAAAATCTTGATAAACGTTCAGACTAGGAAACATTTTCAAAGAATGGACGAATATAAAAATTCTTGATATACGCTCAGACTAGGAAAAATTTTCAAAGAATGGACGAATATAAAAAATCTTGATATACGTTCAGACTAGGAAAAATTTTCAAAGAATGGAGGAATATAAAAAATCTTGATATACCTTCAGACTAGGAAACATTTTTAATGAATGGACGAATATATAAAATCTTGATATACGTTCAGACTAGGAAACATTTTCAAAGAATGGACGAATATAAAAAATCTTCATATACGCTCAGACTAGGATAAATTTTCAAAGAATGGAGGAATATAAAAAATCTTGATACGATCAGACTAGGAAAAATTTTCAGAGAATGGACGAATATAAAAAATCTTGATATTCGTTCAGACTAGGAAAAATTTTCAAGGAATGGAGGAATATAAAAAATCTTGATATACGTTCAGACTAGGAAGAATTTTCAAAGAATGGACGAATATAAAAAATCTTGATATACGTTCAGACTAGGAAAAATTTTCAGAGAATGGACGAATATAAAAAATCTTGATATACGTTCAGACTAGGAAAAATTTTCAAAGAATGGACGAATGTAAAAAATCTTCAATACGGTCAGACTAGGAAAAATTTCCAAAGAATGGAGGAATATAAAAAATCTTGATATACGTTCAGACTAGGAAAAATTTTCAAAGAATGGACGAATATAAAAAATCTTGAAATACGTTCAGACTAGGAAAAATTTTCAGAGAATGGACGAATATAAAAAATCTTGATATACCTTCAGACTAGGAAAAATTTTCAAAGAATGGAGGAAATCTTTATAGGAAAAATTTTCAAAGAATGGACGAATATAAAAAATCTTGATATACCTTCAGACTAGGAAAAATTTTCAGAGAATGGAGGAATATAAAAAATCTTGATATACCTTCAGACTAGGAAAAATTTTCAGAGAATGGAGGAATATAAAAAATCTTGATATACCTTCAGACTAGGAAAATTTTTCAAAGAATGGACGAATATAAAAAATCTTGATATACCTTCAGACTAGGAAAAATTTTCAGAGAATGGACGAATATAAAAAATCTTGATATACGTTCAGACTGGGAAAAATTTTCAAAGAATGGAGGAATATAAAAAATCTTGATACGATCAGACTAGGAAAAATTTTCAAAGAATGGAGGAATATAAAAAATCTTGATATACCTTCAGACTAGGAAACATTTTCAATGAATGGAGGAATATATAAAATCTTGATATACGTTCAGACTAGGAAACATTTTCAAAGAATGGACGAATATAAAAAATCTTCATATACGCTCAGACTAGGATAAATTTTCAAAGAATGGAGGAATATAAAAAATCTTGATACGATCAGACTAGGAAAAATTTTCAGAGAATGGACGAATATAAAAAATCTTGATATACGTTCAGACTAGGAAAAATTTTCAAAGAATGGAGGAATATAAAAAATCTTGATACGATCAGACTAGGAAAAATTTTCAAAGAATGGAGGAATATAAAAAATCTTGATATACCTTCAGACTAGGAAACATTTTCAATGAATGGACGAATATATAAAATCTTGATATACGTTCAGACTAGGAAAAATTTTCAAAGAATGGACGAATATAAAAAATCTTCATATACGTTCAGACTAGGATAAATTTTCAATGAATGGAGGAATATAAAAAATCTTGATACGATCAGACTAGGAAAAATTTTCAGAGAATGGACGAATATAAAAAATCTTGATATACGTTCAGACTAGGAAAAATTTTCAAAGAATGGAGGAATATAAAAAAAAATTGATATACCCTTCAGACTAGGAAACATTTTCAATGAATGGACGAATATATAAAATCTTGATATACGTTCAGACTAGGAAAAATTTTCAAAGAATGGACGAATATAAAAAATCTTGATATACCTTCAGACTAGGAAAAATTTTCAAAGAATGGACGAATATAAAAGATCTTGATATACGTTCAGACTAGGAAAAATTTTCAAAGAATGGAGGAATATAAAAAATCTTGATATAACTTCAGACTAGGAAACATTTTCAATGAATGGACGAATATATAAAATCTTGATATACGTTCAGACTAAGAAAAATTTTCAAAGAATGGACGCATATAAAAAATCTTCATATACGTTCAGACTGGGATAAATTTTCAAAGAATGGAGGAATATAAAAAATCTTGATACGATCAGACTAGGAAAAAATTTCAAAGAATGGACGAATATAAAAAATCTTGATATACGTTCAGACTAGGAAAATTTTTCAAAGAATGGAGGAATATAAAAAATCTTGATACGATCAGACTAGGAAAAATTTTCAGAGAATGGACGAATAGAAAAAATCTTGATATACGTTCAGACTAGGAAAAATTTTCAAAGAATGGAGGAATATAAAAAATCTTGATATACCTTCAGACTAGGAAACATTTTCAATGAATGGACGAATATATAAAATCTTGATATACGTTCAGACTAGGAAAAATTTTCAAAGAATGGACGAATATAAAAAATCTTCATATACGTTCAGACTAGGATAAATTTTCAAAGAATGGAGGAATATAAAAAATCTTGATACGATCAGACTAGGAAAAATTTTCAATGAATGGAGGAATATAAAAAATCTTCATATTCGTTCAGACTAGGAAACATTTTCAATGAATGGACGAATATAAAAAATCTTGATATACGTTCAGACTAGGAAAAATGTTCGAAGAATAGACGAATATAAAAAATCTTGATATACGTTCAGACTAGGAAAAATGTTCGAAGAATAGACGAATATAAAAAATCTTGATATACGTTCAGACTAGGAAACATTTTCAAAGAATGGACGAATATAAAAAATCTTGATATGCGTTCAGACTAGGAAAAATGTTCGAAGAATAGACGAATATAAAAAATCTTGATATACGTTCAGACTAGGAAAAATTTTCAAAGAATGGAGGAATATACAAAATCTTGATATACCTTCAGACTAGGAAAAATTTTCAGAGAATGGACGAATATAAAAAATCTTGATACACGTTCAGACTAGGAAAAATGTTCGAAGAATAGACGAATATAAAAAATCTTGATATACGTTCAGACTAGGAAAAATGTTCGAAGAATAGACGAATATAAAAAATCTTGATATACGTTCAGACTAGGAAAAATTTTCAAAGAATGGACGAATATAAAAAATCTTGATATACGTTCAGACTAGGAAAAATGTTCGAAGAATAGACGAATATAAAAAATCTTGATATACGTTCAGACTAGGAAAAATGTTCGAAGAATAGACGAATATAAAAAATCTTGATATACGTTCAGACTAGGAAAAATTTTCAAAGAATGGAGGAATATACAAAATCTTGATATACCTTCAGACTAGGAAAAAATTTCAAAGAATGGAGGAATATAAAAAATCTTGATATACCTTCAGACTAGGAAAAATTTTCAATGAATGGACGAATATAAAAATCTTGATATACGTTCAGACTAGGAAAAATTTTCAAAGAATGAACGAATATAAAAAATCTTCATATACGTTCAGACTAGGATAAATTTTGAAAGAATGGAGGAATATAATTAATCTTGATACGATCGGACTAGGAAAAATTATCAAAGAATGGACGAATAAAAAAAATCTTGATATGCGTTCAGACTAGGAAAAATTTTCAAAGAATGGAGGAATATAAAAAATCTTGATATACCTTCAGACTAGGAAACATTTTCAATGAATGGACGAATATAAAAAATCTTGATATACGTTCAGACTAGGAAAAAATTTCAAAGAATGGACGAATATAAAAAATCTTGATATACGTTCAGACTAGGAACAATTTTCAAAGAATGGAGGAATATAAAAAATCTTGATATACCTTCAGACTAGGAAAAGTTTTCAAAGAATGGAGGAATATAAAAAATCTTCATATACGTTCAGACTAGGAAAAATTTTCAAAGAATGGACGAATATAAAAAATCTTGATATGCCTTCAGACTAGGAAAAATTTCCAAAGAATGGACGAATATAAAAAATCTTGATATACGTTCAGACTAGGAAAAATTTTCAAAGAATGGAGGAATATAAAAAATCTTAATATACGTTCAGACTAGGAAAAAATTTCAAAGAATGGACGAATATAAAAAATCTTGATATACGTTCAGACTAGGAAAAAATTTCAAAGAATGGAGGAATATAAAAAATCTTGATATACCTTCAGACTAGGAAAAATTTTCAATGAATGGACGAATATAAAAATCTTGATATACGTTCAGACTAGGAAAAATTTTCAAAGAATGAACGAATATAAAAAATCTTGATATACGTTCAGACTAGGAAAAACTTTCAAAGAATGGACGAATATAAAAAATCTTGATATACGTTCAGACTAGGAAAAATTTTCAAAGAATGGACGAATATAAAAAATCTTGATATACATACCTTCAGACTAGGAAATATTTTCAATGAATGGACGAATATAAAAAATCTTGATATACGTTCAGACTAGGAAAAAATTTCAAAGAATGGAGGA